>JAKMXA010000147.1:0-128692 GCA_025328625.1 Colletotrichum sp. SAR11_240 | reverse complement strand
GTGGTCGCCGGAAAAGCAAGCGTGAAAAGCAAGACCGGGAAAGCTTCAGTCAACTTGACACCAGCGATAGGTAGTTTGCGAGGACGGCAGGAGGTTCCAGTGCAGCAGATCTGGTTCGAGATCGCACTGCCGACGAAGACCGGACAACGACAACGGTGATAAGTGGGTAGGAGGAGGACAAGCCTAGAGAAGCAGCAAGCTGTCCGAGAGAGCGGCAAGACGTCAGGTTTTTATCAACCTGCTGCGTAGAATGCGCGGCAGCAAATTCGGAGGAGGCAAGGCCGATGGACAACATCCAGCCAGTCAGTCCCGTTATCAAAGAAAACTCGAGCCATTATTTATTAGCGCGAAAATGATTATCATTTGCTGGATCGCCGGGGGGTCCAGCCTGTGATGGGGCATGGCGTGGATCACTGGCGCAGGCCGTAGGCGGGCAGGTGGGCAAGGATACGGATGCTGGAACGATGGGATGTGATGCGATGGAGTTGGATGGCATGGCACCCACGTTCCAACTTTGGCTTCCATCGTTCTATGTCAAGAGAATGGTGTGGCATCCGTACATGTATCGCAAAGACTAGTAAGGTATGTGAGGCAAGGCGGACAAGCCCTTTAGCGCGGGAAGGTACTTGCATCCGGCCCGGACACATAGCCATGGCATCGCACGGCATGCGTGGCAGCGTCCTGGGCGCTATACGTCGACGTCGCCGTGATAAGGTATCCAAGTGAAGGCCGGACCGGACCACCTCCTACCCAGGCAGAGGGCGTCGCCGCGCTTGTGTGCGACGCGGTCGCGTCAACGGGCTAGAAGTCAAGCTGAACTCAACTAACTCATGGACGGGGGTGAAAAAGTATTGATGGATTCTACGGGGAGGGGAAGGGGTGACAAGGGGGGAGGGGAGAAGAAACAAAGGAAGCGTCCCGACCGCTGTCTTTTTCTTTCGCGGCTACCGATTAAGGTATGGCTAAGCCGATATCTAAGGCAGGTCATCAGAGATAGGACCCACGATTAGTATGGCCGTTTACTCACTTGGCCACGCAGCGAACGAATGGATACCCTCCCGTCCTCACCACATGGTATGGAGGCGCCACCGCCAGGCTAGGTCTCCATTCGTTCGGGAATGGAACTCCCTCACTTTTATCGTCCAATTTCAGGCGCCATGTCACGTCAGAAACCTGCCGTATCGAGCGCCACACGGCGCCATTCAAATGCAGAACAGCATAGTTGCTGAGAGGGAGGAGAGAGGCCCATGAGTATGTGTGCTCAAGCGGGAAAAGGTAATGGTCAGGGTCAGGACGAGAGCATCGTTGCCGCAAATGGCGGGTTGCAGAAGTCGAGAAGTAGAATTGGATGTTACGGAAATTTGAACTCGCGACCCACAAAAGAGGCGGAAAGGTTTTCAGGGTTGGAAAACCGCGTCCAGTCGTACAAAAGTGCGGCCTACCCGACGTGCCGACCTTACCTTGGGTAGGTACCTCGCCTTGCCTAGCATTAGGGCAGGGGCATGAAGTGCAGGTAAAAAGTCCCCATTGAAGTCGAGGAGTTCTATGTTTTGACTGCACGGTTCGGACCCATCTTGAGCTAAGGTGGTTTAAGGTACGGGAAATGCACACTAAGGCAAGGAACCTTGGGTCGGTGAGCACTTGGTCTTGATTAAGGGATCTCCGACGTTGAATCATGCTGTGCCCCGGCTGATGGTGGTATCGCGCCGACTGCCTCTGTCACTGCCACCGCAGCCGGGCAAATATGGCAGGAAGCCTAGAACGGCGGGGACTTGTTGCACGCATGATAGTCACTTTTTATTGTTCTTCTCTACCTCCCTCTCCCATCCCGCCCTGGTTTTCGGGACAAAGTCTCCTCGGGGGACTGACTTAGCACACTTAGGTACATTGGGCTTTGAAGGCTCAGCAGTAAACCAACCTATGCCATCGGTGCCGTGCCGGAACCTCCGGGGGATGAGATGTACGCATACTGTGTTCCATTGTACGAGGCGGAGCCTCGCGGCCGATGACCGGCAGCACAGTACATTGCAGCCCGCCTGGTGCCTCAACATGCGGGCAGCTGTCTCGGCCGGGGCAGCTATCTCTGCTTGCCGCAGCCGCCCATTGACCGCGGGATTAACACCCCATTTTTCAGCTTCGAAGAGGGGCGATTGCCACGCTTGATTGGGCACACAGGCCCGGTGCTATGCTGTTCTTGGACGAGGCCCGCCGTGGCCGGGCGGGGCCGTAGTGAGAGAGCCCAAAAGACATCCGGTACCATAATAGGCAATGAGGTAAGGTTTAGCTGAGGACAGCCTCGCGTGTGGACTTCAACGCCGTCCGTTGCTTTCTTTTTCCAGCTTGACACCGCAGCAGTGCGTCTTGACAGCGCCATCAGACCGCCGGATACCGGACAGCGCCACCTCGTGGAACTCTTCAGATGGCGCGGTATGATGCGCTGGCGACGGGAGGGCGACATGTCCTAGTCAGTCTCCCTGTCGTTCGTTCTTGGCATCAGCATCGTCAGCCCCTTCGCAGTAGGTAGCTAGCACATACATAGTAGTTGTCGCCCTGGTGTTGGTAATACAAGCTCATCTGGTAAACCAGCCATGCGAGACATAAGTCGGCGAAGGCCACGCCCCGGTTGTCGCCAAGCCGGCCATGTCCACCGCATCCACTGTTGCGATGTAATGTCTTGCCCTGGGCGCTTCCGTTTCTTGGGTACCTACTTGATGTTGAGATTCCAGCCTTTGGTACAGTACAATCAGTAGATACGTACATATACCCTTTCTGACTTTGTTGTCTCTGCGCCACAAGCTGTCGATGGATGGATTAGTTGGCGGCCGGAGAAATCCACCCTCCCCTTTTCTACAACTGCTTTGCCCGAACGGCATCGCCCGGACTACCTCCCCCGTCATTCGTTATCGTGCTCGGACGCCAGGCGACGACTTCTTGGACGAAACCGGGCGAAGAACGGTCGTCGGCGGACCACTCCACCGACGGCAAAGAGTGTACGCATGTTTGGTCTAGTTCACGTCTAATCTGACACCTGCCATTCGTCTGAGCGATAGGAGCCCCCCGACATGCACCCCGACTGCTGATTACGATTTCGATTGTGATTGCCAGCGCACTCCAGCAAGGGCCCGGCCCACCCCCACGAATTGCAAGTTGGGAAACCGAGGGAGGGCACACCGCAGCACTAGCGCATCGCCGACAAACGCCTTCACCATCACCACCAGACTGCATGAGTGAGCATGTGCAGGAAGGAAGGAATCATGCCCTCGTCTGACGGCCATGCCATTTCCGCCCGCGGATCAGCTTATGAGTCCCAGAGATTCGAAAGATGGGTAAGGATTCCTTTGGTCGAATTCAATGGGATATGTGATTCTGGTGTGGTCACGATAGATAGCTTATTGGCGATCCTGCTGACATCGCTCGGTTCTGAGTAGACCCGCTGTCGTGACACATACTGCTGCAAGCCTGGCCACGCTTTCTTTGGCCGCGGCTCCAGACTAGGTATTTCATCACCAGTGGCTACCGGCTAGGCGTGATGCTTTCTACAATGTGTGTTCATTGCAGAGTTTCACGGCCAGCCTTTAAGCGTCGTAGACATTGCAGCCTCGATCTAATGTCCCAAGTTTTCGGGGTGGATATTCCATCCTTTTCAGTGACATTCACTTGGTTCATGCACGAAGCGAAGCAACGAACCGAATGTTCGGGATCAGATGGCATGTCAATGCATTGTCATCTCGGCCTAGCTTCGTCCAATGTGGGTGGGCAACCCATCTCATTCTCGGCTGTGGAGAATACGGCGGCATATTCAGATGGACAACAGCCGACCGTTATCCTAGGACAACTTCGCGGCACGGGACTCACAACCCAAACGAGACTTTTCTTATCTTTGACCCCGCTTTCCTTCTGGATATCGCTGAAAATACAACATGATTGACCAGCACTAACCAGAAACCAGCGCACTTCGCCGGGATTGCACCGCGGGATCCGAGAGCTCGGGAGGGAAAGCGCCCATAGAATAATGTATTCGTACACAACCGTAGGACTGTTTGGCTGGTGTTAGAGTCTCAAAATCGCGTTCCCGAAGACAGGAGTGACAACATTTGAACAGCAGCGTTGAATGTTAATTAGGGTCCTGGCTCCCACGACACATGCGCGCGGCCCGCTTGTGATATGGAACGGTGCCACGGGTTTGGGACCGACCCAACCTCGGCGATGCCTTGTCCGACTTGCTTGGGGGTTGTGTGAGATTCTAGAACGAGACCGGCTATTTTTCCTGTGCTATGTCGACTACTTTTCCTGTGGCTATTCTACCTTATCGTCGTGCTTCAATCGTCCCCGTCGCTGCTCCTATCGTCTCGAACAGGAATGATTAAGTACACAGGAAATATAGCCGCGCAGACACAGGAAGGGTAGCCGGTCTCTTTAGAACTTTGTGATCAGAGAGAAACCACAGCACGCATCGAAATGCTGGCCGGGCGGTATTGCTGAGGCAGACCAGGCCAGCGGCGGGAAAGTAGGAAAAGTCCCCGGTGCCTGCTTTGCGAATTATCTATCCCACACAGCGCTGGCCTTGGCTCAATAATAGGGCCTGTGCATTGCATCTAGGAGGTTTGGTCTTGCGCAACGTATGGCTTCTGGTCAAGTCGAAAGTTAGCCAGCAAAACCATGCGAGTCTCATGAACGCCGATGCTAACACCTGCACCTCTAGACGCGATTATCGGGGTTTCCATCCATGCCGTCCTCATCATGAGGATTCTGCCTTCGCCAGATAAGTTATTGAATGTCATCCGAACTCGATAACCTTTGGAGGGGTACGTGTCCAACTCGGCGCCTAACGCTCCCAAAACTCGGGGCCGATCTGAAGCGACACCCGAAATGCAACTACCCCTCTCTTTCCTCTCACGTCGCGTGATGTGATGAATGCTGGCCTACCTAGGTAGTGTGCCGCCTCAGGTTGAGCGATTGGACTTCATTGCCATGTCAAGTAATCTCACGACGTCACCCGCAGCGAATCTTCAGCAGGAGTCCCGTCTGATCAGAGGAGCAGTACCATGCAGACTGGGCCGAAGTAAGTGTTGACCGCCCTGCATTCTTTCTCCTTCCCCACAGGATGCATTTGTTTCGCTGTGAGTGTGCAGTCAAGCGGTGTCGAGGACACTGACTAGTGAAAAGTCAGGTGTTGGGTAGTTCGACTAGTAGAAAGCTGAAGTAACGACACCTGGAGTGGAAGTTGGGATCAGTGCTGTGATGCCACGGAGTTGCTTGCACCTCGGGATTCAGGGGGGCTTGATAGGCAGATTGGCCATGAATTTGTGGAAAAGCTGACTTCATGGTGTTGGATCGTGATGCAGGTGTGCGGATGCAATGCGTTTGGGATTGCAAACTCCAACAGCATTCGTCTGGATGGTGGCTTGAAGACGCACCTTGACCTCATGTGACGTCATATGTTGGACCCTGCATATCGTTGGCACGGGGGGTCGAGGTCTAGATGTGGGTTTTCAGCCGGCCACAACCAACGACAGGCTGGCTCAGGGCAGGTTCCGCTCTTCGAATTCTGCAGCACTCCAGATGCCGCCACAAGTTCACAACACAACCGCCCTGCAGCGAATACCTCCGGAGCCCAATGTCGTGATAATGTAACAAGGTGAGCTTGAGACGCCAAGTTATGCTTGCATGGTTAGATATTTGGGTACGAATATTGGAATAACGGGCGACTAGAGCCATCAAAGCAGATTGAAAGAAAGGGCAAAAGAAGAAAAAGGGGGAAATAGAGGTTAGACTCAATGTTGGTGAGTAGAGTACACGACCTGGCAGGCCGGGCCCTTGGAGAAAGACTTATTACCAAACGGCCTACGGCTAAGTACGGTGCAGAGTTCCAGGTTGCCTCACTGGTTCCGCCAGGTGAGGCGAAGGAAGACTAAGACCGCACTTGTGGGAAGCAAGAAAGAGCCCCAACATTACCCCGAGCCACTGAGCGAACGCACGCGACTGCAGTGGAGTCCTCCGACCCGTAAACCCCCGCAAAAGTACAGCGGTCAGCCGATCGCCTACGTGTGACGCTATCCTCGTTAAACAACTCCCGTCTGATCTCGGTTTTTGGCTGGTCAGGCCTGGTTTCCATGACAGACAGACAGTCATTCAGACCAGAGGGAAGAGGGACGTGTTGCCTGCAATCGTATTGGCTTCATCTTCCGGGCCCGTCGACACTGCCTAGACTAGTCTCTCCATCAATCCACCCAGACCTTTTCATTTTCGCACCCATCATCCTGACCCAGCCAACCAACCCGAACCCACGCCACACCCCTCCCCACCCCCAAACGACGACAACATGGACTCCCGTGTGATTTACGCACTGTTATATACGCAACCCCCAGGTTTCCTCCCCCTCCCGTAGCCTTCGTCTCTTTGCTCACCATGCTCGTCTATAGAATCAATCCTCCCAAAAGCCACTTGGATTCTCGCTACAAATCTGCCTGTCTGACCATCCTTTATCTCCCTCGCCTTCCCTCATCAGCTGGATACACAACCGACCATCCTGACTAAGGATGGGACGCCCTCACCGTCGAGCACCCGACATCGATTTGGATGGCTCTTACCCGCCGCATGCATATCAGTATCGCCGTCCGGCAGCTACCCCATACGACGACCCATATCCTCCCAGGGGTCGCAGCCCGGGACCCCGCCGTCGCCACAGATCTGAGCCTGCAGCCGCACCCGTCGCCTCTTACGACGATAACCCGCGAGAACATGCTCAAAAGAAAGATCCTCGCGAAAGCCGCAGGCACCGCAAAGAGCGCAAGGACACCGTACTGGACGACCACATAGCTCCAGTAGATACAAGGCGTGATCGCAAAGCTCCTAAGGAAAGCTACCACGACGATTACGATGAAGCCCTCCCTCAGCGAGCGCGAAGCCATGGGCCCTCCGCGGGGGACTCGTATCGGGCCACCAATGATCGAGAAGGCTTCGACACATACGCGCCCGCATCTCGTCGGGGTCGTGAGCGACAACATGCCTACCACCCGCCCCGAACAAGCGAGACAAGACGCGCCAAATACCCTGACTATGACCCAGAAATGCGTCCCAGTAATACGCGCCGCTCCCGTTATGCCGACTACGATCCAGAGCCTCAGATCAGCGATAGGAGAAGGTCACGTCACGCCGAGGATGACGGCGCTGTTCCGCGTAGGGCTAGCGCGACATATCGTGCTCGACATTCAGACTACCAGACCGAACCCAATAGACGCTCTACAGAACACGCGGCCCCGGGCCGCGGTAATGGGAAAAATGACTCGCCAGGCCGCTTTGTCCAACCAGGGCAGGAACGCTCCGCAAGGGGTCGGTCTGTGCCCAGGAATCCTGCCATAGGAAACGCCGAGCGAGGAGCTCGGCCCCGGGCGAAGTCTGCCGTTGGGTACGCTGCTCTTGGTGAAGCTGCCCAGACCGCCTTTCGTGTCGGCAGCCAAGCGGCCTATCAGATGCGTAATGAGCCCGGGCCCTGGATTGGCGAGAAGGGCACCAAAGTAGCTACAGCTGCCCTGGGTGCTGCTTTGGTGGACACGTTTGTCGGCCATAAGGCTTCTGGTATGAAAGGCGGCATGCGGCATCAAGCACTGCGTCAGGCATGCGAGATGGGCATACGTAACTTTGTGATGCAGCCCGCGGTCAACAGTGCCAATAGCTACGGTGGAAGTGGGGGTGGCAGTGGACGCAGACGTCGATGATGTACCATATTGGTATTTTGGCGTCGATATACTGATGATTATTCTCTGCTACTGTTTGTAGGTGTTCTCAACGTAAGTGCTTTGTTTCGGAGTGCTTCTGAGCCCACTCTTTGGTGTTGGAATCGGTGAAGGCAGCCCTATTTTCCCATCGAATTTACAGAAGCAATGTCAATTAGGAAATATCATGTTGCATGAGAGATAATGGCAATTCCTGACAATATGCTATTAGTGATCCTACATTACTCGCCCTGCAGGCGTTTCCTATGCATTGCACCAGACTTCACTACACTCTTGACATTTGCGTTTGCATTCAGCATTTAACATCATAGACAACAGTCTTTCCCGTAGGACCAACATTGGTACCCAGAGCTGCTGCGTCAATTGAGCCATAGAAAGCATCACTGGACCATGATGTGCACCTGCCAAACGCGTCTGAGTACCACATTTCACTTCGTTCCTGTACCGCAAGTGGCTAATGGATCATTCCGCTGTACATCGTCTCAACGGCAACATACACAATGTCGAATGCTGAAATGGTACACTGCACGAGCGAATCCTTGGCATTGCAAACGCGCCCGCGAGTTATGTGAAAAACACAATGGTCCATTGCAATTCGCTGACTTTGCTCCTCAACAATCACGCCGACCCGGCTTTAGCTTGTACAACCAACATATCTGCTTTCACCTCAGACGAAATGAGGGCCGCAGCCGCCGAACCCAAACACTCCCTGGCCTCGGTCGATACTTTAACAGAGTTTTTACCCTCCTTGGACAAAGCAGAAGTACGTCGACCAAGGACGATGAGGTTATGCCAAGCAATGCCCCGTGAGTCAGCCCGAATGCCGGAGGTAGCCTGGCTTACGGCAGCCTCGATGGGATTGCTGGGAGATGAAACCTCAAATTTTACTCGGGACCCTGTGGCAGCTGGGACGTGTGTCGAAATGAAGCCGAAGAAGTCACTGGCATCCTGGTCAGCTTCGGCCGACGATGCGAAGTGCACAACAGTGGCTGTGGCGTTCTGCTTCTCGCAGAGCTGCAAAACTAGGATGAGGGCTAGCTTATCATCGCGGCCACCGAAGTAAGGCATGAAGATGTGATGGGACTTGTTCGTAACAGGAATCGATGGAATATCGTGGTGAATGTCGCTAAACGAGTAAGTTCGCATAAGCTTGGCCTTCTCGCCGGATGAGGTTATTGGCCGAGAGCCATCGTGAGAGAAGAAAAGTCCGATGTTATGCTCAGAAGAAGCAAGTATTGATTTGGCGAATGATGTGTATGCCGTTGCAAATTTGTTTGCGGCACCATCTGCGGGTGAAACTTGCGAGTCGACCAGACTACCGCTCTCGCTCCACGGAACCAGGAGAAGGTCCGATGAAATATCCGACGACTTGGAGAGCAGTGCTTCGGCAAAGCGTGCCTCGGGCATGATTGACACTTCGCCAGACACGGCGACCTTGAGAAACTGGCCGACTGTACGGAAGATGTTGACCACCGGGTCATTTTGGCTCCACTCGGCTACTTGCGACACTGTCATCACAGACGAGTCGCGGTCAGTAAGATGTAGCAGACGGAATCCATGAGCTCGCACAGCCTGAGTGTTGGGAGAAGCCTGCAGGTTGGCCGTTTCGGAGTGGACGCCGCCCTTCTCATCCTGTGCAACGTATTGGTTGTCAGATGCAGATTGCTTTCCGAATAACGACACCAAGTTCAGCATTGCCGGCATGTTGTCCAGCCGAAGGTATACCAAGAGGCGTCGAACGCGGGTGCTAGCATGTTTGGCGGAGTCTGTGTCGTTGCTCGTATTGTATTCGGGATGAAGATCACCAGTATCCCAGTCAATCTCCCCGCGCCTCCAAGCTTCGATCTTCTTCTGATACCACGGAGGGTATAGAACCGATGTCAGGGGTGTTGTTGCGAAAGTTGTCAGCAAAGCCATAACGACGAAGATGGTAAAAGTGCGTGTGCTCAGGATCTTGGCTTGCAAGCCGATGTTCTAGTATGTCAGTCAGTCTTAGCTCCTGATGTCGACAGTCACCTCACGCGCAGCTCGCGCGGGCAAATGTAATACTAACCAACACAATCAGCTCAACGAGTCCCTTGCAACTCATCAAGGCTCCAATGGAGAAGGATTCTCTCCAGACCATTCCATTTAACTTGGCAGCAAGAGTGGCACCAATGACTTTGGTGAAGAAAGCGGTGAACGTAACGGCAAAGACGTAGCCCCATGTGATGCCAGAATTCAGCAGTCCCAAGTTGGTGTTGAGGCCGGACAGTGTAAAGTATAGAGGCAGGAACAATGCGCCGATCAAATCCTCCAACTTTTCGGTGACTTTGATGGCAAAGCCGTTTTCACGAGGAAGAATGAGGCCAACCATGAAGCCTCCGAAGATGGCATGAACACCAATGATGCCTGTGAAGAATGCCGAAGTAAGTGCGATCAACAAGATGAGCGAGATCATGCCCTGAGAAGGTCCATTTTCGATATTACCCGATCGACGCAAAAGCCATGTGATGGTGGGTTTGACGGCAAATAGCAGAAAGAGCATGTAGCCGATGCACGCCAACAGAATCCACAAAGCAGATAGACCAGTACCTGCGTTGGCGAGAGCGACACAGAGAGCAAGCAAGATCCAACCTTTAAATCCGGCAGGTTAGATCAAGAGTTCACACGAAGTAGTGAATGCCGGGACAACATACCAACTACGTCATTGGCTACGCCAGCCGAAAGCACAATGACACCAACCTTCGTATCAAGAAGCTTCAGCTCCGTCAGGATTCGACACAAAACGGGGAAGGCCTAGATTCGGCGCGTGAGCTCGAGTCAGATTTAAATTGGGTTTTGCCCATGGAATGGAGCCGGAATACCGTGATGGCGATTGCAACGCCAATAAACAACATGTACACACTAAAGTTGATGTGGATGAGGCCCTCATCCCCGGAGAATTGATTATACAGGCCCCATGCGAGAGCGCAACCTAGAGCAAACGGGAGGGCCAACCCAGCGAACGCGACCGAGGTGGCAATCCGCCAATTGCTGACTAGGAAGCGAACATCCGTTTCAAGGCCGATGAGGAAGAGATAGAGCACCAGTCCGACATTGGCAACGAGGGTGAGGTTTGGGATTGACTCGGTTGGAAAGATGGCGTTGCGGAAGCCAGGGATGCGGCCCATGACCGATGGACCCAGAACAATGCCACCAATGACCTCGGCGATGACTCGAGGTTGTCGGATCTTGGAGAGTGGCCAATGAAGGAGATGGCAGACAATGATGATCAACCCAGCCTGAACAGAGCGACAGTCAGTCAGACGTCCAAGCATACTTTTTCGAACAGACTGGCGGGTCTGAAGAGCTAGTCCACCTACCTGAATGATGAACATCGTGATGGGATCCTTCGGATTGTACACCGAAGGGTTCGCGCCTTCGATGACACCACCCTGAGGAGCAGCTCTATTCCCGCCGGTGGACGTCGGGGCAGCCGCCGAAGTTGCCGTCGCCGACAATAGCGAGGTTACGGACGACATGATGGTTGGCTTCGGCACCACTGTTGTTGTTCAGGTTGCGAATGAAACAATGATCGGGACGTTCAGCGCGGGCTTTCGGGGAGGACGACGAATTTCTTTGTACCGGAAGCCAATCGGGATCACAAGCCCGTGCCTCAATGTCGCGAAAGTTGTGCAACCTTCCTGCTGAGTGGTAGTACCAGAGGAGGATCGGCGAGCAGCTTCCTTTATGAACAAGAAACAGCGCCTTCGACGATTTGGTTCCAGCCAGTCGGTACAGATGTTGGCATAGAGGATGCGAGGTCGAGTGGTCCAAGATGATCTAGCTCGTCCTCGACACCAGGCAATAATGGGAGAAGTAGATAACTGGTTGCTAACGGCTTGGCAAAATGCAGATAGCGTTGGACTTGGCGCTGTATTTTGGTCACTTGCCCATTTTCGCGGTAGGACCAACAGCGACACGTGAAGGTGGTTCGTGAGGGGTTCGTAGGTTGAATCAGGGATCTGGCGGTCTCAGTTAACGAGTTCTGGAAAGTCACCGTGTCCCTCACGTCTTACGTCTATCAAAGTGAGAAAGTCTGTCAGCAATTGATAGACGCGACGCTAAAATAATAACCTGGGCAACATAAACAGGGCACATGCCTGGGGGCACATGGCACTATCAGTGGCGGTATCGACAACGATGGCGCTGCGGGCGTTACCGAAGGACTTTTCAGGTGACAAACATGTTATTGCGCAATTCAAAAGGCAATTAATCAATCCTGTACGACGATGCAAGAGGTGGCATGTGCGCCGGGGCCGCTAGCCCAGGGTCCTTGAGTCAAGCCTCAGCCCCGTCTGTTAGAGAAAGCACTCCCAGCCGCCTTGTTTATTCACCGCCCTCTCTTCGTGGTATCTTCTGGCCGCTTGGTGGAAAGCACGTTTCCTGCGGGGAAATGCGGGGGGGGGGCCACTTGCATTAGTTTTTGTACAGAATGCGGCCAAGTAAAAAGGTAAGGTGACCAGCTTGTAGATCACGTTGGCGCGCTTTTTGTGGTCTGGGCCCAGCCTGTGCAGAATTCTAGTTGGGATGACAGCCAGCTGACTTCAGCCACCTTAGTATTTTTTATGCTTATATAGAACTACTCTCTTAATAAAATAAGGAAAAGTTACTAGGTTATAATATATAAATTGAATTTTAACTAAAGTAATTACTAATAATAATAATAATAATAATAATAATAATAATAATAATAATAATAATAATAATAATAATAATAATAAAGAAATAACTTACTAGTTTTTATCTACCTTTTTTACCTATAAGGTTCTTTAATAAGAGTTTTTTAACTAGTTATATATATATTATATAATATAGAAATATTTATCTTATTTTTCCCATAGAGTTTTTAAGTTTTTTATACCTATAGTATATATATATATTAAGTTAATAAGCTATATACTATAAATTAACTATATATACTTTAAAGAGGGATATTAATATATAATATCTTATATAATAATAATAATACTTATAAGAATACTTACTTATTTAAATATTTTATACAAGATAAACTAATAAACTTTAAAGTATAAAACTTTATATAAAAATACTCTATTTATTATAAACTATAACTATAATATTAAGGCCTCTAGCTACTTACTGTAATTTTTACTTAGAACTTATACTATAATAACCTCTAACTTACCCCTTTAGCTAACAGCCTACTAATTATATAATTTCCTATAGATCGCCCTTTAGTCCTATTTCCCCCCACGCGCGCAGTTATATACGCTATCGTTATATTGGACAATCTTATTACTTTTAATATCACTTTAATAATAACTTTATAACTTTAACTTAGTTTAATTACTATAGAAGTAGACTTTCTTTAACCTTTTAACCTTTCTTCTAACTTTTATATATACCTTCTATTAACTTAACTATCTTCTTTATAGCTTACACTTAGTTTAAGCCTTCTATTAACTAAGCTAACGTCCTTATAGTTCTATAGTTATTAGTAATATCTTCAATTTAAGCTTAGTTAACTTGCTAGCTATATAGCCTTATTAAAAATATTATTAAAGTAAGTATAATAGCTAAGATTAGTAGTAAATATAGCTACCTCCTCTAGTGAGATTTACTATAGTAGATAGGCGTAAGCTATAGCTATAATATTAGCTTTTAGGATTATAAAGTAGGATATAGCTATAGTTATTCTATTTATTAAGCTTTATATATTAAAAGGCGTTATCTTACTAATTATAGTAAAACTAGCCCTATAGTTAGTATTAATTCTAGTATCTTAAAGTATACTTTAAATAAAGCCCAGGCCGCTAGCCTTGTATTGTGAAATTTGACTGGTATTGACTGCGAAAGCTAGACTGGTCCCCTCGCCCTCTGCTAACAACCTTTAGGTTATATGACTCTCAGACTTAGATATCTTCTTTGCCTCCACGCTCCTCTAACTTCAACTATTATAACGAGCCTTAACTGTCTTCCTCCAGCCGCCTCTATCTCCGTTAGTCTCCTCCATCTCTCAAGGCTCCTCTGAGCTGCACCCGCCCTTCACGCTATATTCAATCTGCGCCTGTCTTCTATTATCTCCTCTACTGTTTAGACGTCTATACTGTAAGCTCTGCTAGGCATAGTAGCCTTAAGGCCTCTATACTATCATGCTGTTCAGATAATATCTTCTGCCCTACTACACAGTCTCAACAAAAAGCCCTACCGCTATTAGCTATACTCTTAATATATTCACCCTTCCTAACTTACTAACTACTTAAGCTGCCTTAGCTATCTTAAGGAAGCCTATAAAATAATTACAAATATTAAGATTATTATTAATAGCTTTAACTATCTCTATATTAATCTTAAAGCTATATAACTCTATTATATTACTCTTATTAGCTATCTTAAGTAGGTACTTCTAAGTAAATTCAAAAAGAGTTTTCTTTTTAGTAAAGAGAAGGTTATTATATTTAAAGCCCTTAACTTTATTAATATTAATCTTATAGACTAAGTCGTCTAGCGTAGCCTTACTTAGCCTATATGTAGTTATAATAAGGGGGAAAGATATTATATAAGGTTATTACATATATAAGAGGATATAAGGAATAAGCTTAAAGCCTCATTTAAAGTAGTAGTTAAGTTTTTATACTATAGCTATAAGAACCCTTTTAGCCATAATAGCAAAAAGTCACACTATTAAGTTTACACCCTTAAGTATAAGTTTAAGCTATCACTAAGCTCCAGCTACTACAAGTGCTATTAGTATTCCAATAATAGCATCGCAAATAACACTCTTACTAATATATTTTACTGCTCTGCTACCTATCTACCTACCCTCTTCTATATAGCTAGGGATAAGTTAAGCTAAGTATTAACAACCAGTTATACTAAGATTTATTTATTTACTTTATTAAGATTAGGTATAAGTTAAAATGCTACTATTAGGTTTTAGTACTATAAAAAAAAATATAAAGTGAACTGTAATACCTACTTATATAGGTTAACTAGACTGCTAACACTTTAAATAAAGCCCTATAGTATAAAGCTTTATAGATTAAGTAGGATAGAATATATTATAAAGTTATAGGAATCTAAATAGTTTACTTATAAGAATCTAAATAGTTTATATATAGGATAAAGAATAAGTTTATAGCTTAGTATAAGTAGTAGTATCTTAAGTATATAGCTAAGATAAGCTTTTATATAGCTAACCTTATAAGGCTATCTCTATAAGTTATATAGGTGAGGCTTTTAACCTTACTAATAATAAAGATATTATTAATATAATACTAAGAACTATAATAGTATAGTAGCTATAGTTAGGTTTAATATAAGTAGTTATTCTAAGCCCTTAGGTATATATTATAATCTTCTTACTAGATAAAGTATTAGCTAAAGTGCTCTTATTAGATTTATCTACTATAGACCTTCTTATAGGGTAGGCTATAGAACTTCCTAAATATAACTATAATATTAATTATTAATACGCCTAATTAATAGCTCTACTTATAAATATTAATATAGCTATTATATTAGCTATATATAAAATTATAAATAATGCTATAGATAAGGCTATAGATAAAGCTATACTTATAGCTATAAGTATAGCTATAAGTATAGCTATAGATATAACCTTCTCTATAGCTATAAGTAAAGCTATTAAAATAGTATCTTCTTATATAATTATTAATTAAACCTATAATATAAGACTTATTAAATAGTAGTATACCTTTAAAGATTAAAGCTATATTAATTCTCTTAACTAGAGGTTTTAATATATATATATAGCTAACCCCTAATTATATATCTCTCTCAATTTAAGGGATATAATTTTAATTTATTTATATTAAGTATTAAACTCTTTACTAACTAGTTAGTAAGAATTATAAGTTTTAGTAATATTTCTTATATAGCTAAATACTTAGCTTATTAGCTATTAAAACTTAAAGATCTAAATTAAGTAATAAAGCTCTATATAGTTTTGAGGAAAATATAAACTTATTCATTAGCTATCTATTACTAAATAAAAAGACTTTATTAGAAGTAGTATATTACTATATATATAAAGAGGTATATTTAAAGATTAAAATAAAACTTTAAGCTTTATACCTATAATAGTTAATAAATTATATTAACTATATAGCTTAAGCTTATAGTTATAACGCAGCCCCCCTATAGAAAAACTATAGTAAAACTCACTCTATATATAAGTATAATTCTAGAAATATCCTATAAGTATTTTAACTTATACTCTCTACTAATTAAGGAAAATAGTATAGAAACCTTATATGTTCTTATTAATAAGTAAACCTTTATATAAAGTTAAACGCATACTTTAACTAAATAAACTAATAGAATAGTAATAGCGCTAGCTATATAGTGTAAGGCTAGTAGCGCTATATATAGTAAGGCTAATTATATTAAGGCTAAAGGGGTTATTAAGGCTCTTATAGCTTAGTGATAGCTTTATTAAACTTTTTAGTAAGGTTAACGCTACTATATAAGAGATAACTCTTTAACTAAAGAGGTTATTAGAAGAGGTTTTTATAGCTAGAAGTATAAAAACTTTATAGAGCCTTATACTTATCCCTAAGTAGAGATTTATTTTAAAAAATAATACTATATTTTAAAAGATATTTTAAATAAGTATAATATATATACTTTTATTATATAAGTTATATACTTAATAAGTTATATACTTAATAAAAGTAGTTAAAGAATTATAATCTAAATATATAGCTATAATATATAATAAACTAATATTATTACTTATAACTAGTATGAAATAACTAATACTATCTACTAATAATTATAAGGAGTTTATAGAAATATTTTATAAATAGAGTAAGAGATAGTAGAGTAATTATAGAGATAGTATTAAGGTTAGATATAAGGTATATTAAGACTACCCTTTATAAGGGTAGTTTTAATTTACCTTAAGATAAGGTAACTTTTTATACTTTATTTTCTTAAACCTACTTTTAGTATCTAGGTATATACTAATTCTAATAGCCCTTACGTTAAGCTTACTATCCTATTTACTAGCCTTAATAGTAGTATAGAGGGGTAATAAGTAGTAGTATAACCTCTACTTTAGTCTCTCTAATTTTAGTATTAAAAGATAATATTAATAAGATCTCTTAGTACTTTAAACTTATTATACTAAGTAGGAAGACTTAAGCCTTAATTTATAACTTTAATACTTATAGGGATAGTTTTTATTAATATAAGTATAAGCGTATTTAGGGGCGTAATATATATACCTATATAGTATAGGGTTATAGAAGGCGTTAGGTTATAATAAAAGGTGATAATCTTAAGTATTTATAAGTATTTAATTATATAGAGAATAATAAGGGAAGTGATATATTATAATAATTCCTATTAATATTATTTATAAGTTATTCCCTAAAGTAGGGAAAAGTGAGGGGAAAGATAACCTGAAATATAACCTACTAAACTACTAATTATATAAGGTACTTATATAACTATATATATTATATAATTAATATTATAGTTATAAGTTATAAGAAATAGGGTATTTTTATATAAGGGTTTATACCTTAAAGTCTATTAGTTTATTTTATATAGAATATTAAAGTAAGTAAGTATTCTTTTAAGTATTATTATTATTATATAAGATGTTATATATTAATAGTTTTAACTTTAAGATTATTCACTATAACTTTATATAAAAATATTTTAACTACTTAAGTAACCTTAGACTTATTTAACTTAAGCTTAAGTCTAAGAAGCTTAATAACTCTACTAATATATTAAATAAAATCCTAGCTACTCTATTATTTCTATTACTAGTAACTTAATATACTATAATATTACTTAGCTCGTTATAATTACTTTCGCTTTAAACTGAAGTTACTAACCTTAACCTAATAGTAGTTATCTTAAATAAGTACTCTATTAAGTAAGACCTCTTTAGTAAAATTTAAAGTATATTTTAAGTAATTAAATGCTTTATTATTATTATAATCTATAATAATATTCTAAACTTTAATACTAAGTTTAATAATATCTTATCTCTCTCTTTAAAACTATTTTTAATTATACTAAACTTACTTTACTCCCTAGTGCTTATAGCTTTAAACTAGCCTATATTAGCTTAGTATATCTAAAACTACTAAGTCCTAACTAAGTACCCCCTAAAGGAGAATTTAAGTAAAACTAAATATAACTAGTGCTATAAAAAAGATATAAGGCTAAAATTACTAATACTAGTATAACTAGTAAAACTATACCTAATAATTAAATAACTATCCTTATAACTATTAATTATATATTAATATAACTAAAAGGAATAAAGTAACTATAACTTTGTCTAATTAGAACAAAAAGTATAATTATATAAATTACCTATTATAGTAATTCCTACGATTATCTAAAACGAATAAAAACTATATATTAGGTTAATTACTATAAGAAGTATATATTAACAGAATAATAATTCCCTAAAGTTAATAATATAGTTATTATTAATAAAAGTTAATATTAAGTTAAGATTTAAAACTAAAATAACAGAAACTAATAATCTATAATAAATCTATAAACTATAACTATAATAATATTATAGATCTAAAATATCTAAATTAGATTAAATAAAGCTATAATAATTAACTTTATAATAAGGTTTTTATAGTTAATTACCTATTATAGTAATTACTTAATTAAGTAATTACTTAACTAAGTAAGGGTTTATGAGGAAAAAATATATTATATATACGATGGATTTTTCCACTTAGAATAGATTTTAAGGAAGTAAGTAATTTAATAGTTTTATCTATTTAACTACTACTACTACCTATTATTACTACCTTTTACCTATTATTACTATTATTAATATTATTTCTTTTATATTAATAATAACTATTTATACTAGCTATAAATAGTTATTCTTAATTATTAGGAATTTTATTATAATAACTAATAAAACGAAAAGTTTCCCCCTTTTGCCATACTATATAATATTCCTACCCCTAATAATATTACTTTAATTATATACTCTTTTACAGTATAGCTTATTATATACTCTCTTTACTCTTAACGCTCTTATAGAGCCTCTTTTCCTAAGTATACTTCTATTAAACTTATTACTAATTATAAGATATTTATCCTCTATTCCCCTATTTATTACTTTAAAATTAATACTAATAGTAGATCCTCTAAAGTTTACTTCTTTTAGTAATACTATATATTAAAAACTTTAGGTTATTAATATAAATAATATTACTAGCTAATTTAAATAACTAAAAAGCTTACTTTATTACTTAGAACTTACTGCTTTTACTCCTATTATACTACTATTAGTATATAGTTACCCCTTAGTTATAGCTTTAATACTCTATATATTACTTTTAGTAGTAGAACCTCTAGCTATAACTTATACCTTACTAACTATAAGACTTACTACTATAGTACTACTAGCTTTACTAATATAGTAACTTTTTAATATTAGTATATTCTAGCTTAATACCTCTACTAATAAGTCTACTAATAGAGGTATATTTTTTAATAAGAAGTAAATCTACTTTTATAATATAGAACTTTAGCTCTATTTAGTTAGAGATACTACTTTCTCTAAGTAGTACTATAAAGCGTTTTAGCTTTAGCTTTATTAACTCTTTTATAAAGCTACTATAGCTTAGTACTAAGAATAGCTCTTAGAGGTTAAATAAGTTATTCTATCTACTAACTTTAATTAATAGATTAATATAGTTTACTATATTTTTAGTATTTACTTTATAGCTATATTAGCTTAGTTTAATTTTAACTCCTTTATAGTTAAAGATATTACTAGAGATAAGCTATTATATATATTTACTACTACTACTTTTTTAAACACTAAAGCTTAAAGAGATATTATTAATCTTTAGCTATTAGTTTACCTCTATAGTATACTTAACCTCTACTTCTATATCCTCTACCTAAAGCTTTATTAAGGTAATATTATAGGTAATTATCTTAATAACTTTAATAAGAAATACTATACTTTATATAATATCTTATATATAGAGGAATAACACTCTATTTATCTTACTAGTGAGGAAGCTACTCTTAGTAACTTAGCTCTATATAAAGATAGTTACTATCTATAAAGTAATCTATTACTTAAGTAGTAATAGTAAAGTTAGTAAGTTTAATATTTATCTATCTTAAATAGCTCTACTAATAAAATATACTAAGCTTAATATTTCTACTTTTAGTATTAGTTAGAGTAATACTTTAGATAGACTAATAAGCTAAAAGATAGCTGCTATAATAAGTAGAGATTATACTAGTGAGGCTAACCCTAACTAAATAACTATAAGTAGCTTTAATACTATTTCTAGAAGTTTATTAGATAAGATAGTATTAATATATAATATCTTATATAATAATAATAATACTTATAAGAATACTTACTTACTTTAATATTCTATATAAAATAAACTAATAGACTTTAAAGTATAAAACCTTATATAAAAATACCCTATTTCTTATAACTTATAACTATAATATTAATTATATAATATATATAGTTATATAATATATATAGTTATATAAGTACTTTATATAATTAGTAGTTTAGTAAGTTATATTTTAGGTTATCCTTCCCCTTACTTTTCCCTACTTTAAGGAATAGCTTACTAATAATATTAATAGGAATTATTGTAATATATCTCTTCTTTTATTATTATTTATATAATTAAATACCTATAAATACTTAAGATCATTACTTTTTATTATAATATAAGTTTATTTATAACTTTATATTATATAGATATATATATTATACCCCTAAATATATTTATACTTATATTAATAGGTTATAAGTTTAGCTTAGAGATAACTTCTATTTTTTCTACTTCTTTACTTCTCTTCTACTCTTTTATAAAACTTTACTTCTACTTAAGGGCTATATATACTAAAAATTAATCTTTTAAATATTTTTCTATTTATACTACTTTTATAGAAGTTAATATATTAGTTAGACTAATAGTTTAGTTCTATAAAATATATTTTTTATAAATCTATATATCTAATCCTATATAAATTAATTATACTTCTCTTAATTCTTCTTTAAATAAATAGTTTTTTATTACTACTTTATTTAATTTATATTCTTTAGATTATTTTTTTAAACTATCCTCTAGTTTACTCTTAATTTAGTTTAAACCTATATTTATAATATAATAGATTTCTTTTTAACTAATTTACTATATAAGATATATATTTCTTTAGTTAGATAGAAATTTAGTTAAAAAAGATATTAATTAAAAAAAAAGAAAAAATTATTCTTTTTTATTAATTAAACCTTAACTTTCTAAGTTTATAACTATTATAATATTATTATAAGAACTACTATACTATATATATAATAGCTTTTTTATTATATAATTTTACTATTATTTATCTTATATAAAGCTTATAATTATATATTATAACTTATTAAAGTAATAATAACTAATTCTAAAGTTTAGTTCTTTAAACTTATAAGCTCTAAGAACTATAAAGTATAAGCTATATATATTAAAGTTTTATTTTATAGTATAGATATTACTATAAACTTTATTAAGTTTATTATTTTTACTAATAAAGATAAAAATTATAAAGCTTTAAGCTATATATAGTTATTTTATAATAATAAGCTTTTTAAAGTTATAAAAATAATTCTAATACTTATATAGCTTAAAAATACTTAAAAACCTTATATAAGTTTATAGGTTTTATAAATAAGTTTTTAACTTATAAAAAGTTCTTTAATATTTTTTTAGATAACTTTAATTTTATAGAAAACTATATAAATAAAATAAAAGAACTTATAGATAACTTATCTTATAATTAGCTTAAACTACTTAATTAAGTAGTTATAACTTATATACTTAATAGTTTAAATAAAACTTATAAAGCTTTTATAACTTCTATAACTTAATCTCTTAGGATTAACCTTATTACTTATAACTTAAACTCTTTATATATTAGTTTTATAGATAAGTATAAGAGAAAAAGAGGTAAAGAAGTAGTTAATAATATTACTATTAAAAGTAATAAGTAGAATAAAAAATAAAATAAAAACTAAGAAAATAATAAAAATAAAAATAAAAATAAAATAAATAAAAAATTTTAGAAAAAGTAGAAAAGTTTATATTATAAAAATTATAAAAAAATAAACTATACTAAAGAAAACTATACTTTTCTATATCCTAAAAAAGTATTTAGTTAGTAGAAAAAACCCTCTATTAATATTAATAATACTAAAGATAAAGAAAAAGAAGTAGTTAATATAACTACTATAAATAATATAACCCTTTATATATCTATTAATAATCTTAAAAATCCTATAGATTTAATAGATTTATTTTCTAATAAAAGAAGAAGATATACTATTTAAAAATATATATTATTTAACTCCTAATAATATAAATATAAATACTAATAATCCTTCTTTAGGTTATTTAATTAATTAGTCTTTTATTAAAGAAAAAAGAAAAATAAGAAGTTATATAAACAAGAATAAAAAAATAGTTAATTTTTATATTAATACTATAGCTACTATTTATATAGTTAATAACTATAATATTCTAAAAAATTTTATAAAAATAAATAAAATATTAAAATAAGGAGAAGTAAAAACTCTTACTTCTACTATAAAGGGTGATTTAATAATATATCCTAATAATAATAATATAATATTAAAAAATATTTATTATATATTTAAACTAAGTATTAATCTACTTATTTAATCTAAGTTAGATTCTTTAAGTATTACTTCTATTATTTAGGGATAACTTATTTTATATAATATTAATAAAGATTATATTATTACTATAGGGGTAAAAAAGAATAACTTATATTTCTTTTAATTTCCTATTAATAATAATAATTAATATATATATAATATTATAACTAATAATAATATAAATAATACTATAACTAATAATAATATAAATAATAATAATAATAGCTTCTAATTATAATATAAACGTTTTAGATATATATATTTATAGACTCTTTTAAAAATAAAAAATAATACTTCTATAAATATAAATATAAATAATAATAATAATAATAATTATAAATTACTACTTTATAAAGCTTATTATAAAGGTAAATTTATTACTAAAGCTAATAAAAAATAAGTTTATAATAAAAATCTAAATTATTTAGATTATATAGCTTTAGACTTATATAAGCTTATAATACCTACTATATATAATAAATATAACTATTTTATTATCTTTATAGATAAATATTCCTATTTTATATAAGGAAAACTATTAAAAGATAAAGCTAAAGAAACTATACTTAATACTTTTCTTAAATTTTAAGCTAAAGTTAATAATAATAATAATAATAAAAGAATAAAAGAAATATCTATTAATAGAGATAGAGATTTTAATAATAAACATATTAAACCTATATATATAAGTAGTAAGATTATTTATAATATAAGACCTCTTTATATATATAAGCTTAATAGATTTATAGAGTATATTATATATACTATAGTTAATAAAATAAAATTAATACTATATAATTTAGGTTTACTATACTATTTATAAGGTAAAACCTTTTATACTACTCTTTATATATATAATAGGACTCTATATACCTCTATTAAGTATAAAACACCTTATAAAATAAAGAATAATATAAAACCTAATATAAATAATATAAAAATATAAAGTGATATATACTACTATAAAAATAAAGATCCTAAAATTAAAAAACTATATATTAGAGTATATTAAAGTTATATAGTTAATTATAGATCTAATAGGTATAAAATCTAAGATATATAACTAAAGAGAGCTTTATAATCTTAAGATATTAAAATCTTAGAAAATACTTTTATTTCTTATTATAAAAAGCTTCTTATAAGTATAAATACCTACTTTAAGGATATAAATAGTAATATTATACTTAATAAGGATAGATATAATACTATTTATAATAGTTTACTAAGAGATATTTCTAGTTAATCTATTTCTTATAGTAATAATCTTATTATAAGTAGAGATATTATTATAACTAATAATACTTTTATAAATCTAAGTAATAAAACTAATATTAATAATAATAAAAATAATAATAATATAAATAATAATAATAATATTAATACTAATAATAATAATATAAATACTAATATAAGTATTTTATATAATAATAATAAGAGAACTACTAATATTAATAATAGAGAAATAAATAAAGAAAAATCTAAATTATTAATAGAGATCCTCTCTCTATTAGAAGAAGCTAAAAAAGACTACTTATAGGTTAATAATATAGGTAATAATACTAAAAGTATATTATTATTTATTATTTAGGATTACCCTACTCTTAGTATATATAAAATAAATAATAACGTTTTAACTAATAATAATAGGATTACTAAAACTAATTCTATAAATAAAGTTTCTTATATACTATTAGTTATTATATTAAAAAAGCTTTCTAATATATAATAAGCTTTAAATTCTCTTTATAAAAATAATTAGATTTAAGCTATATAATTAGAAATAACTTAAATAGAACATATAAAAACTTAGGAAATTATATAAAAACTAAAAAATATTTATCTATTAAGTAGTAGATAGGTATATATTATAAAATTAAAAAATAAAATAAATTATATTTATAAGTATAAAGTAAAATAGGTTACTTGAGGTTTTAATTAATATTTAGGTATTAATTACTTAGAATCCTTTTTTACTACTTATAGACCTAAAAGCTATAGGTTTATAGTTATATTTACTATAAAAAAGACTAAATCCTTCTATAATATAATATTATTATAGCGTTTATATATATTAATATAAATATAGATATATATATAATATTATTAATAGGTTTTTTATATAATAAAACTACTAATAAGTTAGAATTTAATCCTAATTATAACTATAAGTCTAATAATAGTAAATATTACTATAAACTTCTTAAAGCTTTATATAGGTTAAAATAAAGCTTTAAACTATAGTATAACTATTTAAAAGCTATATTATTAAAATTAGGATTTATTATTTCACTTTATAATAAAATAGTATTTATACTAAATAAAAATAGCTATAAAGCTATAATTTATTACTATATAGATAATATATTTTTAGTGGCTAATAATACTACTACTAGTAACTATATATATAATAAACTAAAATAATTTATAAAAATATAATTATTAAGGGAGCTTAATACCTTTTTAAGCTATAAGTTTAATATAAATAGACCTAATAAGTCTTTCTTTTTATATTAAACTAAATATATATATAAAATATTAAATAAATATAATAAAATAAATATTAATCTATCTATAACTCCTATAAAAGATAATATAAAATTATATATAAATAAATATACTACTACTAAGAAGAAATTTTATAATTTTAGTAGTAGATTAAAGTACTTTTATATCTAGCTTTAAAGATTAAATATAATATAGCTCTTATAGTTATAATATTATTAAGATATATAATAAACCTTTTTAAAGAGTATTTTATAGTTTTAGATTATCTATAGGGTTATATAAATAATTATCCTAATAAAGGAATCTATTATAATTATAATAATAATATAATATAGGATTTAATAAGTTATTTAAACTCTAATTAGGCTAAAGACCTAAATAATAGAAGATCTATATTAGCTTATATATTTTACTAAGGATTATATAATATACTATCTTATAATACTATAAAATAAAAAATAATAACTTTATCTACCTATAAAGCTGAATATATAGCTTTAACTAAGGTAGTAAAAGAAACCTTATATCTATATAATAGCTATAATTTTAATCTAAAGAATCTAAGCTTTAATACTATAAATAAACCTAAGATTTTTATAAATAACTTAGTAGCTAAGAAACTAATTAAAAATCCTAAATTTTATAAAAAATCTAAGTATATTAATATAAAATATTATTTTACTAGAGAATCTTTATTAAATAAAGATATAATATTATTTTATATAGATATAAAGTTTAATATTATAGATATATTAATTAAACCTTTAGGTAAAGTTATATTTAATAATATACTTAATATAATAAATAATAATGATAATACTAATAATAATAATAATACTAATAATACTAATAATAATAATAATACTAATAATAATAATAATACTAATAATACTAATAATAATAATAATAATAATAATAATACTAATAATAATAATAATAATAATAATAATACTAATAACTATATTAAAGAAATAACTTACTAGTTTTTCTCTTACCTTTTTTACCTATAAGGTTATTTAATAAGAGTTTTTTAACTAATTATATATATATTATATAATATAGGAATATTTTTCTTATTTTTCTCTAAGGTTTTTAAGTTTTTATAACCTATAACGTATATATATATTAAGTAAGTAAGCTATATACTATAAATTAGCTATATATACCTTAAGGGGGAATATTAATATATAATATCTTATATAATAATAATAATACTTATAAGAATATTTACTTACTTTAATATTCTATATAAAATAAACTAATAGACTTTAAGGTATAAAACCTTATATAAAAATACCCTATTTCTTATAACCTATAACTATAATATTAATTATATAATACGTATAGTTATATAAGTACCTTATATAATTAGCAGTTTAGTAGGTTATATTTCAGGTTATCTTTCCCCTTACTTTTCCCTACTTTAGGGAATAACCTACTAATAATATCAATAGGAATCATCACAATACATCTCTTCCCTTATTATTATCTATATAATTAAATACCTATAAATACTTAAGATTATCACCTTTTATTATAATATAAGCCTATCTATAACCTTATACTATATAGGCGTATATACCACGCCCCTAAATACGCTTATACCTATATTAACAGATAGCTCTCCTTACTACTTAAATATTATTATATATAATAATAAGCTTAGCTTTTAGGAATATACTTAGTAGCTTAAGAGCTAAAGTTATTAAGTTATAAATATTAGTAGTAATATAAACCTACTATCTAACTTAATAGGGGATAACTTTAACTTAATAGACTTCTATACTTCTACTAACTTCTTAGATAATTATTAATAACCTTCTAAAGCTATTTACTAGTAATATTATTATCCTTAAGGAGAACACCTTATTATACTAGCTTTAACTTATAGTAGTTAAAGCCAACCTTTAGCTAAGCTTTAACTACCTATTTAGTATCTCTACTTACTTTTATATTAGTATTACTACTTCTCTAAGCGTAAAACTAGTTAAAGTCTACTTTAATATAAGTAGTTCTACTACTTTAGTTAGCTATTAATAGGTTAAGCAGTTTACTTATACTACTAGTTAAGATTATAGCTATTATTATAGCCTTAATAGTATTAGCTTTAAGGTTTAAGTCTATAATAAAGTTACTTTTAACTTCTATATCTTGAATATTATTAGCTATAAAACTATTAATAGCTATTTTTTATTACTACTAAGGTAGTAAATAGCTTTACCTTAAAGCTCCTCTTTAGTATCTTATTCTATCTAATATATAGCATTAAGATTAATATTACTACTACTATAGTTACCTTTTAGTTTATATATAAGCTTATTACTTTAGTATAACTATTATAAGATAGATTAATAGCTAAGTACTTTAAGCTAATTTATAATATTAATAATATTAATATTCCCCTTAGAATAGAGGCTTTTATCCTTATTATACTACTTAATACTATAACGGTAGGTAATATCTATATTACCTCTATTATATTTATTATCCTAAACTACTTTATAACTACTAATAGACCTTTAGTTATTATTACTTATAATAACACTATAAGGACTATTACTTATACTACTAAATAGCACCTCAGTATAGTATAAACTATATTACTACTTTATCTAGAAATATATATAGTATAAGAGATAATAATACTTTTAGTTAGTCTTAATAACCTTTATACTAGAAACGCCCTCTTTATAAGCTTAGTTACTAATAATAAGACCTTAATCTTTAGTCTTAAAGTATCTAATTATACTACTCCTTACTATAGGGTTTCTAAACCTATTAAGGTCCTTAGTGAAAAGAATAAGGTTAGCGCTTTAGTTATAGTTTATAATAATAGCAATATATCTTATTTCTTTACCTTTATTAACTCTTTTAATATTTTCTATAGTAAAGGAGTAGTCTTTATCCTTAATAAGTATAAAATAAGAATTAATCTTATTAATAGTTAATAAAACTAAATCTAACTAACCTAACTATACCTACTTAGCTACTAAGATTAAGCTCTTACTAATAAGTTATAATTACTAAGAAGGGATAAATTATTATACTTAACGCTATAAGATTTTTTCACTAATTACCTATCTACTCTTAATATTATAACTATATTATTATTATTACCTATTAAGGGCTTAAGTGATATAATATAGCTCTATAAAGCTTTAAAAATTTATTAGCTTATAGTTAACGCTATATAGATAGGTTATTTTTTAACTACTAAATATTTATTTATATCTATATTAATAATATTATTATCTTTAGCAATATAGCTAATAACTATAAAGCTTACTTCTATATTATACTAAAGATTATCTTTAATAACTACCTCTATATTAACGCCCTTAAGTTTTTTATTACCTTCCTTAGCGTTAAACTCCTCAGCTATTTAGTTAATAGTAATAGAGTCTTATATATTAATAATAAGATTAACGCTTTCTATAAGCTTAACTTTCCCTATATAGCTGCTACCTTTAAGATATATCTTAATATAGCTAGATAGCTCTATAATAATATTCCTTAGTTTAATATTATTTTTATACCTTTTTATACTTATAAAACTACTTTCTTTAATAAGCTTTAAAAGTTTAGTAACCTACTTATTAGCTTTACTAAATATACTTATTAAGCTTATACTTAGAAAGCTTCTTTTAAGCTAACTCTAGCTAAGCTTTAAGTATTTTATACTTTTTAAGCTAACCTTTATAATTAGGTCTTCTTATAGTATTATATTATCTTAAACCTCTTATTTTTTAAGCTTAATATATATTAGGATATATTTAGCTTCTTTATTTTCTAGCTTAAGGTGCTTTAAGATAGTGCTTAGATCTCTTATTAAATAAATAGCGTCTTAAGGGGCGAATTTTAAAGGAATTAAAAGCGTTAATTTCTAAGAAAAAGAGAAGGGAAATTCTAGCTCTTTAAATACTTTTTAGGAGGTGGATTTCCCTACTTCTAATCCGTTTTACTAAGCTAGTTAGTAAGCTAAACTATAACTATTAATAGTAATTATACTAAAATAGATTATTATTTATTTCTAATTATTATTAGAAATATATAATATACTATTTTTAGTATAATTAGAGTTTTATAAAAACCTAAAAATATAGATTTTAATATAATATTAATTAATTATTATATATTAAATAATAATAATATATTACTTTACTAAAGTTTATAAAATATATAATGTTATATTTTATATCTCTAATAGGGATATCCTTATGTATTATATACGCTTTATCCTCTTCTTCTCTAAAGCTACTTCTAAACCTAAAAAAGCTTATAGCTTAATAGAAGTAGAAGTTATAGGAGTTATATAAGCAGTCTATAAGCTTTAGAAGATAGTTTAGTCTAACTACTAACTAATTAATATTCTTACTAACTATACTACTATTATAGGTATTATTATTTATACCTCCTTTTATATAATAGACTTAAATAAAGCTAACCTTAAGCTAGCTACTATAGCTATTTATCTCTCTTAGTTTAAGTTTTATATTACTTATATCTTTAGTAAGCTTAATATAGTTTTAAACGCCCTATGATAGCTCTTAGTATTATCTTAGTCTAATAAGTTTATTAGCCTTAGTAATCTTAATAAACTATAAGATATAGCTTTTATTACCTCTACTTAGTTTATTAGTAATAATATAGTTCTAATAAGCTTAATATAAAACGCTAATATTTACCTATTTAATACTTTTTAAGTATAGCTATACTGTAAAAGAGTATATAATTAAAGTAATATTATTAAGAGTAGAAATATTATATAATACAGCAAAAGGGGGAAACTTTTTGTTTTATTAATTATTACAAGAGAATTCTTAATAATTAAGAATAACTATTTATAGCTAGTATAAATAGTTATTATTAATATATAAAGAATAATACTAATAATACTAATAATAAGTAAAAGGTAGTAATAATAAGTAGTAGTAATAATTAAATAGGTAAAACTATTAAATTACTTATTTCCTCAAAATCTATTCTAAGTAGAAAAATCTATTATATATATAATATATTTTTTCCTTATAAACCTTTACTTAGTTAGGTAATTACTTAATTAAGTAATTACTATAATAGGTAATTAACTATAAAAACTTTACTATAAAGTTAATTATTATAGCTTTATTTAATCTAATTTAGATATTTTAGATCTATAGTATTATTATAGTTATAGTTTATAGATTTATTATAGATTATTAGTTTCTATTACTTTAGTTTTAAATCTTAGCTTAATATTAACTTTTATTAATAATAACTATATTATTAACTTTAGGGACTTATTAATTCTATTAATATATACTTTTTATAGTAACTAACCTAATATATAGTTTTTATTTATTTTAGCTAATTATAGGAATTACTATAATAAGTAATTCATATAATTATTCTTTTTATTCTAATTAGATAAAGTTATAGTTACTTTATTCCTTTTAGTTATATTAATATATAATTAATAGTTATAAAGATAGTTATTTAGTTATTAGGTATAGTGTTACTAGTTATACTAATATTAATAATTTTAGCCTTATATCTTTTTTATATTACTAGTTATATTTAGTTTTACTTAAATTCTCCTTTAGGGGGTACTTAGTTAGGACTTAGTAGTTTTAGAATATATTTAGTACTATTATTAGTACTTAAAATAGTTATTTTTTTATTATTAAAGCTATTTACCTCAGCTATTAATTTAAATAGTTTAAAACCTTTCAAAGCTTTATCTTTAGTAACTAGTAATTTAATTTCTAGATATTTAGTATAATTATCTAGAAAGGTTATAAAATATCTTTAATTATTATAGGTTTTAGGTTTTATAAAGCTATATAAATCACTATAGATTTTTTCTAAATATTTAGTAGCTTTATTATTATTAAATATTTAATTTATTTTATTAGTTAAGTTAGATTTAATATAAATTTTATATTTAGTAAATACTAAAAGCTAGTAGTTAGAAGAGACTAAAGAGTTTATAAAAGGTATATATTACTTAAGAAGAAGTTACCCTTTTAAACGTCCTTAAATTATAAGCTTATAAGGCTTATACTAATTATATAACCTACTCTTTTAGTGAGGCTTATTAAGGGGGCTAAATAAAATAGAAGATATATTATAAGATAAACTATTATACACCTTCTTAGCTATAAGAATAGCTAAAAATACTTTATATATATATATATAAAAACGCTTATAAACTAAAAATATTATATAAAGACTAATTATATATATAAAATTAGAAGTACTTTTTAAAAAAAGAATAGTTTAGAAGCTTACTCTTTATGATATAGTTAAAAAAACCCTAATAAGTACTTTTTATTTATAATATATTTAGTTAACTTTATAAATATATAAAATATACTAACTTATATATTTATACTTATTAATAAAAATAGTTAACTAATTAAAAAGTAAATAAAATAGAAGATTTCTTTTAAAATATATTTAAATTTTTTTTTCTTTTTATATAACTCTTTATATTTTTATAAGATCTTACTTTTTCCTTTATAATATAATAATAACTTTTATAATTTTATATATTATATTAAACTATATTTTATAAGTTATTATTATATAGTTATTAATAATAGCTTACTTTTTTACTTATAAGTATTATCTTTAGCTATAAATAAAATAAAATACTTTTTTAAGAGATTAAGCTATTTATATAGCTAGTATTACTTAGGAGTTTTTTAATAAGTTTAATAAGTATTTTATATTTTTCTTTTTTTCTATCTCTATTTATTAGTTTTATTATGAGTTTTGCTATCCGGGCGGTAGTTTCTAGCTAACCGGGCGGTGCCCCGCTTATTCTAGCCAATTGAATATCCAGCATTGATCGCTAAGCCAATCACGTATAACGTAGCGTTCTGCGCGAAATTGACGTACTGCCCGCAATTGACGACTTCGCGATAATTGCGCGCCCGCGGGAAGCTGTACGCGCGAAGTCGTTAATCTCGCACGAAGTCGTCGATTACGCGCGAAGTCGTCAATTGACTTGCGCTGTGGTGGTTTTCTGAATGAATAGGCTAATGGGATCGCTGGGATAGCTGATAAGTGGGGCACCGCCCGGTTAGCTAGAAACTACCGCCCGGATAGCAAAACTCTTTATTATAGCTTTTAATCTTATTAAAGAAGTTTATAAAGATTATTTTATATTTATTTATTTATATTAATATTTTTATTAATATACTTTTAAAACTATCTTTAATAAGTTTGTTAAAGGTATTACTCTTACTTTTAAAAATATTATTATAATACCTATTTATAAGTAAAATAAAGAATAAAAAATATTTATAAATAGCTTATTTTTATTAATAAGAAGCTTAAAGATAAAAAGAGTAATTTCTTTATTATTATTAATTCTTTTATAACTAAGAATTATAATATCTTTGTTATTCTTAAAGCTTATAAGTAGAATAAAATTAATATTACTTTTTTTATTAAGTAAGAGTATTAGCTAAAGTTTTTATTTATAAACTAAAATAAGCTAGTTAAAGTTTAAGAGGATAATAATCTTTTTTAAAGATAATAATCATAATAATAAGCTTATTATAAATATTAAAAATATATTTTTTTATCTCTCTTAAGATATTTTATTAATATTTTCTTTAAAATATATCTTTTATACCTCTATTAAGGTTATATTTTATTAAGATAACAATAATAATATTAACTTTATTTAGTATAATAAGAAAGCTAATATATTTTTTTTATTCTTATTTTTTTTCTTATAAGTTAATATTTCTTAAGTATTTATATTATTATTTTTAATAGTAATAAATATAATAATTAGATTAATAAGAATAATAAAATAAAATACTTTATATATATTATTAATAACTTTTATAGTAATAAACTATATCTATATAAGTATTCTTCTAATTTAAGATATTATAATAGATATTTTTATTTTAGTTATAATAAATATATAATTATTCTATTTAAGATTACTTAAGAGGGAAATAATCTAAATATAGCTATTACTAAGTTTTCTACTATTTATATTAAAATTAAGGTTACTACTATAGGAGATATATATTATATTTTCTTATAAAAATATTTTTTAGTTAATAAATAATAATACTTCTTATATATTTATAGTATTTAGAGAGAAATTTAGTATAAATATAAGTCTTACTTATTAATATTTAAGTATTATAAAATTATAAAGGTTTATAACTTTCTTACTATTTATAAGTATTTTATTATATAGAAGTTTATTATAGATAATATAATTAAAAAAAAGACTTATAAAAAGAAAGTAAAAGCTTTTAAAAGCTTTACTCTTTATAAGTTTTATAAGTTTATAAAGTTTTAAGGTCTTTCTTTTATAAAGGTTAAAATAGAGCTTTTAAACTAAATATTTTCTAAGCTCCTTTTTTTTTAGCATTTTATAGAGTAATACCTCTATTAATAAGCTTTTTTAGTTTAAAATTATTTTATAAGTAATATATTTCTTAGTTTTTTCAAGAGATTTTCTTAATTAATAATTTATTTAATAATAATAAATACTTTTTTATTATTATATATAAATAAGCTATTTCTAATAAATATAATAAATACTCTTCTAAAACTACTTTTTCTCTTATAAATATCCCCTCTACTACTTCTATTTAATAAAAAGCTTTTTTTAAGTATCTTTATAAATAAGTTTTAGTTTTTATAATATTTATTAAGAAACTTTATATAAGTTCTTTTTAAAAGTATTAATTTTCTCATAAGTTTATTTATATATTTTTAACTTCTATTATTAAAAATACTCCTCTTACTTCTTAATAGTTTATTTTAGCTATCTCTTAAATTAATACTCTTTTTTTAGTTTTTTAAGATAAAGTTTTTATTACTTTTAGTTTTATAAACTTTTATATTAACTTTAAAGTTATTACTTTCTAAAGATTAATTTATATACTATATATATTTTTTTAAATATTATAACTTTTTAAAATAAGATATATTTAATATTTATAAATAGTTAGAAAACCTCTTAAGAAACTAAATTTTAACTCTTAATAAATATATAGTAATTTTTAAAGATATTAAGGGATTTATTAATAATATTAAGATATTTAAAGAGGATCTTAAGAGAGCTATTTATACTCTTAATATCTTATATTAAGAGATATAAAGTTCTTATATAAATAGTTTTAGTAATTAACTTATTTTAGCTTAAAAAAGCTATATAATTTTAGTTTTATAAGAGATTCTCTAAGTTTATAAATAGTTTTCCTCTAAGTTTTATATATAATAAGAGAAACTTTATTTTTTTTTATAATTCTTATAAGTATATTATAATTATATATATTATATTTATAAGATTTAAGAATAAATAAAAATATTTAAATTTTATTTATAAGAGGTTTTTTATAAGTCTATCTATAAATATCTTATTTATTAGTATATAAGTAACTTAGAAACTTTTTTTTTAATTATTCCTATTTTAACTATATATTATAAATATTAATATATTTTAAATAAATATTTATTCTCTCTTTTTTACTTATAATAAGTCTAATTATCTATTAGTTATTATAGTAAATATTCTATATATTATTAAGCTTAAGTTTAATATTTTTAAATAACTTCTAAAAAGTTATTATCTCTTTTACTATTTCTATTAAACTTAAAACTTTTACTTTAATTATTAATATTATAACTATTACTTATCTAATTACTTTTTATTAAATTAATTTCTTAAATAGTATTATAAAATATCTTTAGCCTTTAGCTGTTTACTATAGTTTTTACCTACTTAGAGCGATAAACCTCCTAACTTTATACCTCCTAATAATATATATAGCCTTTAGTTATATAATTATAATCTCTAACTACCTCTCCTAACCTTAGCTACACTTATATATATATATAACTTCACTATCTTTAACTTCACTTTAGTAATAATATAGATTATAATTACTTAATTACTTAATTACTAATTACTAAACTATTAACTTATCCTCTCTCTTATATATTACTTATACTACTATTAAATACTATCCCTATTACTACTTTACTATCTACTATCTATACTATTATTAGTAATACTCTCTCTATTTAGCGTAAAGTATACTTACTAATATTCCCCTATTAAGCTTAAGCTTAAGCTACCTCTACCTTAGTATTATAGAGGGTTTATATAAAGAAAAGCTACTCCTTAAGATAGCTAGAAATATATATAGCCTCTATATAGAGGTATCTAAAGCTATTATTTATTACTTTAATTATAGTATAAAGAAGGTTCCTTTTAGAAGTATTTATAAAGACTTTAGTTATAGCTATTCTAATAATATATTATTAATTAATAAAAAAGTATTTATTAAATTTAAGAACTTTATTTATTATATAGATATTATTCTATATAGTAATACCTTTAGCTATTCCCTTATAGAAAGGTATATTTTATAGGGGATTAATATTCTTATATATCTCTTATAGTATAAATATAGTAAAGCTTTAGGATTTATTATAAATTATAAGAATAGGTTATTAATATAGGTTTAAAAATAAAGAAGAGAAAGAGAAAGAGGGATAAGTATAAAGCTTTATACTAAAGCTTTTATACTTCTAGCTATAAAAACCTCTTCTAATAACCTCTTTAGTTAAGGAGTTATCTCTTATATAGTAGTATTTATAGATAACCTCTTTAGTTAAGAAGTTATCTCTCTTATAGTAGTATTTATAGCACTTTACTAAAAGGTTTAATAAAGCTATTATTAGCTAAGCTATAAGAGCCTTAATAACCCTTTTAGCTTTAATATAATTAGCCTTACTATATATAGCGCTACTAGCCTTATATATAGCTAGTCCTATTACTATTCTATTAGTCTATTTAGCTAAATTATATATTTAACTTTATAACGTTTAGAAGGTTTACTTATTAGTAAGAATATATAAGGTTTCTATACTATTTTCCTTAATTAGTAGAAGGTATAAGTTAAAATGCCTATATAGTATTTCTAAAATTATACCTATATATAAGGTGAATTTTACTATAGTCTTTTTATAGAAAGGCTGTATTATAACTATAAACTTAAGGGCGTGCGTTCGACTTTGTGCGGTGACGTTCAGAGGGTTTGCCTGCTAGCAGGAACGTATGGGGTTTCTGTACTGTTTTCCTTAATTGGTAGAGGGCACAGGTCAAGGTGCCTATATAGTGTTTCCAGAATTGTGCCCGCGTATAGGGTGAATTTTGCCGTAGTCTTTTTGCGGGGGGGCTGCGTCGTAACTACAAACTCAACTATAAACTTAATAAAATATCTTTATAAGGATTTATATATTACTTTATTATTTATAAATAAAATATCTATAGCTATAAATAAGATTTAAGTACTTATAATTTACTTCTTAAGATATTAAAATAAATTATAAAATATTAAGTCTTATATAAATATTATATAATATATTTTATAGTAAGTAAATACTTCTAAAATAGATTTAAAAGGAATTAAAATAAAAATACTATAGTAAATATAATATCTACTTTAATAAGTATAGCTATATTAACTATTAATTTAATTATTTCTTAGAAAATTTTAATTTCTTATAGTCTTACTTATTTTTTATTTTTTTAAGTTCTTTTTAAAAGAGTAATATTAATAAATAGGTAATATCTTATAAGTTAAACTTCTAAATAACTTTCTTAATATATAAATTATAAATTAAAAAGATTTTTTAAGCTTTTTAGTTTTTAATAACTTTTACTCCTAAATATTATTTAATATCTTATTATTCTTTAATTTTATATTTTTTTTTGATTTTATTAATAACTTTATAAACTTTATCTTTATTATTTATATAAAAAAAGATAAAAAAGTTATTAATATAATATATAACTATAACTTTTTAATTAAGATCTTAAAAGAAATAGAAGTTTTCTTTTAAACTTTATAAACTAAATCTCTTAAAAGTAAAACTAAATTTTTTATATTATAGAAAAAGTATATCTTAAAGTTTATATAAAGCTCTATTTAGTTTAATAATATATTTAATAAAGAAATTTAAATATTTTATAAATTCTTTAATACTTTATAATATTTTATAAGTAATTAAATCTCTTCTTTTTAATATTTTTATATTTAAGAATATATTAATAATATTATATTAATATATTTTATACTTAAATTATATTATAATTATTATTATAACTTAAAAAGTTTATAAAATAAAAGTTATAATATAAATATTTTTAAGATCTTTTAGTTAAAAGTTCTTTTTTATAATAATTTAAATTTTTATATTTATAAAATATCTATTTATATTTAGTTTATAAATAAAAACTTATTTTAAGAAAAGAGGTTTTAAATATATTTTTAAGTAGTTTAAAATCTTCTAAATTCTAAGATTAATAATTTTTTAAACCTTTTTATAATATATAGTAATAAATAGTTTCTAAAGCTATTTAAAAAGTTTCTTAATCTCTTTTTAAATTTTTAAGAGTAATAATAACTAAGTATAATATATTTTATTAAATTATAATAGAAGATTAAAAAGAAATTTTAAAACTAATTTTTTATAAATATTATCTCTTAAAAGTTTATTTATTTAAGTTTTTATTATCTTATAAAATATATAATAAAATCTTTTATTTTCTTTAATAGCTTTTTATTTCTTTAATATAAAGGTTATAAAAAAGTTATTTTATTCTTATTTATTAGATATTAGGTTTTTGTTTTCTATATTAATAATATTATTAATATAAATAATAAAAATATTTTTAAGTTTATTCTAAAAACTACCTCTTTTATAAAAATAAATCTAAATATAAATTTTCTTTATATATAAATACTTTATTTTTAATTTAAAAGTTCTTTTTTATATATTTTTAAAGTTAAGCTAATCTTTAAGAAAAAATAAATTCTTATAAGAGCTATTTATATTTATTAGTCTAAAGCTTTTTATATTTTTTAATAGAGACTTTATTCTATTAGTAAATTTTAGCTCTTTTTAAGATTTTAAAGTAATAATAATAATATTATTTTTAAAACCTTTATATAAAATATAATATTATATATTTTATAAACTTTAGTAAAGTAATATATTATTATTATTTAATAAATAATAAATAATTAATATTATATTTAAATCTTTATTTAAGGTTTTTATAAAACTCTAATTATACTAAAAATAGTATATTACTTATTTCTAATAATAATTAGAAATATATAATAATCTATTTTTAGTATAATTACTATTAATAGTTATAGTTTAGCTTACTAACTAGCTTAGTAAAACGGATTAAAAGTGGGGAAATCCGCCTTCTAAAAAGTATTTAAGGAGCTGGAATTTCCCTTCTCTTTTTCCTAAAAATTAACGCTTTTAATTCCCTTAAAATTCGCCCCTTAAGATGCTATTTATTTAACACTTTATTACTTAAAAGTTTTAAAGTTTATCTAAAAAAGTTACTTCCAAATATTTAATTATTAAGTTTAAATAACTATTTAAAAATAAAAAAACTATATTAAATATTTTTAAATATAGTTTTTTATTTTCTATATTTTATAATAACTATTATACTATAATTCTATAATTAATTATAAAACTATTCTTATTTAAAATATTAAAATTTATAAATATATTAGAAGCTAAAAGTAATTTCTCTATGTTTTTAATTATAGTTTTTATAATTATAAGTTTTAAGTCTTTTTTAATATCTTTTTTTAAAAAGAACTTATTTTTATTAAAAGTAATATTTTATAAAATAATAACTTTCTTAAATATTAAAATCTAAATTTTATAAAGATTATATATATTAAGTATATATTTTATAAAATATCTAGTATAACTATATAAAATTACTTTAAACTCTCTTCTCTCTATTCTTTTTTCTCTTTCTCTTTTATAAATATATACTTTATAACTATAAATATATATCCCTCCTTAATAAAATTAAATTTCTAAGTTTTATAATATATTATAAACTAATACTTACTTATTAAGATATTTCTTAAATTATTCTTCTTTAATTTTATTAGAAGACTTTTATTTTATTAATATATAAAGATTTATATTATATAGAAAAGTACTTATAAGTATTAATTTATTTTATAGCTTAAGTAAAAGTTTTATTTAGTATAATATTTATATACTTTATATAATTACTTCTTTTTCTACTCTCTCTCTTTTATTAATTAGTTTTTTTATATAAAGAGAAGGAAATTTAATATTAATATTATTCTCTTAAACTTATTATTAGTATTTAGTTATTTTTAGATTATAATAATAGATCTATTAATATTTTATTTTATTTTATATATAGAAAGTCTTTTTTATCTTAAAACTTAATTTTTAAAAATTTATAATATTTAGAAGACTTTATAATAAGTTTTATTTCTAAAATAAAACTTAAAAAGCTTTCTTATATATTTATTTTTAATTATAAAAAGCTATAAAGCTTTTAAGTAAGCTTTTAAGTAATTAAATAGATCTTAAGAGATATATTAATATAGATATCTATTTTGAGATTTAAATAATCTTTATGAAATAACTTATTATAAATATACTATAGAATAATCTTTATACTCTAAATAAGTTAGTCTTTTAATCTTTATTTTTTAAATATTTTAAACTAAATACTTAAGAGCTTTCTAACTAAGATATTTAGCTTATAAATACTAAAAATAAATATTATCTTTATATATAAATTTAAGATTATAAAAAAGTTACTTTTAAGAGGTTATAATTACTAATTATATAGTATTTATCTAAAACTATTAATATTGCTATAACTAGTAAAACTATACTTAATTACTAAGTAACTATCCTTATAACTATTAATTATATATTAATATAACTAAAAAGAATAAAATAACTATAACTTTATCTAAAAGCTATTAGCCTTATATTATAAAATTTAATTAGTATTAACTATAAAAACTAGACTAATTTTCTTACTTTCTATAAATAACCTTTAAGTTATATAACTATAGCTTAAACTGAGATATCTTCTTTACCTCTATACTTCTCTATTAGACTTTAACTATCATAATAAGCTAAGTTAACTATTTTCCTCTAACTACCTCTATCTCTATTAGTCTCCTCTATCTCTTATACTATATTTAATCTATACTTATCTTCTATTATCTCCCTTATTATTTAGATATCTACGCTATAATAGATAATATCTTCTACTCTACTATATAGTCTTAATAAAAAGCTTTACTACTATTAGCTATACTCTTATTATTAGATTTACCCTTCTTAATTTACTAATATTTAAACACTTAAGCTACTTTAGCTATCTTAAGGAAGCTTATAAAATAATTATAAGTATTAAGATTATTATTAATAGCTTTAACTATCTTTATATTAATCTTAAAACTATATAACTCTATTATATAGCTCTTATTAGCTATCTTAAGTAAATACTTCTAAATAAATTTAAAGAGGGTTTTCTTATTAATAAAAAGAAGGTTAATAAACTTAAAGCTTTTAACTTTATTAATATTAATCTTTTAGATTAAGTTATTTAGTATAGCTTTATTTAGCCTATATAAACTTATAATAAGTAAGAAAAATAGGAAAATTATTATATAGGGTTACTATATATATAAGAGGATATAAAGAATAAGCTTAAAGCTTTATTTAAATAGTTAAATTCTTATACTATAGCTATAAGAACCTTTTTAGTTATAATAATAAAGAGTTATACTATTAAGTTTATATCTTTAAGTATAAGTTTAAGCTATTACTAAGTTCTTATTATATTATAGATAATACTTTTATAAATAATAGCGTTATAAATAACGCTTTTATTAGTATATTTTACTACTCTACTACCTACCTATCTACCTACTTACCCTCTTCTATATAGCTAGAGATAAGTTAAACTAAGTATTAATAACTAGTTATATTAGGATTTATTTATTTACTTTATTAAGATTAAATATAAGTTAAAGTGCTACTATTAGGTTTTAGTATTATAAAAAAAAGTATAGAGTGAACTATAATACCTACTTATATAGGTTAACTAGACTACTAATATAACTTTATCTAATTAGAATAAAAAGAATAATTATATAAATTACTTATTATAGTAATTCTTATAATTAGTTAAAATAAATAAAAACTATATATTAGGTTAGTTATTATAAAAAGTATATATTAATAGAATTAATAATCCCTAAAGTTAATAATATAGTTATTATTAATAAAAGTTAATATTAAGTTAAGATTTAAAACTAAAATAATAGAAACTAATAGTCTATAATAAATCTATAAACTATAACTATAATAATACTATAAATCTAAAATATCTAAATTAGCTTAAATAAAGCTATAATAATTAACTTTATAGTAAGGTTTTTATAGTTAATTACCTATTATAGTAATTACTTAATAGCCTCTAGCTGTTTATTATGATTTTTACCTATTTAGAGCGATAAACCTCTTAACTCTACGCCTCTTAATAATACATACAGCCTTTAGTTATATAATTATAATCTCTAACTATCTCTCCTAACCTCAGCTATACTTATATATATATATTAGTTAATAACTTCACTATCTTTAACTTTACTTTAGTAATAATATAGTTTATAATTACTTAATTACTAACTACTAAACTATTAACCTATCCTCTCTCTTATATATTACCTATACTGCTATTAAATACTATCCCTATTACTACTTTACTATCTACTATTAGTCTTCTTATTTAATTAGGCTAGCTAACGCCTTTAGTATACCTTATATTATCTATAAATAAAGTAGTATATTAAGCTAATAAGCTTAGCAGCAGCTATACTATTATTAGTAACGCTCTCTCTATTTAGTATAAAGGGCACTTACTAATATTCCCCTAGAAGGCTACCTCTACTTTAATATTATAGAGGGCCTATTTAAAGAAGGGCTACTTTATAAGGTATATAAATACCCTATCTACCTCTATAGCTAAGTTTATACGCTTATTATTAATTAAGTTATATATCTTAAGGTCCCCTATAGAGGTATTAATTAGAGCTCTCTTAAGTATTATTCTAACTATATACTCTATATATATATTAGATTATTAGCAGTCTAGTCAACCTATATAAGTAAGTATCACAGTTCACTCTATACTTTTTTTTATAGTACTAAAACCTAATAGTAGTATTTTAACTTATACCTAATCTTAATAAAGTAAATAAATAAATCTTAGTATAATTAGTTATTAACGCTTAGCTTAACTTATTCCTAGTAGAAGAGGGCAGGTAGGTAAGCAGTAGAGCAGCAAAATATACTAGTAAGAGCATTATTTGTGATACTATTATTTATGAGAATATCGTTTGTGATGTAGCTAGAGCCTAGTGATAGCTTAAACCTACACTTAAGGGTGCAAACTTAACAGTGTGACTCTTCGCATAGCTAAAAAGGTTCTTATAGCTATAGTATAAGAACTTAACTGCTACTTTAAATAAGGCCTCAAGCCTGTTCCTCACATCCTCCTATATACGCGACAACCTTATATAATATCCTTCCCCCTCTTTAAATACGCATATAAGCTGAGCAAAGCTAAGCTAAACAACCTAATCTATAAGACTAATATTAAGGATATTAAGGGTTTTAGCTATAGCTTACTTACCTATACTAATAAGATAACTTTTCTTAAATTTACTTAGCTATACCTATTTAAAGCTATAACTAATAAAGATAATCTATAGTAGTTATATAGCTTTAAGATTAATATAGATATAGTTAAAGCTACTAATAATAATCCTAATACTTATAAATACTTTATAAGTTTCTTTAAAATAGCTAAAGTAGCTTAAGTAGAACGTTAGTAAGTTAGAAAAAGTAAATATAATAAGAGTATAGCTAATAGTAGTAGGGCTATTAAAACTATATAGTAGGGCGGAAGACGTTATAATAGTATAATAGTATAGAGGCCTTAGAGCCCCTACGCCTAGTAGAGCTTATAGCGTAGATATTTAAATAGTAGAGGAGACTTTAATAGAAAATAGGTGTAGATTAAATATAGCGTGAGAGATAGAGGAGACTAATAGAGATAGAGGTAGCTAGAGGAAGACAGTTAAGGCTTATTATAATAGTTGAAGTTAAGATATCTAAGTAGTTATATAACCTAAAGGTTGTTAGCAGAGGGCGAGGGGACCAGTCTAGCTTTCGCAGTTAATACTAGTTAAATTTCATAATATAAGGCTAGCAGCCTATATATATTAGATTATATAAAGAAAGAGTAGGTTTTATTAATCTAATTAATATTAAACTTTATAGTAAGCTTTTATATGTTATTTATATTAATAGGTATATTAAACTTAAGGTATTTATATATAAGGTTAGGTGCTAATATTATAAAGGATTTATTATAGGTTAGTGAGGAAGAGGAAGAGAGAAAGGTATAAAGCCTTATATATAGTAGAGCTTTTTATACTTCTAGCTATAAAAACCTCTTATAATAACCTCTTTAGTTAAGGAGTTATCTCTATTTAGTAGTATTACTAGGCTATAAGAGCCTTAATAACCTCTTTGGCCTTAATATAATTAGCCTTACTATATATAGCGTTACTAGCCTTATACTATATAGCTAGTACTATTACTGTTCTATTAGTCTATTTAGCTAAGGTATACGTTTAACTTTATATAGTAATATTTAGAGGGTTTACTTATTAGTAAGAATATATAGGGTTTCTATACTATTTTCCTTAATTAGTAGAAGGTATAGGTTAAGGTACCTATATAGTATTTCTAGAATTATACTTATATATAGGGTGAATTTTGCTATAGTTTTTCTATAGGGGGGCTGCATTATAACTATAAACTTAATTAGAAGTTATTTAGAGGTTATGTAATAAGAACTTTATTTTAGTAGTAAAGATAAGATTATTCTTATATTAGTTTTTTATTTATAAACTTTATTATAAGCGCTTTATAATTATTAAGTATAGAGGATAAAAAAAATAAAAGTAGCCTTTATAAGTTTTTATAACTTACTTATATATATTTAATAGTATATAGATAACTTATTTTACTTTTAAAAAAATTATATTAGTAGTCTAATTAACCTATATAAGTAAGTATTATAGTTCACTCTATACTTTTTTTTAATAATATTAAAACCTAATAGTAGCACTTTAACTTATACTTAATCTTAATAAAGTAAATAAATAAATCTTAGTATAACTAGTTATTAACGCTTAGCTTGACTTATCCCTAGTAGAAGAGGGTAGATAAAGAGGAAGTAAAGCAGTAAAATATATTAGTGAGAGCGTTATTTATAACGCTATTATTTATAAGAACGTTATTTATAATATTATAAAAGTATTATCTATAATATAAAATATTAATAGTACTTATAGTAGCTAAAGCTTAGTAATAGCTTAAACCTATATTTAAAGATATAAACTTAATAGTATAACTCTTTATTATTATAGCTAAAAGGGTTTTTATAGCTATAATATAAAAACTTAACTATTTAAATAAAGCTTTAAGTTTATTCCTTATATCTTCTTATATATATAATAACTTTATATAATATCTTTCTATTAGTCTTATAGGACCAGCTAGCTAGTAGGGCACTATAAGTAGCAAATATCGTATTATATTAACTGTAGTAGTAGTAATATAAATAAGGTTAACTGCATTAGAGGTAGTAGCTGTAATTATAGCATTAATTGTAGAGGCTAGTACCTTATATAATCACTAATTATATAAGGCGTACCTAGCTTAATTAACACTATAATAAGCTAGTATTACTAATACTAATAACTTTCTCTTTTTACTAATATTAATATAGTTAATAGTAACTATAATATAATTTAAAAAGAAGTTATTAAATAATATATAATATAAAGAGCAGTAATTACTAGTAATTATAGTAATTACTTAATAATTACTTATAACCCCTACTATAGCAGTTACTCTATAACTATCACTTAATCCTACTTTAAGCTAGCGCTAGCAATTAGTACTACTTAAACCTATATAACCTATCCCTCTATCTATATTATTACTAAGTTTATATTAAGGAAGTATATAAAGTATTAATTAAGCTTTATTTTAGTGAAGGTATTAGTAAAGTTATTATCACTATTTCTAAAACTACTAAGTCCTAACTAAGTACCCCCTAAAGGAGAATTTAAGTAAAATTAAATATAACTAGCGCTATAAAAAAGATACAGGGCTAGAATTACTAATACTAGTATTACTAGTAAAACTATACCTAATAATCAAATAACTATCCTTATAACTATTAATTATATAATAATATAACTAAAAGGAATAAAGTAACTATAACTTTATCTAATTAGAACAAAAAGTATAATTATATAAATTACTTATTATAGTAATTCTTATGATTATCTAGAACGAATAAAAACTATATATTAGGTTAGTTACTATAAAAAGTATATATTAATGGAATAATAATTCCCTAAAGTTAATAATATATTAAGTTAAGATTTAAAACTAAAATAATGGAAACTAATAATCTGTAATAAATCTATAAACTATAACTATAATAATACTATAGATCTAAAATATCTGAATTAGATTAAATAAAGCTGTAATAATTAACTTTATAGTAAGGTTTTTATAGTTAATTACCTATTATAGTAATTACTTAATTAAGTAATTACCTAACTAAGTAAAGGTTTGTAAGGAAAAAATATATTATATGTTAGCAGTCTGGTCAACCTGTATAAGTAGGTATTGCAGTTCACTCTATACTTTTTTTTTCACAGTACTAAAACCTAATAGTAGCACTTTGACCTGTGCCTGATCTTGATAAAGCAAACAAATAAATCTCGGTATAACTGGTTGTTGACGCTCGGCTTAACTTATCCCCGGCAGAAGAGGGCAGGAGGGCGAGGGGACCAGTCTAGCTTTCGCAGTTAATACCAGTCAAATTTCATAATATAAGGCTAGCGGCCTAAAAATATATTATATATATGATGGATTTTTCTACTTATAATAGATTTTGAAGAAGTAAGTAATTTAATAGTTTTATCTATTTAACTACTACTACTACCTATTATTACTACCTTTTACTTATTATTACTATTATTAGTATTATTTCTTTTATATTAATAATAACTATTTATACTGGCTATAAATAGTTATTCTTAATTATTAGGAATTTTATTATAATAACTAATAAAACGAAAAGTTTCCCCCTTTTGCTATACTATATAATATTCCTACCCCTAATAATATTACTTTAATTATATACTCTTTTACACTATTAATCTATTATATTTCGTATAGCTTATAGTATTTATATAACTACTATAAAGGTATAATATTAATTATTAAACGCTTCTCCTTTATAATACCTAGTTTAATAAGGTACTTATATAGTAAGTATAAATTAATATAGATAATAGTAAGTATTAGAGGTAGGCTAAGCTATTTAGTAATTATTTAGAAAGTTATAAAGATAGTATAAGCTATATTAATATTAGTAACTATACTATAAACCTTAGAAGCTAGTATACTTTAAGTAACTTACTTACTCTTTATTAAACTAAAGTAAATAATATTACTATTATAAACTTATTCTTATTAAAAGAGGTCTTATTAGTAAGAATAATAATAAAGGCTGCTAGCCTTATATTATGAAATTTAACTAGTATTAACTATAAAAGCTAGACTAATCCCCTCACCCTCTACTAATAACCTTTAAGTTATATAACTACTTAGATATCTTCTTTACCTCTACGCTCCTCTATTAGACTTTAACTATTATAATAAGCTAAGTTAACTATCTTCCTCTAGCTACCTCTATCTCTATTAGTCTCCTCTATCTCTTACTCCTCTAAGCTATACCTACCCTTCACGCTATATTCAATTTATACCTATCTTTTATTATCTCCCCTACTATTTAGACGTCTACGCTATAAGCTCTACTAAGTATAGAAGCCTTAAAGCCTCTATACTATTATATTATTTAAATAATATCTTCTACCTTACTATATAGTTTTAATAGCTTTACTACTATTAGCTATACTCTTACTATATTTACTCTTCTTAACTTACTAATATTTAAACACTTAAGCTACTTTAGTTATCTTAAAGAAGTTTATAAAATAATTATAAATATTAAGATTATTATTAATAGCTTTAATTATCTCTATATTAATCTTAAAGCTATATAACTTTATTATATTACTTTTATTAGCTATTTTAAGTAAATACTTCTAAGTAAATTTAAAAAAAGTTTTCTTTTTAATAAAAAAAAAGTTACTATATTTAAAGCCTTTAATTTTATTAATATTAGTTTTATAAACTAAGTTATTTAGTATAGCTTTATTTAGCTTATATATAGTTATAATAAGGGGGAAAGATATTATAGTTATTATATATATAGGAGGATATAAGGAATAAGTTTAAAGTTTTATTTAAAGTAGTAGTTAAGTTTTTATACTATAGCTATAAGAACTTTTTTAGCTATATAAAGAGTTATACTACTAAGTTTATACCTTTAAGTGTAGGTTTAAGCTATTATTAAGCTTTAGCTATATTAGCTATAAGTATTATTAGCGTTCTATATTATAGATAACACTTTTATAACGTTATAAATAATATGCTTATAAATAATAGTATTATAAATAACGCGCTTATTAGTATGTTTTACTGCTCTGCTGCCTACCTACCTACCTACTTACCCTCTTCTGCTAAGGATAAGTTAAGCTAAGCGTTAATAACTAGTTATACTAAGATTTATTTATTTGCTTTATTAAGATTAAGTATAGGTTAAAGTGCTACTATTAGGTTTTAGTATTATAAAAAAAAGTATAGAGTGAACTATAATACCTACTTATATAGGTTAACTAGACTGCTAATAAGAATAATAATAAAACTAAGTTATAACGTTAGATTAGTATTATTAGTAAATAAGCTGTTAATAAAAATAAAAAGTTTAATAGTTAATAAGTTAATAGGTATAAACGTTAACCCTTATACTAATAAAGCTATCTACTACTATGGTTATATATTAAAGGCTTTAATATTATTAGGTAAGAGGTCTTAATACTAAGCAGTAGTTAATAGATTATAATATACCTTAAGCTAGTAGATTAACATAATATATACTCTACGCGCGCATTATTTAATATATTACTTCTTAATAGCGTTAAGAGTAGTATTAGTATTAATAAAAGTAAGCTTCTTATTTTAGCCCTTTTAGTAGAAGATAATAATTCCTAATTTATTAATACTAATAATACTACCATTAAATATTAGTAATTAGTTAATAATAAGTTATTACTTAGCTTTTACTATAAATAAAGCTTTAGTTAGAGCTTTATCCTTATAAACTAAGAAACTAATATTAGTAAAGCCTAAAGTATTATTAGTTTATATACTAATAACTATAAAGTTAAAGTTAATAGTTAAAAAAACTAAAAAGTAAAGATTATAGCTTAAAATAACTATCTAAAAAACTTCTCTATAGTAATAGCTATATATAGCTTACTAATAGGTGCTAACCTTAGTAATATTATAAAGCAGCTTAATAACTCTTATAATAATACCTTCTAAGTATTAGTTATAAATCTAAATAAGTAAGTATATAAGGATTATTTTATTAAGCTTTATTACTAATTAGATATATACTTATATTATATTATAAAACTAGAGGATCTTACTAAAAAATAATAACTATAGTATAATAGTAAGGATAAAGCGTTAGCTTACACGCTATATTATTAGTAATTATATTAAAATCACTTCCTTATTATTATTAGTATATCCCTAGATAATAAGGTAGGATTTTTTATAAAGCTTATTAGTATTCTTACTTTTAATCTTATTAACTATTTATAATTAGAAGATATAAATATTAATATACTTAATAAGGTTATATATAATTATCTTAAAGATACCTTAATTAATAAGTCCTTTAACTTTAGCTTTATTAGATTACTTAAAAAAGTAGCTAAGTATATTAATCTTACCTACCTTATAGAGCTATATAGCTAAGTTAAAGTTAATATATTCTTTATTAGTTAAAAAGACTTTATTAGTAGTAAAAAGCATAATAGTAGTATTAATATTATTAACTTCTAATATAAAGTTAACACTAAAAATAAAGTTAATATTAACTATCTTCACTATAAGCTTCTATTTTTATAAACTATAGTATAGCTCACCTAAAAATAATCTTAAGTATTCTTCTCCTTTATAAAGCTAACTATATTAGTATAATAATAATAGTATTAATATTAGTAATTCTTTTTAGTCTTCTTTTACTAATATTATTAGTACTTTAAAGGTATTTAGTAAAGAGTTAATATTAATAATATCTTTATCTAAATTATTATAAAAAAGCTTAATATAAGTTAATTAAAACGTTCTTAGTTTATAAAATAAGTTAAATATATAATTCTCCCTATTAATAGAGAGAAGCTTATATAGGCTAGCTTAACACTTATTCTCACACTATATAAAAATATCTAACTATAATAAGAAGGCTAGCGTTAATAATATATTTAAGCTATTATAGAAAGTAAAGGTATTAGAGATTTAACGCTTAATATATATATAGTAGAGTTTATTAGTAGCTTTTTATATAGCTTCTTAATATTTAGTAATACCTAGAGAAAGCGTTAAATCCTTAGTTACTTAAAAGTAGATACTAAAGATAAATAAGATTAAAATTAAACTATTAGGCTTAATAGTATTATTAATAGTCTTAATAGTTATCTATAACGCTTACTCCTAAAGAATAGAAAGGTCTTTAGTATAAATAATATTATAAGTATAATATAAAGTAGTATAATAATATTTAACCTTACTAATACTATAGTAAGCCTTAATAAAGACTTTTTTAATAGTAATCACTAAGGTATAAGTAATACGCTTAAATTTATAGCTATAGAAGTTAATACTAATATCTATAATAATAAAATCTAAAAAGTCTTAATAGATATTAATCTAATATATATATAAAACCTCCTAAGTATATTAAGCTAATAGATCTTTAAGGAAATAGGCTATATTAAAGCTAATAGCACTATTAATAATATAAAGTATTAGCTTATTACTATTAAGATATATAATATCTATAAAGATCTTATAGTTAAACTTATAGTTATTATAAAAAGTAAATCTAAACCTTTTAGGTTAACTAGTATATAGTTAATAATACTAAAAACCTTAATTAAATAAGTAAGAAAGCTTTTATTAACCTTATACTTAGCCTTAATAAGGATATATAAAAACTTAATAAGTAATAAGTAGCTAAATTAATAATAAAGTTATTAAAATTTAACTTTACTAAAATAGTAATAAGTAACTAACTATTCCTATTAGAGAAATATCTAAAGATACCTCTATTTATAGATAATTAAAACTTTAAGGTCTCTCTACTTTATAATATTATTAAGGTTATTAAATATAACTTCTATTTTATCTATATTATAGAAGTAATATAAAAAAAGTATATTTATTAGTATAATATAAAAAGTAATAAAGCTAAGTAGTATAAAGACTTTAATAGATCTTAATAAGTAAATAAAGTTACTAAGGCTAAATCTAATAATAGCTACTCTTATAGTATTAACTTTAAAGTTTAATATTAATTATTAAAATATAAAAACTTAAAGCTAGCTTATTATTAAATATTTAGAGGTATTAATATTAAGTAAGATACCTTAGAAGATTATTAATTTATACCTCCCCTTAAGAGAGAACTATAAAGTATATTCCTTAAGCTTAACTATAATATATAGATCCTATTTAGTAATAATATAAAAAGTAATATTATTACTTAATATACTAATAACTTTAAAGCTATAAAAAGTAATACTAATAAAATAAAAAGTAAGAAGTTATTAATTTTTATTATCTAAACTATTTAATCTATACTAGCTATCTTTAGTATTAAAGTTCTTAATATTAAGAGTACTAAAGTAGTTTAATATATCCTTATTATAGCTATTAGTAAGAAGGTTATTAATACCTTTAATACCTTTATATTATATTAAAAAGTAATTAAAGATAGAAGTAGAAATATCCTTATTAATATATATTTACTTAAAGTAGTTAAAAGCTTTATAGTAATCTTTAATAAGATACTTTATTAACTAGTAGCCTATTTTACTATAAATATAATACTTCTTCTTAGATTTAAGAAGTATAAGTTAAAAGTAATATTAACTATAAAGTATATATAAGTAATAGCTAAATTAAAAGCTATAACTATAGCTATTATATTAATAATTAGTCTAATACTAATTATTAATAAGAGCTAGATTTATTATAAAATATTTATAAACTTAACTTTATATTATAATACTAATAAATAATTAAAATTAATTAGTAATACTCTTATAATCCTTAATAAAGCTTATAAAAGTATAATTATACTTAGGTATATAGGCTGCTAGCCTTATATTATGAAATTTAACTAGTATTAACTGCAAAAGCTAGACTAGTCCCCTCGCCCTCTACTAACGACCTTTAGGTTATATAACTATAGTTTAGACTTAGATATCTTCTTTACCTCTACGCTCCTCTATTAGTCCTTTAGGACTTTAACTATTATAATAAGTTTTAACTATCTTCCTCTAGCTACTTCTATCTCTATTAGTTTCCTCTATCTCTCGCTCCTCTAAGCTATACTTACCCTTTACGCTATATTTGATCTACGCCTATTTTCTATTAAAGTCTCCCCTATTATTTAGACGTTTATGTTACTCTACTAAGTGTAGGGGCCCTAAAGCCTCTATACTATTACGCTATTTAGATAATATCTTCTACCCTACTATATAGTCTTAATAAAGAGCTTTACTACTATTAGCTATACTCTCGCTATTAGATTTACCCTTTCTAACTTACTAACGTTTAAGCGTTTAAGCTACTTTAGCTATCTTAAGGAAATTTATGAGGTATTTATAGGCGTTAGGATTATTATTAGTAGCCTTAACTATATCTATATTAATCTTAAAGCTATATAACTCTAATATATTATACTTATTAGCTATCTTAAGTAAGTACTTCTAGGTGAATTTAAGTAAAGTCTTTTTATTAATATATAAAAGGTTACTATACTTAGAACCTTTAATTTCGTTTATTTTAGTTTTATAGATTAAGTTATTTAGGGTAGCTTTATTTAGTTTATATATAGGTATAATAAGGGGGAAAGATATTATAGTTATTATATATATAGGAGGATATAAGGAATAAGCTTAAGGCTTTATTTAAATAGTTAAGTTTTTATATTATAGCTATAAGAACCTTTTTAGCTATAGTAGTAAAGAGTTATATTATTAAGTTTATGCTTTTAAGTATAGGTTTAAGCTATTACTAAGCTTTAACTATATTATAGATAACGCTTTTATAACGTTATAAATAATATTCTTATAAATAATAGCGTTATAAATAATACTTTTATTAGTATATTTTACTACTTTACTACCTACTTACCTGCCCTCTTCTACTAGGGATAAGTTAAGCTAAGCGTTAATAATTAGTTATATTAAGATTTATTTATTTGCTTTATTAAGATTAGGTATAGGTTAAAGTGCTACTATTAGGTTTTAGTATTATGAAAAAAAGTATAGAGTGAACTATGATACCTATTTATATAGGTTAACTAGACTGCTAATATACTTAGGTATACTTTAGTAAGTACTAAAAACTTAGTTATAGAAAATATTATTAGAGTAGTAGATAATAGAAAAGGTATACTAAATAGTAATAAGCTTATTAAATACTATTTCTAAACACTTTATTTTAGTCTTACTAAAGTTCTTAAGGATTATATAGTTAAAAGTAGTATTATACTACTTAGAAAAATATACTTAATATAACTCTTTAGTCTTAAAGTAAGTTTTAACTTTAATAACTAATCTAATAAAGTTAATAAATATATTATTACTATAGAGCTTATTATAATAGTAGTTAAATACCTTACCTTTAAGTATAATAGAGAAAGCACTTAAGGTTTAAAACTAGTTAATACTAGCTTTAATATAATAATCTTTAAAAATAAAAAGCTTAAAATTAAAGATATTATATATATTACCTCTAAATTATATACTATTATTATATAACTTAATAAGATCTATAAGTTAATAAAGAGATAGTTAATTAAATATAATAAAATTAAGTGTATTACTTTTATTAAAGTTAATATTAAAGCCTCTTAGAGGGATAAAAGTAGTTAATTAGTAAGCTTTAAAAGTACTTAATCTATACTAAATTAGCTTAAAAGATAAAGCTATATATAAGGAAGTATAGCTAGAAGAGGTTAATAGCTCTAGCTTAATACCTTTAATATTATTAAAGAAATTAATATCCTTAATAGCTTTCTTAAAAGAGGGAAATTTAGCTATCTTATTATTAATATCTTTATTAATTTATTAATAAAAATCTTTATAAAGAGTAGTATAGATATTAGAGGTAATAGAGATACTATTTTAAATAATATAGATCTTATTAGTAATAAAGAAGTCTCTAAATTCCTTTATAGTAGCCTTATTATAGAGGTTAAAAGTAAATTCTAATATATCTTTAAAATTAATAGAAGCTTAACCCTAAAAAGTAGAACTAATAAAGCTATTAAGCTAGTAGTATTCTATATTAAATAAGAAGTATAAAGTAATCTATCTTTAAGTAGTAATATCTAAACTTATCTTAATATTATTAAGCTTTCCCTATATACTATAGTTAATTATACTATAAACTCTAATAGAGATAAAAATAAGGTAGTTATTAGCTAGAAAGGCTAGAGAGGCTAGAGAAGCTAAAAGGTTATTTAAAAAGTTTAAAATAGCTAAATTAGATATAATTAATAAAGCTTAATAATAATTATTTAAGAAGTTATATAAGTTATTAAAGATATAGAGGAGTAAGTATTAATATTCCTAATAGAGTAAAATATTAAGCTAAGTAGTAAGTAAAGATTATTATATTATAGTTATAAAAAACTTACTAAAAGCTAAAGTAACTAAAGCTTATTTATTTAATAGATAATTTACCACTTTATTACTTATTTAACTTAATATAACTTAATAATAATTAAAAATAAAGCTATATAAAAAAAAGTACTAAAAATAAATATTAATAAGAAAGTAAGTAAGCTTAATAAGTAATATTATTAATAAAGTAGTAAGATCTTAAAAATAAGTAGATAGTATAATAATACTTATAGGAGAAGAAAAAAGAGCTATATAATAGTATTATAGAAAGAGTATAAATTAATAAAAGTAAAAAATAGTAAAAGATTCTCTTCTTATTAGTAGTTAATACTTAGTATTTAGTAGTTAAATAATAGAAAATTCTTATAATAAGGTATACTATATACTATATATATAGGTAGTTATTATTAAATAAGCTTAAAGTAGCTATTTACTATAAATATTAACTTAATAAAAAAGAAAGTAGTTAAAAGCTATTAAAAGTAAAGTAATCTCTTATTTACTTATTTAGTATAAAAACTCTACTTATAAGGGGTAAGAAGCTAAGTAAAGTAGTTAAAAGTAAAGTAAATAGTTAACTCTACTATTAATTATAAATTAATAGGTTAATATTAATATTAAGGGTTAAGTATATAATAGATGCTTTTTAAATAAGAAGTAAGAGTAATTACTAAAAGTATTTTAAGTAAAATAGACTATCTCTTAAGTTATATTATAACTACTTCTATTAAATATAAGATTAGAAGCTATAAGAGGCTATTATTATAATCCTACTATTATTAAAACTATAGAGAGATATTACTTAATCTTATTAACGCTAGTAATATTAATATTAATATACTCTTCTTATAGATTAAAAGAAAGTAAATTTAGAGTAACTAAATAAAATAAGCTATCTTTTTTAAAGTTATAACTACTTTAGTAATATAAGTTAATTAATTAAGTATTTCTAGGCAGAATAGATCTAAATAAATATTAATGAGACCACTTCTTTTAAAGCTTTACTAATCTATAGTTAATTAATATATTATATAGTAATAACTATAAAGTTGACTACTAATTAGTATTAGTTTTATAAAACTAACTAGCTAATAAGGTATTATAAGTAGCAAATATTATATTATATTAACTATAGTAGTAGTAATATAGATAAAGTTAATTATATTAGAAGTAGCAGCTATAATTATAGCATTAATCGCAGAGGTTAGCACCTTATATAATTACTAATTATATAAGGCATGCCTAACTTAATTAATGCTATAATAGGCTAGCGTTACTAACACTTTTCCTCTTATTATAACTATATATAGGCTAAATGAAGCTATACTAGATAACTTAATTTATAAAATTAATATTAATAAAGTTAAGAGTTCTAAATATAGTAACTTTCTCTTTATTAAAAAGAAAACTCTCTTTTAATTTACTTAGAAGTACTTACTTAAGATAGCTAATAAGAGTGATATAATAGAGTTATATAGCTTTAAGATTAATATAGAGATAGTTAAAGCTATTAATAATAATCTTAATACTTATAATTATTTTATAAGTCTAAAACTACTAAGTCCTAACTAAGTACCCCCTAAAGGAGAATTTAAGTAAAACTAAATATAACTAGCGCTATAAAAAAGATATAGGGCTAAAATTACTAATACTAGTATAACTAGTAAAACTATACCTAATAATTAAATAACTATCCTTATAACTATTAATTACATATTAATATAACTAAAAGGAATAAAATAACTATAACTTTATCTAATTAGAACAAAAAGTATAATCGTATAAATTACCTATTATAGTAATTCCCACGATTATCTAAAACAAATAAAAACTATATATTAGGTTAATTACTATAAGAAGTATATATTAACAGAATAGTAATTCCCTAAAGTTAATAATATAGTTATTATTAATAAAAGTTAATATTAAGTTAGGATTTAAAACTAAAATAACAGAAACTAGTAATCTATAATAAATCTATAAACTATAACTATAATAATACTATAGATCTAAAATATCTAAATTAGATTAAATAAAGCTATAATAATTAACTTTATAATAAGGTTTTTATAGTTAATTACCTATTATAGTAATTACTTAATTAAATAATTACCTAACTAAGTAAGGGTTTATAAGGAAAAAATATATTATATATATAATAGATTTTTCCACTTAGAATAGATTTTAAAGAAGTAAGTAATTTAATAGTTTTATCTATTTAACTACTACTACTACTTATTATTACTACCTTTTACTTATTATTACTATTATTAGTATTATTTTTTTTATATTAATAATAACTATTTATACTAGTTATAAATAGTTATTCTTAATTATTAGGAATTTTATTATAATAATAAATAAAACGAAAAGTTTCCCCCTTTTGCTATACTATATAATATTCCTACCCCTAATAATATTACTTTAATTATATACTCTTTTATAGAAGGTTTAGTAAAGCTATTACTATAAGAGCTTTAGTAACCTCTTTAGCCTTAATATAATTAGCTTTACTATATATAGCGCTACTAGCCTTATGCTATATAGCTAGCGCTATTACTATTTTATTAGTCTATTTAGCTAAAGTATATATTTAACTTTATATAGTAATATCCAGAGGGTTTACCTACTAATAGGAATATATAAGGTTTTTATACTGTTTTCCTTAATTAGTAGAGGGTATAGGTTAAGATACCTATATAGTGTTTTTAGAATTATACCTACATATAGGGTGAATTTTGCTATAGTCCTTTTATAGGGGGGCTGCGTTATAACTATAAACTTAATAACTAATATTATAATTACTATTTTAACTTACTACTTTTAGTTAGTTAAGAATAATAATTACTATTTTTATAAGGAAATATTAATTTTAACTATATCTTATAAGACTTCTTTTTTAGCCTTACTTAAACTTACTAAAGTTCCTATTTTTATTAATATTTAAAATAGATATAATAGTAAGAACTTTATATTTAACTTTTAGTTATATTATATTAAAATATACTTTAAAGCTATAAGTAACTATTTTAATAATAAGAAGCTCCACTATATTACTTCTTATATTAATAGTAATATTATTAATCTAATATTACTACTATTTATTTATACTAATAAAATCTAAACTACTAAAGCTCTAATTAAGTAGCTAAAGAATAATTATATTAATATTATATATATTAAGGATACTTATTATAACTTTAATAAAATTACTATCTTATATAGTAATATTTAAATATAATATAACCTTTTTATTTAGAAAACTTATAAAACTAAGGTTTATAAAAACTATTAGTACTATATATTTTATAATAAGTTACTACTATAAATCTAAAATATAGTTATTAACTAATATTTTACTAAAGAGTAGTATAACTTCTATTAATACTTAGATTATATTACTAAAGTTACTAATATTATAAATATTAATTATAAAAAGAATAAAGGCTATTTTAATACTACTTATACTACCCTTAATATTAGGTTATATCTTACTATTATAGCGAGAATAATAATATATAAAATATATAATTTATATTTTTATTTATTAACTTATAATATTTAATAAATAGATAGCCCCTTAAGATAGAATTTATTATAGTATATAATAGATATAATATTCCTATATATATATTACTTAATATTAGAGTAAATAGTTATAGATTTATATACTTATACTTATAAATACTTCTAAAAGACTTTTATTAAGCTTCTTAGTATATATTAAAGTAGCTTATCTTTATATTTAGATTTAATAGAGAATAATTAAATATTATAGATATAATATAAACTATTAATTTATATATTAATTATAGAATATTTTTAAAAATACTTTTTCTATAGCTTAATATTAAATAATATAATTTAATATTTAGCTATAAATAGTTTAAATATTATAATATATCCTTAAATATATATTACTAATATTTTAGCTAGCTAGAAAATATACCTCTACTTAAGAATTTTCTATTAATTATTATTTAGTAAGTAGAAGATCTACTTATATTTAATAAAATAGATCTAAAATATTAACTTAATATAGAGTGCTATTAGAAAACTTTTAAAATTAATATTATAACTTATAATAAGAAAGTAATATCTTAGCTAGTTAAAATACTTAAATAACTTAAATTACTATCTTATACATAATATAAAGATATTACTAAATCTATAGATAAAATAAAATATACTTTATAAAATAAAACTATTTAATATATAAAAAATACTTATTATAGCTATAAAACTTAATATTATTTAAAGTTATACTTATTAAATTAGTGTTAAATCTAATTATTAATATATTATAGCCTCTAGCTGTTCACTATGATTTTTACCTGCTTAGAGCGATAGACCTCCTAACTCCACGCCTCCTAATAATATACACAGCCTTTAGTCATATGATCGTAATCTCCAACTATCTCTCCTAACCTCAGCTGCACTTATATATACACTACCAGATAACTTCACTATCTTTAACTTCACTTTAGTAACAATATGGTTTATAATTACTTAATTACTTAATTACTAACTACTAAACTGTTAACCTATCCTCTCTCTTACATATCACCTGCGCTGCTAATAAACACTATCCTTATTACTACTTTGCTGTTTGCTATAGTAGCTTCTTTAGAAGTAAGTTGTTACTATTATTATCTTCTTATTTGATTAGGCTAGCTAACGCCTTTATAGCTATACTATTATTAGTAACGCTCTCTCTGTTAGTTAGCATAAGCTATACTCACTAATCCTTAGAGGGCTACCTCTACCTTAGTATTATAGAGGACCTGTTCAAAAAAAGGCCACTCCATAAAGTGCATAAATACCCTATCTACTTCTATAGCTAAGTTTATACACTTACCGTTAATTAACTCGCACATCTTAAAGTCCTATATAGGGGTATTAATAAGAGCTCTCTTAAGCGTTATCCTAATTATATACTCTTTATATATATTAAGCTGTATAAAGAAAGAGAGGTTTTTATTAATTAGATTAATATTAAACTTTATAGTAAGCCTTCGCGCGTTATTTATATTAATAAACGTATTAGGCTTAAGGTATCTATATATAAAGTTAAATACTAATATTATAAAGGTTTCTTATAGGTTAGTGAGAAAGAAGAAGAAGGATAGACGTAAAGCCTTACGTAGTAGTAGAGCTTTTTATACTTCTAGCTATAAGAACCTCTTATAATAACCTCTTTAGTTAAAGAGTTATCTCTATTTAGTAGCGTTCGTAGCACCTCACTAGAAGGTTTAGTAAAGCTGTCGTTAGCTAGGCTATGAGAGCCTCAGTAACCCCTTTAGCCCCAATATAATCAGGCCCACTACGTGTAGCGCCGCTAGCCCCGCGCCGCGCGGCTAACGCTATTACTGTTCCGCTGGTCTATTTAGCTAGGGCACGCGTTTAACTTTGTGTGAGGGTTTGCCTACTAGTAGGAATATATAGGGTTTCTGTACTATTTTCCTTAATTAGTAGAGGGTATAGGTTAAAGTGCCTATATAGTGTTTCTAGAATTATGCCTGCGTATAAGGTGAATTTTGCTATAGTCTTTTTGCGGGGGGGCTGCGTTATAACTACAAACTCAAACTCAGAAAATTAATATATTATCTTTTAAGTATTAAATAGAGTATAAAGCTATAGAAATTAATATTATATTACTATATAAACTTAATAAGCTAATTAATAATAAAAAAACTAAGAAGTATATCATAGAAAACTTAGCTGCTAGCCTTATATTATGAAATTTAACTAGTATTAACTATAAAAGCTAGACTAATCTTCTCACCTTCTACTAATAACCTTTAGGTTATATAACTATAGCTTAGACTTAAATATCTTAACTTTAACTATTATAATAAGCTAAGTTAACTATCTTCCTCTAGCTACCTCTATCTCTATTAGTCCCCTCTATCTCTCACGCTATATTTAATCTATACTTATCTTCTATTATCTCCTCTACTATTTAAATATCTACGCTATAAGCTCCACTAAGTATAATAGCTTTAAGGCTTTTATACTATTACGCTATTTAGATAATATCTTCTACCCTACTATATAGTCTTAATAGCCCTACTACTATTAGCTATACTTTTAATATATTTACCCTTTCTAACTTATTAATATTTAAGCATTTAAGCTACTTTAGCTATCTTAAGGAAACTTATAAAGTAATTATAAGTATTAAGATTATTATTAATAACTTTAACTATCTCTATATTAATCTTAAAGCTATATAACTCTATTATATTACTCTTATTAGCTATTTTAAGTAAGTACTTCTAAGTAAATTTAAAGGGGTTTTTTTTTAGTAAAGAGAAAGTTATTATATTTAAAGCTCTTAACTTTATTAATATTAATTTTATAGATTAAGTTATTTAATATTACTTTACTTAGTTTATATATAATTATAATAAGGGGGAAAGATACTATAGTTATTATATATATAAGAGGATATAAAGAATAAGCTTAAAGCTTTATTTAAAATAGTAGTTAAGTTTTTATACTATAGCTATAAGAACCTTTTTAGCTATATAAAAAGTTATACTATTAAGTTTATACCCTTAAGTATAAGTTTAAGCTATTATTAAGCTTTAGCTATATTATAGATAATACTTTTATAAATAATAGTATTATAAATAACGCTCTTACTAATATATTTTGCTACTTTATTACCTACCTACCTACTCTCTTTTATATAGCTAGAGATAAATTAAACTAAATATTAATAACTAGTTATACTAAGATTTAATTATTTACTTTATTAAGATTAAGTATAAGTTAAAGTACTACTATTAGGTTTTAATATTATAAAAAAAAGTATAGAGTGAACTATAATATATACTTATATAGGTTAGTTAGACTACTAATATATTAGTAGTTTAGTTAACCTATATAAATAGGTATTATAGTTCACTCTATACTTTTTTTTATAGTATTAAAACCTAATAGCAATATTTTAATTTATACTTAATCTTAATAAAGTAAATAAATAAATCTTAATATAACTAGTTACTAATATTTAGCTTAACTTATCTCTAGTTATATAGAAGAGGGTAAGTAGGTAAGTAGTAGAGTAGCAAAACGTATTAATAAGAGCATTATTTATAATACTATTATTTATAAGAATATTATTTATAATATTATAAAGGTATTATTTATAATATAGCTAGAGCTTAATAATAGCTTAAACTTATACTTAAGGGTATAAACTTAATAGTATAACTCTTTATATAGCTAAAAAGGTTCTTATAGCTATAATATAAAAACTTAACTATTTAAATAAAGCTTTAAGCTTATTCCTTATATCCTCTTATATATATAATAACTTTATATAATATCCTTCCCCCTTATTATACTTATATATAAGCTAAATAAAGCTATACTAAATAACTTAATCTATAAGACTAAAGTTAATAAAATTAAAGGCTTTAGGTATAATAACTTTCCTTATATTAATAAGAAGATTCTATTTAAATTTACTTTAAATTACTTACTTAAAATAGCTAATAAGGATAATATAATAAAGTTATATAGCTTTAAAGTTAATATAGAGATAGTTAAAGCTACTAATAATAATTCTAATATATATAACTACTTTATAGACTTCTTTAAGATAGCTAAAGTAGTCTAAAGGCTTCTTAGTAAGTTAGGAAGGGTGAATATAGTGAGAGTATAGCTAATAGTAGTAGGGCTCTTTATGAAGACTATATAGTAGGGTAGAAGACGTTATAGCGTAGACGTCTAAATAGTAGAGGAGATAATAGAAGATAGGTGTGGATTAAATATAGCGTGAAGAGTAGGTATAGCTTAGAGGAGCGAGAGATAGAAGAGATTAATAGAGATAGAAGTAGCTAGAGGAAGATAGTTAACTTAGCTTATTATAATAGTTAAAGTTAGAGGAGTATAGAGGTAAAGAAGATATTTAAGTTTAAGCTATAGTTATATAACCTAAAGGTTATTAGTAGAGGGTGAGGGGATTAGTCTAGCTTTTATAGTTAATACTAGTTAAATTTCATAATATAAGGCTAGTAGCTTTAGACTGCTAATATATTATAGAAAACTTATTATATAATAATATAAAAGAAACTTAATACTTAATTAGAGAGAAACTATTATTAAAACTATAATTATAAGTAGATATCTTTAGTAAAGTTATTAATAATAAGTTAATATTATACTAGCTATTTAACTATAAGATTAAACTTATAAAAAGTAGCTAAGATAAGTTATAATACTTACTACTTTATATATAATAATTAAAAAAACTAAAAATAACTTAAGAGTATTTAGAAGATAACTTAGATAAAAGATTTATTATTATAAGTAATACTTTATAAACTTTATTTACTTTACTTATTTACAAATATAATATTAGCTTATAGTTTTATATTAATTACTACTAACTAAATATTAAAACTAAAAAAGATTAATACTTATTACTACTAATAGAAAATATACTTATATACTTATATAAAGCTAAAATCTATATTAAGCTTAATATTAGATAAGCTTTTTATAAGATTTATATTACTAAAAGTTATAAAAACCTTATAATATTTAAAACCTAACTTAATATATATAAATACTTAGTATTACTTTTTAAGCTTTATAATAGCTTTTTAATATATTAATAATATATAAATAAAGTTTTAATAAAATACTTTAATAATTTTTATATAATATATATAGATAATATTTTAATTTACTTAAATAATTTAGTAAAATATTATAGATATATTACTAAAATACTAAACTAACTATATAAAGTAAAATTATAAGCTAATATTAAGAAGTATAAGTTTAGCCTCTAGCTGTTCACTATGATTTTTACCTACTTAGAGCGATAGACCTCCTAACTCTACGCCTCCTAATAATATATACAGCCTTTAGTTATATAATTATAACCTAATAACCTCCTAAGTCTCTAACTATCTCTCTTAACCTCAGCTGCACTTATATATATATATTATACTAGATAACTTCACTATCTTTAACTTCACTTTAATAATAATATAGTTTATAATTACTTAATTACTTAATTACTATAAACTACTAAACTATTAACTTATCCTCTCTCTTATATATTACTTATACTATTAATACTATCTCTATTACTACTTTACTATCTACTATTAAGTTATTACTATTATTATTTTTTTATTTAATTAAGCTAGCTAACGCTTTTATAGCTATACTATTATTAATAATACTCTCTCTATATAATTAGTATAAAGTATACTTACTAATAAACCTTATTAAGCTTATATCTAAGCTTAAGCTATATCTACCTTAGTATTATAGAGGGTTTATATAAAGAAGGGCTACTCCTTAAGATAGCTAAAGATATATATAACCTCTACTTTAAAGCTATTAGGGGTATTTATTACTTTAATTATAGTATAGAGAGGGTTCTTTTTAGAAGTATTCTTAAGGGTTTTATTTAATATTACTATAATAAACTACTCCTAATTAGAGTTAGAGTATTTACTAAAGTTAAGGGCTTTATTTAGTATATAGATATTATTCTATATAGTGATATTTTTAGCTATTTTCTTAAAGAAAAGTGTGCTTAGTATAAGGTTAGTATTCTTATATTTCTTATATAATATAGATATTATAAAGGATTTATTATAAGTTATAAGAATAGGTTATTAATATAGGTTTAAGGGTGAGGAAGAGGAAGAGGGAAGGGTATAAAGCCTTATACGCAGTAGTAGAGTTTTTATATTTCTAGCTGTAAGAACCTCTTCTGATAACCTCTTTAGTTAAGAAGTTATCTCTCTTATAGCAGCGTTACTATAAGAGCCTCAGTAACCCCTTTAGCCTTAATATGATCAGCCCTGCTACGTGCAGCGCTGCTAGCCCCGCGCTACGTAGCTAGCGCTATTACTATTCCGCTAGTCTATTCGGCTAGGGCGTGCGTTTAACTTTATAACGTTTAGAGGGTTTACTTACTAGTAAGAACGTATAGGGTTTCTATACTGTTTTCCTTAATTAGTAGAGGGTATAGGTTAAGGTACCTATATAGTGTTTCTAGAATTATGCCTGCGTATAGGGTGAATTTTGCTGTAGTCTTTTTGTGGGGGGGCTGTATTATAACTATAAACTTAAGAAGTATAAGTTTAATATTACTTAAATAAAATACTTAAGATTTATTATATTTATAGAAAGTTTATAGCTTAATTTAAAAAAAATAGAAGTTATTAAAATATAATAGCTACTTAAGAATATTAAAAATATATAATTATTCCTTAAGTTTAATAACTTCTATAGATATTTTATTAAAGATTATAATAAAATAGCTTAACTATTAAATTACTTTATAATAAAAAGTACTAATTATAAATAGATTAATAATTATAATAAAAGTTCTAAAAGCTTAAAAGTTACTCTATTTTTAGCCTTTATTTTATAATATTAAAACTTAGATTTATATATATATATAAAGATAAATACCTCTATTTCGATTTATATTAATACTTTACTATAATAATAACTTAATAATAACTTTTAATACTTTATAGCTTTTTTCTCTAAAACTATAAACTTTATAGAAATAAACTACCTAATTTATAACTAAGAGATATTTATAATTATTTTAATACTAAAAGAATAATATATAAAATTAATATTTATATTATAATATTTTAATATAATTATAAACTATTAAGCTTTTTTATTTTTTATAACTAAATAGCTCTTAAATATAAAATAAACTAAATAGATAGGCTTATTATCTAATAATAATTTTATAATCTAATACTAATTAAACTAAAAAAATATACTAATAGATATATTATTATATAAAATAGAGAATCTATATATTTAAAAAGAAATTAAGGATACTAATAAGACTTAAGTTATATTAAAGTTCTCTATATTATCCCTAAAAAATTTAAAAAAAACTATAATAAATACTAATTATTATATATATTATTTTAGAATTTATAGTTAGTACTCTTAAACTTATAAATAAATTATAAAATTAGTTATTAGTTTAATAAACTTTATAGTTAAATAAGAATTTAGAGATATTATCTCTTAAAGCTTATTATATTTTAGTTAATAAAACCGTAAAGTATTAGATGATTAAAGAGGAAGAAAAGCTACTACTAATAGATAGCTATATAGTAATATTAATAGAAGAAAACCTCTATATATATATTATATAAAAAGTTTATAAATAGTAGCTTTTAGTATTCTTAAAATAAAATAAAACTATTAAGATTATTAGAAAATAATACTATTAATAAGGCTTAACTAGTAATATTAAGTAATATATTTATAACTATTATACTTATTATAAGGTTTAAAACTATAAAATATAACTTTAAAAAAGCTATAACTACTATTAATCTTTATATAGTTTTAGTATTTTATTATAATAAACTTTATAGTTTTACTAAAAGATTACTATAGTTTTAATACTATTTAAGTTATAATTTATTACTTTTCTAAGTATTTAGTTTTAGTTCTTTATTATAAAATAGTTATTATAAGGGATATAGCTTAGATATTTTTCTATTATATTTTCTTATACTTTAGTTTCCCTAATAAAATTATATTAAACTATAAAGCTTAGTTTATCTTAAACTTCTAAAATAAACTTTATAAAATTATAAATATATAAATTAGCTTCTCTATGATAAGTTATTTATAAATAAATAGATAAATAGAGGTTATAAACTAATACTTTTAGTAATATTTATAGGTTTTAGTTAATAAGCATATAGATAATTAAAGTAATCTATTACTTATAACTAACTTTATATAAACTTACTTCTTTAATAAAGTTATAAGTCTATTACTATTTAAGATTAAATAAAACTATAAACTAAGAATAAGTTATAACTAAAGTAAGTATATAATGAAATTTAATTATATTTATAACAAACTAAATTATAAGAATATTTAAGTTATAATTAGCTAAATATATAACGCTTAGTATATTTTTTTAAAGATAATAAAAGGCTAATACTTTTTAATTTAGTTAAAACTATTAATACCTTAGAATAGATTATATAAGATTAAAATAGTAAATTTAAGAAGTATTTAAGTTATAAACTTATTTTCTAGTTACTAAGTATATAATACTTTTAACTTAAACTAACTATATAAAGCTAATAGTAACTTACTACTAAAGTAGTATATTATACTACTACTACTTATTAAATATATTAATAGCTTTAAATTTAAAGTTAATAAAGTTATATAATTATAAATCTATTAATAGAAGTTATAATACTATATTAATTAGTTAGACTATAATAAAAACTTTAAATAGTATAGTATAGAGGCTTTTAAGTATACTTTAATAATATTATAAGCTTTTTATAAAGTATATCTAACTACTAAAAGCTTACTAAAATAACTTATAGTTATAGCTAGATATTACTATAATAAATAAAGAGCTTCTTATATAAAATAATAATAATATAGCTATAGAGGCTTAATATATATAAGGGGATAATAATAATAATAGTATATAATATATATAGGTTTAAAATATAAGGATCTTATTATTATATTTATACTTATATATATATAAGGATAGAACTATATATTACTATTTAAAAGAGAGACTAATATTTATTTATTTAAAGAAGAAAAAGATTAATATAAGACTAATAAGTATTATTTTATACTTATTATAAAGCTTATAACTATAATAATTAAATAGCTATATATATATAAAATAGTAATAATAATAGTAAAATATACTATTTATAAGCTATAAATATATAAATCCTACTTATAGCTACTTTAGTATATATTATACCTATAGCTTTTAGTTATTATATTAATAAATATACTTTTTTTATCATATATAGAGGAAGAAAAAGAGATAACTAAGAGGGTATTAAGTACCCCTTTATACTTATTCTAAAACTTAAAACTATAAATATATATAACTTTATATATACTAAATAATAAGATAATAATAAGATATAATACTTATAGACTTGAACTATATAAATCCTACTTACTACTACTTATATATATATATATATATCTACTTACTTAAGCTATTAATTAGTAGATATACTTTTTTTATTATATATAGAGAGAAAAGAAAAAGAGGCTTCTAGAGTAGAGGATTTTAGTTTTTCTATATATAGTAAATAGTTTCTATAAATAGAAGCCTATAGAGAAGGGGGGGGTATTATTAAAGCGCTAGCGTTATACCTACCTTAAAGCGTATTATATACTTAAGTATATAACTATTAGTCTTATAGGACTAGCTAGCTAATAAGGCATTATAGGTAGCAAATATTATATTATATTAACTATAGTAGTAGTGATATAGATAAAGTTAACTATATTAGAGGTAGTAACTATAATTACAGTATTAATTATAGAGGCTAGCGCCTTATATAATCGCTAATTATATAAGGCACGCCTAGCTTAATTAACGCTATAATAGGCTAGTATTACTAATACTAGTAACTTTCTCTTTTTACTAGTATTAATATAATTAATAGTAACTATAGTATAATTTAAAAAGAAGTTATTAAATAATATATAACGCAAAAAGCAGTAATTACTAGTAATTATAGTAATTACCTAATAATTACTTATAACCCCTACTATAGTAGTTACTTTATAACTATCACTTAGTCCTACTTTAAGCTAATACTAGTAATTATTACTACTTAAGCTTATATAACTTATCCTTCTATCTATATTATTATTAAGTTTATATTAAGGAAGTATATAAAGTATTAGTTAAGCTTTACTTTAATAAAGGCGTTAATAAGGTTATTATTATTATTAATCTATTATATTTTATATAGCTTATAGTATTTATATAACTACTATAAAGCTATAATATTAATTATTAAATACTTCTCCTTTATAGTATTTAGCTTAATAAAGTACTTATATAGTAAGTATAAGTTAGTATAAATAATAGTAAATATTAGAGGTAAGCTAAGCTATTTAGTAATTTTTTAGAGGGTTATAGAGATAATATAAACTATATTAGCAGTCTAGTTAACCTATATAAGTAGGTATTATAGTTCACTCTATACTTTTTTTTATAATATTAAAACCTAATAGTAGCACTTTAACCTATACCTAATCTTAATAAAGTAAATAAATAAATCTCAGTATAACTAGTTATTAACGCTTAGCTTAACTTATCTCTAGCTATATAGAAGAGGGTAAGTGGGTAGGTAATAGAGTAGCAAAACGTACTAGTGAGAGCGTTATTTATAATACTATCGTTCGTAAGAATATTATTTATAATGTTATAAAGGTGTCGTCTATAACGTAGAACGCTAATAGTACTTATAGCTAATATAGCTAGAGCCTAGTAATAGCTTAAACCTACACTTAAGGGTGTAAACTTAATAGTGTGACTTTTTGCTACTGTAGCTAAAAGGGTTCTTATAGCTATAGCATAAGAACTTAACTGCTACTTTAAATAAGGCCTTGAGCTTGTTCCTCACATCCTCCTATATATGGCGTGAGAGATAGAGGAGACTGATAGAGATAGAGGCGGCTGGAGGAAGATAGTTAACTTAGCTTATTGTAATAGTTAAAGTTAAGATGTCTAAGTCTGAACTACTTATAGTTATGTGACCTGAAGGTTATTAGCAGAGGGTGAGGGGACCAGTCTAGCTTTTACAGTTAATACCAGTTAAATTTCATAATATAAGGCTAGCAGCCTATAATATAAACTATATTAATACTAATAACTATATTATAAACCTTAGAAACTAATATACTTTAAGTAACTTACTTACTCTTTATTAAACTAAAGTAAATAATATTACTATTAATTATAAAATTATTCTTATTAGAAGAGGTTTTATTAGTGAGAATAATAGTAAAGCTAAGCTATAATATTAGGTTAGTATTATTAGTAAATAAGCTATTAATAAAGATAAAAAGTTTAGTAGTTAATAAGTTAATAAGTATAAATATTAACCTTTATGCTAATAAAGCTATTTACTATTATAGTTATATATTAAGGGCCTTAATATTATTAAGTAAGGGGTCTTAATATTAAGTAGTAGTTAATAGATTATAGTATACTTTAAGCTAATAAATTAATATAATATATACTTTATATATATATTATTTAATATATTACTTCTTAATAGTATTAAGAGTAGTATTAATAATAATAAGAGTAAGCTTCTTACTTTAGCCCTTCTAGTAGAGAATAAGAAAGAAAAAGTATAAAGTTAACTATAATACCTATTTATATAGGATAATTAAACTAATAATATAATATTATAAATAAATTAATAAGTATAATTAATTAGTCTCTAGTTTAAAACTAAAGTTTTACTATTTAAGCTTTACTTATTAGCTCTCTAGTAATCTTATTAGTTTACTTAAAAACCTACTATAGCTTAAGTTAATTAATAAATTTATAATAACTATATATAATTAATAACTTTATATATAATTTATAACTTTATATATAATTAAAACCTTTATAATAAATATATATATAAAGTTATTTATTATATAGATTATTATATTATATATAATTAGCTATATAATATAGATAAGTAGTATAATTAGTTAAGATAAGTAAAGTACTACTTAGTTAGCTAGAAACTACTATATAGATAGTAAAACTTTAAAACTAATAATAAATTTATTTTAAGTTTTAAAAATAAAACTTTTAGAAGAGAGACTTATTATTAAAACTTATAAATAAAAAGAATAGCTAAATAACTTATTTTAGTATAAAGTAGGGTTAGATAATTAGTTACTTAGTATTTAGCTAATTAGTTATTTAAATTAGTTTAATTAGATTATATAAATATTTAAAATTAATCTAATTATATATATATTATTTAGTTAAACTAGCTAGTTAAGTAGCTTAGTTTTATTTAGTAGAATAACTTAACTAACTTAGTTTTAATTAGTTTATTAATATAACTTAACTTAACTAAATCTTAATTTTAATATTATATAATTTAAATAAAATATAATATTATAGAATTTTAAAAAATATTAAAAACTTACTTAAAAATAAAAGAATTATAATAAATATTGTTATATAATAAAATAATATATTAAACTTATATATTAGAAATCTAAAGTTTATATTTAATAAAAAGACTTTATTAAAATTAAAGATAGTTATAAGAATTAAGAGTATTATTTTAAATTTATATATAGTATAACTTAAACTTATTTAAAAGTTAGCTTTTTATAACTTTATAATAATTAATTTAGTATTTTTTTCTAAGATATTCTTAATCTACTTTTATTATAAACTATATATTAAACTTAAACCTAATTATTAAAGTATCTAAAAATTAAATAATCTTAACTTTATAATTAATAACTTAAATTATTACTTTAGTATATTATTATTATATATTAATTTTTAGCTTTTATTAGTAAATCTTATTATTAAGTAGCTAATTATAAATAATATATATTAATATGAAGCTTATTAAAACTAAATAAATTAGTTAAAATTTTATAATTAATTAATAGCTATCTTACTTTAAGAAAAACTAAATATTATAATATTAATATTATAACTATTTTAAAGTTTATTATAAACTTAGATATATAACTTATAATAAGTAGATTAAGTATACTTATTAAGCTTTTATATACTTATATAGTATACTTTTATTTCTACTTCTTTCCTCTTAAAGTTTATATTAAGGAAGTTTTAAGCTTACTTAATCTTATAATAGGGAAAAAAGTAGTAAAGAAATCTTAATTAGTATTTAGTTTAATAGCTTTATAGTATATATACCTAAAGGTTTTAAATAACTACTTATATTAACTCTTCTTATTAAATTTTAATATTAAGTTTATAGTTATAATATAGCTTCCTTATAAAAAGATTATAGTAAAATTTACTCTATATATAGGTATAATTTTAGAAATACTATATAGGTATTTTAACTTATATTTTCTACTAATTAAAGAAAATAGTATAAAAACTTTATATATTCCTATTAGTAAATAAACTTTTTAAACGTTATAAAGTTAAATATATATTTTAGCTAAATAGATTAGTAGAATAGTAATAATATTAGCTATATAGTATAAAGCTAGTAGTACTACATATAGTAAGGCTAATTATATTAAAGCTAAAAAGGTTACTAAAGCTTTTATAGCTTAATAATAATTTTATTAAACTTTTTAGTAAGGTATTATAAATACTACTATAAGAGAGATAACTTCTTAACTAAAGAGGTTATTTATAAATACTACTATATAAGAGATAACTTTTTAATTAAAGAGGTTATTAGAAGAGGTTTTTATAGCTAGAAGTATAAAAACTTTACTATATATAAAGCTTTATATTTTTCCCTCTTCTTCTTCTTTACTAACTTATAATAGATCTTTTATAATATCTATACTATATAAAGAATATAAAAATATTAACTCTATATTAAGTATACTTTTTTTTAAAAAAATAGCTAAAGATATTATTATATAAAATAATATTTATATATTAAATAAAGCTTTTAATTTTAGTAAGTATTCTAACTTTAATTAGGAGTAATTTATTATAGTAGTATTAAATAGAGCTTTTAAGAATACTTTTAAAAGGGACTTTTTCTATATTATAATTAAAGTAATAAATACCTTTAATAGTTTTAAAGTAGAGGCTATATATATCTTTAACTATTTTAAAGAGTAGTTTTTCTTTATATAAACCCTCTATAATATTAAAATAGATATAGCTTAAGCTTAGATATAAATTTAATAGGGATTAATAAGTATATTTTATACTAAATAGAGAGAGTATTACTAATAATAATATAGTTATTTTAAAAGTATTAGCTAACCTTATTAAATAAGAAGATAATAATAGTAATAACTTACTTCTAAAGAAATTATTATAATAAATAGTAAAGTAGTAATAGAAATAGTATTAGTAGTATAAATAATATATAAGAAAGAGGATAAGTTAATAGTTTAGTAGTTAGTAATTAAGTAATTAAGTAATTATAAACTATATTATTATTAAAGTGAAGTTAAAAATAATAAAGTTATTTAGTATAATATATATATATATAAATATAGCTAAAGTTAAGAGAGATAGTTAGAAACTTAAGAAGTTATTAAGTTAGTTTATAATTATATAACTAAAAGTTATATATATTATTAGGAGGTATAAAGTTAAGAGGTTTATTACTTTAAATAAGTAAAAATTATAATAAATAGCTAAAAGCTTTAAACTTTAATATTATTAGCAGTCTAGTTAACCTATATAAGTAGGTATTATAGTTCACTCTATACTTTTTTTCATAGTACTAAAACCTAATAGTAGCACTTTAACCTATACTTAATCTTAATAAAGCAAATAAATAAATCTTAGTATAACTAGTTATTAACGCTTAGCTTAACTTATCCCTAGTTATATAGAAGAGGGTAGGTAAGTAGGTAGCAGAGCAGCAAAATATACTAGTAAGAGTATTATTTATAATATTATTATTTATAAGAATATTATTTATAACATTATAAAGGCGTTATCTATAATATAGCTAGAGCTTAGTAATAGCTTAAACTTATACTTAAGGGTGTAAACTTAATAGTATAACTTTTCGTATAGCTAAAAGGGTTCTTATAGCTATAGTATAAGAACTTAATTACTACTTTAAATAAAGCTTTAAGCCTGTTCCTTATATCCTCCTATACGTATAATAACTATAATATCCTTCCCCCTCTTTAAATATATATATAAGCTAAGTAAAGCTAAGCTAGATAACTTAATCTATAAGACTAATATTAAGGATATTAAGGGCTTTAGCTATAACTTACTTACTTATACTAATAAGATAACCTTTCTTAAATTCACTTAGCTATACTTATTTAAAGTTATAATTAATAAAGATAATCTATAGTAGTTATATAGCTTTAAGATTAATATAGATATAGTTAAAGTTATTAATAATAATCCTAATACTTATAAATACCTTATAAACTTCTTTAAGATAGCTAAAGTAGCTTAAGTAGTTAGTAAGTTAGGAAAGGTAAATCTAATAGTAAGAGTATAGCTAATAGTAGTAAGGCTATTAAGACTATATAGTAGGGTAGAAGATATTATAATAGCGTGATAGTATAGAGGTTTTAGGGCCCCTACGCCTAGTAGAGCTTATAGCGTAAACGTCTAAATAATAGAAGAGACTTTAATAGAAGATAGGTGTAGATCAAATATAGCGTAAGAGATAGAGGAAACTAATAGAGATAGAGGCAGCTAGAAGAAGATAGTTAAAGCTTATTATAATAGTTAAAGTCTAATAGAGGAGTGTAGAGGTAAAGAAAATATCTAAGTCTGAAAGTTATATAACCTAAAAGTTATTAGTAGAGGGCGAGGGGACTAGTCTAGCTTTTGCAGTTAATACCAGTTAAATTTCATAATATAAGGCCAGCGGCCTATCTAAGTTTATAATAGATTTTAAAATAGTTATAATATTAACGCTATAATATTTAGTTTTTCTTAAAATAAAATAACTATTAATTAATTATAAGATTTTAATTAGTTTATTTAGCTTTAATAAGCTTAATATTAATATATATTATTTATAACTAGCTACTTAATAATAAGATTTACTAATAAAAGTTAAGAATTAATATATAGTAATAATATATTAAAGTAATAATTTAAGTTATTAGTTATAAAGTTAGAATTATTTAATTTTTAGATACTTTAGTAATTAGGTTTAAGTTTAATATATAGTTTATAATAAAAGTAAATTAAGAATATTTTAGAAAAGAAATATTAAGTTAATTATTATAAAGTTATAAGAAGCTAACTTTTAAATAAATTTAAGTTATACTATATATAAATTTAAAATAATACTCTTAATTCTTATAACTATTTTTAATTTTAATAAAGTCTTTTTATTAAGTATAAATTCTAAATTTCTAGTATATAAGTCTAATATATTATTTTATTATATAATAATATTTATTATAGTTCTTTTATTCTTAAGTAAGTTTTTAATATTTTTTAGAATTCTATAGTATTATATTTTATTTAAATTATATAATATTAAACTTAGGATTTAGTTAAGTTAAGTTATATTAATAAGCTAATTAAGACTAAATTAGTTAAGTTACTCTACTAAAGAAAACTAAACTATTTAACTAGTTAGTTTAATTAAGTAATATATATATAATTAGATTAATTTTAAATATTTATATAGTCTAACTAAATTAAATAACTAATTAGCTAAATATTAAGTAATTAGTTATTTAACTTTACTTTATACTAAAGTAAGTTATTTAGCTATTCTTTTTATTTATAAGTTTTAATAATAAGTCTCTCCTTTAAAAGTTTTATTTTTAAAACTTAAAATAAATTTATTATTAGTTTTAAAGTTTTACTATTTATATAGTAGTTTTTAGTTAACTAAGTAGTACTTTATTTATCTTAGCTAATTATACTACCTATCTATATTATATAGCTAATTATATGTAATATAGTAATCTATATAATAAATAACTTTATATATATAGTTATTATAAAGGTTTTAATTATATATAAAGTTATAAATTATATATAAAGTTATTAATTATATATAGTTATTATAAATTTATTAATTAACTTAAGCTATAGTAGGTTTTTAAATAGACTAATAGGATTACTAGAGAGCTTATAAGTAAAGCTTAAATAGTAAAACTTTAGTTTTAAGCTAAAGACTAATTAATTATACTTATTAATTTATTTATAATATTATTTTATTAGTTTAATTATCCTATATAAGTAGGTATTATAGTTAACTTTATACTTTTTCTTTCTTATACTTAATATTATATTACGTTATATTTAGAAATTAAACTTACTTAAGTTAGTTCTTTATTTTATTCTTAAAGATATTTTCTATTATCTTAGTTCTAATAATATTATATTATATATTTAGTATCTCTATATAAAGTATATATATTAAATAGTAAAAAGTATTAAACTTTATTAAAGTTATTAAAATTTAAAATATTCTTATAATAATTTAGTATTTATACTAACTTATAAGGTTTATATACTACTTATAAGTAAATATATAAAAATACTTATACTTACTAGCTATAGTTAAGTAGTTATTTAATATTTAGAATAAGAAAAAGAGAACTAATACTAATTTAGTAATTTACTAATAAACCCTTATTAAAGGTTAATAAAGGTTTCAGCTAGAATAACTAAAATAATAAGTTACTTATAATAGATATATAATTTAAAAGAAAATAAATAAGTATTATATAGAAATATTTTCTTAAAGGAATATTAAAGTTAAAAGAGGATAATATTCTTTATATTTTAGATATTTAAAAAAGTAATATAATAAGTTAATTTTAGTTCTAAAGTATAGAGAATAACTAGACTAAGTAAATTTAAATTTTTATAAGAAATCTATATCTTAGTTTTTTACTTAATAGTATATAGCTAGTATTTTTAAAGCTTTTAGCTAGCTTTTAGTACTTTATAATAAGTAAATAATAATAGGTCTATTACTATATAGTAGCTCTTATAAATATTTATATTTAAATAACTAAAAGCTATATATATATTATTATAAAGTATAAAGTTAAGATATTTATTACTTTAGATGAATAAGAATTATAATATATAGCTAGGAGCTAGTTAATAATATATATATTTTATAAAAACTAAAACTTCTTAATAAATATTTAAAACCTTTAACTTATACTATAAACTTATTTCTATTTTAACTTCTTTAATTCTAAAAATTACTATTTCTCTTAAATTAAGTATTTTTACTTTTAATATAAAATATATTAGTAGTCTAGTTAACTTATATTAGTAGGTATTATAGTTCACTTTATACTTTATTTCCTTATATTCTAACTATAATAATAGTATTTTAGGCCGCTAGCCTTATATTATGAAATTTAACTAGTATTAACTGCGAAAGCTAGACTGGTCCCCTCACCCTCTGCTAACAACCTTTAGGTTATATAACTACTTAGATATCTTATCTTCCTCAAGCTTTACCTCTACGCTCCTCTATTAGTTAGTCTTTTAGGACTTTAACTATTACAATAAGCTAAGTTAACTATCTTCCTCTAGCCGCCTCTATCTCTATTAGTCTCCTCTATTTCTTAAGGCTCCTCTAAGCTACACCTACCCTTCACGCTATATTTAATCTACACCTATCTTCTAAGTCTCCTCTACTATTTAGACGTCTACGCTGTAAATAATATCTTCCGCCTTATTATATAGTTTTAATAGCTCTACTACTATTAGCTATACTCTTACTATATTCACCCTTCCTAACTTACTAACTACTTAAGCTACCTTAGCTATTTTAAGGAAGCTTATAAGGTATTTATAGGTGTTAGGATTATTATTAGTAGCTTTAACTATATCTATATTAATCTTAAAGCTATATAACTACTATAGATTATTTTTATTAGTTATAGCTTTAAGTAGGTATAGCTAGGTAAATTTAAGAAAGGTTATCTTATTAATATATAAAAAGTTACTATACTTAGAACTCTTAATTTTATTTACTTTAATCTTATAAATTAAGTTATTTAAGGTAGCTTTATTTAGCCTATATATAAGTATAATAAGGGGGAAAGATATTATATAAAGTTATTATATATATAGGAGGATATAAAGAATAAGCTTAAAGCTTTATTTAAATAGTTAAGTTCTTATACTATAGCTATAAGAACCCTTTTAGCTATATAAAGAGTTATACTATTAAGTTTATACTTTTAAGTATAGGTTTAAGCTATTACTAAGCTCTAGCTGCTATAAATACTATTAGTATTCTACGTTATAAATAATACCTTTATAATATTATAAATAACGTTCTTATAAATAATAGCATTATAAATAATACTCTCGCTAATACGTTTTGCTACTCTACTGCCTACCTATTTACCCTCTTCTACTAAGAATAAGTTAAGCTAAGCGTTAATAACTAGTTATACTAAGATTTATTTATTTACTTTATTAAGATTAGGTATAAGTTAAAATACTACTATTAGGTTTTAATACTATAAAAAAAAGTATAGAGTAAACTATAATACCTACTTATATAGGTTAACTAGACTGCTAATATTATTAATTTATATACTAATAACTATAAAGTTAAAGTTAATAGTTAAAAGGATTAGAAAGTAGGGATTATAGCTTAAAGTAACTATTTAGAAAACTTCTCTATAGTAATAGCTATATATAGCTTATTAATAGGTATTAACTTTAGTAATATTATAAAGTAATTTAATAACTTTTATAATAATACCTTTTAGGTATTAGTTATAAATCTAAATAAGTAAATATATAAGGATTATTCTATTAAGCTTTATTATTAATTAGATATATACTTATATTATATTATAAAATTAGAAGATCTTATTAAGTAATAGTAACTATAGTATAATAATAAGGATACAGTATTAGCTTATATATTATATTATTAGTAATTATATTAAGATTACTTCTTTACTATTATTAATATATCTTAGATAATAAAGTAGGACTTCTTATAAAGCTTATTAGTATTCTTATTTTTAATTTTATTAACTATTTATAATTAGAAGATATTTATATTAATATACTTAATAGGGTTATATATAACTATCTTAAAGATACTTTAATTAATTAGTCTTTTAACTTTAGCTTTATTAGATTACTTAAAGGGGTAGCTAGGTATATTAATCTTATTTACCTTATAGAGCTATATAGCTAGATTAAAGTTAATATATTCTTTATTAGTTAAAAAGACTTTATTAATAATAAAGAGTATAATAGTAATATTAATATTATTAACCTCTAGTATAAAGTTAATATTAAAAGTAAAATTAATATTAACTATTTTTATTATAAGCTTCTATCTTTATAAGCTATAATATAGCTTACTTAAAAGTAATCTTAAGCGTTCTTCTCCCTTATAAAGCTAGTTATATTAATATAGTAGTAGTAATACTAATATTAATAATCTTTTTTAGTCTTTTTTTATTAATATTACTAATACTTTAAAGGTATTTAGTAGAGAGTTAATATTAATAATATCTTTATCTAAGTTATTATAAAAAAGCTTAATATAAATTAATTAAAATATTTTTAATTTATAAAGTAAGTTAAGTATATAGTTCTTTTTATTAATAGAGAGAAGCTTATATAAGCTAGCTTAACTTTTATTTTTATATTATATAAGAATATCTAATTATAATAAGAAGGTTAGTATTAATAATCAGGGTTAGGATTTAGTCAAGTCAAGTCAAGTCAACAGGCTGACTAGGACTAGGCTAGTCAAGTCAAGTCAGCTAAATTAAGTGACTTGACTTGACTAAACTAGTTGACTAGCTAGTCAGACTAGCTAGTCAACTAGTCTAATTAAATTAGACTAGTTATTAACTCTATATATTAAAATATATTTATAATTAGTATTTATATATAAAACTTTATAACTAATACTAATTATATATATATATTAATAGTTAGTATATATAATATTATTTTAACTTATTATAGCTAGTTAGTTAATTAATAAAATATTAATTTAGTTAACTTATATATAACTTAACTAGTCCTAACTAGTCACCTAGCTAGTTAACTAAGACTAGGCTAGTTAAGTTAAGTCAGCTAAATTAGGTGACTTAAGTCTGACTAGACTAGTTGACTAACTAGTCTGACTAAATACTAGGTGACTAGTTTCCTAACCCTGTTAATAATATATTTAAGCTATTATAGAGGGTAAAGATATTACAAACTTAGCGCTTAATATATGTATAATAAAGTTTATTAGTAGCTTTTTATATAGCTTCTTAATACTTAGTAATATCTAAAGATAATATTAAATTCTTAGTTATTTAAAAATAAGTATTAAAGATAAATAAGGTAAGAATTAAATTATTAAGCTTAATAGTATTATTAATAATCTTAATAGTTATTTATAAAGCTTATTCTTAAAGAATAGAAAAGTTTTTAGTATAAATAATATTATAAATATAGTATAAAGTAGTATAATAATATTTAACTTTATTAATACTATAGTAAGCTTTAATAAGGACTTCTTTAATAGTAATTACTAAAATATAAGTAGTATACTTAAATTTATAGCTTTAAAAGCTAGTATTAATATCTATAATAATAAAGTTTAAAAGGCTTTAGTAGATATTAATTTAATATATATATAAAGCTTCTTAAGTATATTAAGCTAATAGATCTTTAAAGAAATAAGCTATATTAAAGCTAGTAGTATTATTAATAATATAGAGTATTAACTTATTACTATTAAGATATATAATATCTATAAAGATTTTATAGTTAAATTTATAGTTATTATAAAAAATAAACTTAAACTTTTTAGATTAATTAATATAGAGTTAATAATACTAATAGATCTTAGTTAAATAAGTAAAAAAGCTTTTATTAACTTTATATTTAGCTTTAATAAGGATATATTAAAACTTAATAACTAATAAGTAGCTAAATTAATAATAAAGTTTTTAAAGTTTAACTTTAGTAAAGTAATAATCAATAATTAACTATTCCTATTAGAGAAGTATCTAAAGATATTTTTATTTATAGATAACTAAAACTTTAAAGTCTCTCTACTTTATAATATTATTAAGGTTATTAAATATAACTTCTATTTTATCTATATTATAGAAGTAATATCAAAAAAGTATATTTATTAGTATAATATAAAAAGTAATAAAGCTAAATAGTATAAAAACTTTAATAGATCTTAATAAATAGATAAAATTATTAAAGCTAAATCTAATAATAGCTACTCTTATAGTATTAACTTTAAAGTTTAGTATTAATTATTAAAGTATAAAGATTTAAAGCTAGCTTATTATTAAATATTTAGAAATATTAATATTAAGTAAGATATTTTAGAAAATTATTAATCTATATCTTCCCTTAAGAGAGAACTATAAAGTATATTCCTTAAACTTAATTATAATATATAAATCCTACTTAGTAATAATATTAGCAGTCTAGTCAACCTATATAAATAGGTATTATAGTTCACTCTATACTTTTTTTTATAATACTAAAACCTAATAGTAGCACTTTAACCTATACCTAATCTTAATAAAGCAAATAAATAAATCTCAGTATAACTAGTTATTAACACTTAGCTTAACTTATCCCTAGTAGAAGAGGGTAAGTAGGTAGGTAGTAGAGCAACAAAACGTACTAGTAAGAGCGTTATTTATAATATCATAAGAATATTATTTATAACGTTACGAAAGCGTTATCTATAACGTAGCTAAATCTTAGTAATAGCTTAAACCTATACTTAAGGGCGTAAACTTAATAGTATAACTCTTTACTACTATAGCTAAAAGGGTTCTTATAGCTATAGTATAAGAACTTAACTACTACTTCAAACGAGGCCTTAAGCCTATTCCTCATATCCTCCTATATATATAATAACTATAATATCTTTCCCCCTCTTTAAATATATATATAAGCTGAGCAAAGCTAAGCTAAATAACCTAATCTATAAAACTAATATTAAGGATATTAAGGGCTTTAATTATAGCCTATTTACTTATACTAATAAGATAACCCTTCTTAAATTCACTTAGCTATACCTACTTAAAGCTATAACTAATAAAGATAATCTATAGTAGTTATATAGCTTTAAGATTAATATAGATATAGTTAAGGCTATTAATAATAATCCTAACGCTTATAAATACCTTATAAGCTTTCTTAAGATAGCTAAAGTAGCCTAAGTATTTAAATATTAATAAGTTAGGAAGGGTGAATATAGTAAGAGTATAGCTAATAGCAGTAGGGCTATTAAGACTGCATAGTAAGGCAGAAGATATTATCTAAATAGTGTAATAGTATAGAGGCCTTAGGGCCTTTACGCCTAGTAGAGCTTATAATATAGACATCTGAATAGCAGAGGAGAGAGAGATAGAGGAAACTAATAGAGATAGAGGCAGCTAGAGGAAGATAGTTAACTTAGCTTGTTGTAATAGTTAAAGTCTAACTAATAGAGGAGCGTAGAGGTGCAGAAGATGTCTAAGTAGTTATATAACCTAAAGGTTGTTAGCAGAGGGTGAGGGGACTAGTCTAGCTTTCACAGTTAATACTAGTTAAATTTCATAATATAAGGCTAGCAGCCCCTATTTAGTAATAATATAGAAAGTAGTATTATTACTTAATATATTAATAACTTTAAAGCTATTAAAAGTAATATTAATAATAATTTTTATTATCTAAATTATTTAACTTATATTAACTATCTTTAGTATTAAAATTTTTAATATTAAGAGTACTAAAATAGTTTAATATATCTTTATTATAGCTATTAATAAGAAGATTATTAATATTTTTAATACTTTTATATTATACTAAAAAGTAATTAAAAGTAGGAGTAGAAGTATCTTTATTAATATATATTTACTTAAAGTAGTTAAAAGCTTTATAATAATTTTTAGTAAGATATTTTATTAATTAGTAGCTTATTTTATTATAAATATAGTACTTCTTTTTAGATTTAAGAAGTATAAGTTAAAAATAATATTAACTATAAAGTATATATAAGTAATAGCTAAATTAAAAGCTATAGCTATAATTATTATATTAATAATTAGTTTAATATTAATTATTAATAAAAGCTAGATTTATTATAAAATATTTATAAGCTTAACTTTATATTATAATATTAATAAATAATTAAAGCTAATTAGTAATACTCTTATAATCTTTAATAAAGCTTATAAGAGTATAGTTATATTTAGATATATATTAATAAGTATTAAGAACTTAGTTATAGAAAGTATTATTAAAGTAATAAATAGTAAAGAAAGTATACTAAATAGTAATAAGCTTATTAAATATTATTTTAAAGTACTTTATTTTAGTTTTACTAAAATTCTTTAAAATTATATAGTTAAAAGTAGTATTATATTACTTAGAGAGATATACTTAATATAATTCTTTAGTCTTAAAATAAGTTTTAACTTTAATAACTAATTTAATAAAGTTAGTAAGTATATTATTATTATAAAGTTTATTATAATAATAATTTAATATCTTATTTTTAAGTATAATAGAGAAAGTATTTAAAGTTTAAAACTAATTAATATTAGCTTTAATATAATAATCCTTAAAGATAAGAAGCTTAAAGTTAAAGATATTATATATATTAGCAGTCTAGTTAACTTATATAAATAGGTATTACAGTTCACTTTATACTTTTTTTTATAGTATTAAAACCTAATAGTAGCATTTTAACCTATACTTAATCTTAATAAAGTAAATAAATAAATCTTAATATAACTAGTTATTAACGCTTAACTTAACTTATCTCTAGTAGAAGAGGGTAAGTAGGTAAGTAGTAGAGCAGTAAAATATATTAGTAAGAGTGTTATTTATAATACTATTATTTATGAGAATATTATTTATAATATTATAAAGGTGTTATTTATAATATAGAATGCTAATAATATTTATAGTAGCTAAAGCTTAATAATAGCTTAAACTTATACTTAAGGGTATAAACTTAATAATATAACTTTTTATATAGCTAAAAGGGTTTTTATAGCTTAATATAAGAATTTAACTACTATTTTAAATAAAGCCTTAAGCTTATTCTTTATATCCTCCTATATATATAATAACTATAATATCCTTCTTCCTTATTATATTTATATATAAACTAAGTAAAGCTATACTAAATAACTTAATCTATAAGATTAAAGTTAATAAAATTAAAAGCTTTAAGTATAGTAACTTTCCTTATACTAATAAGAAGATTCTACTTAAATTCACTCTAAATTACTTACTTAAAATAGCTAATAAAGATAATATAATAAAGTTATATAACTTTAAGGTTAATATAGAGATAGTTAAAGCTACTAATAGTAATTCTTATATATATAACTATTTTATAGATTTCTTTAAGATAGCTAAAGTAGCTTAAAAGCTTAATAAGTTAAGAAGGGTAAATCTAATAATAAGAGTATAGCTAATAGTAGTAGAGCTCTATATTAAGACTATATAGTAGGGCGGAAGACGTTATATAGCGTAATAGTATAGAGGCCTTAAGGCTACTATACTTAGTAGGGCTTATAGCATAGACGTCTAAATAGCAGAGGAGAGGAAGATAAGTATGAATTAAATATAGTATAAAGGGTAGGTATAGCTTAGAGGAGCAAGAGATAGAGGAGACTAATAGAGATAGAGGCGGCTAGAGGAAGATAGTTAAAGCTTATTATAATAGTTAAAGTTAAGATATTTAAGTCTAAGCTATAGTTATATAACCTAAAGGTTATTAGTAGAGGGTGAGGGGATTAGTCTAGCTTTTGTAGTTAATACTAGTTAAATTTCATAATATAAAGCTAGCAGCCTATTATAATTAATTATACTTTAAACTTTAATAAGGATATAAATAAAGTAGTTATTAGCTAAAAGTATTAAAGAAGCTAAAAAAGCTAAAAAGTTATTTAAAAGGTTTAAAGTAGTTAAATTAGATATAGTTAATAAAGCTTAATAATAATTATTTAAGAAGTTATATAAGTTATTAAAGATATAGAGAAATAAGTATTAATATTTCTAATAGAGCGAAATATTAAGCTAAATAATAAGTAAGGATTATTATATTATAGTTATAAAGAGCTGATTAAGAACTAAAGTAATTAAAGTTTATTTATTTAATAAATAATTTATTATTCTATTATTTATTTAACTTAATATAGCTTAATAGTAGTTAAAAATAGAGATATAAAGGTTAAGAAGGATCTTTATAATAGAGTAAAAGTTAATTACTTATATAAAAAAGAGTATTAAAAATAAGTATTAATAAGAGGATAAATAAGCTTAATAAGTAATATTATTAATAAAGTAATAAGATCTTAAGGACAAGTAAATAGTATAGTAATACTTATAAGAGAAGAAAAAGAGCTATATAATAATATTATAGAAAGAGTATAAGTTAATAAAAGTAAAAAATAGTAAAAAATTCTCTTTTTATTAGTAATTAGTAGTTAGTATTTAGTAGTTAAATAATAGAAAACTCTTATAATAAAGTATATTATATACTATATATATAAGTAGTTATTATTAAATAAGCTTAAAATAGTTATTTACTATTAATATTAACTTAATAAAAAAGAAAATAATTAAAAGCTATTAAAAGTAAAATAATCTCTTATTTATTTATTTAGTATAAAAACTCTATTTATAAAGAGTAAGAAGCTAAATAAAGTAGTTAAAAGTAAAATAAGTAATTAACTCTACTATTAATTATAAGTTAATAAGTTAATATTAATATTAAAAGTTAGATATATAATAAATACTCTTTAAGTAAGAAGTAGGAGTAATTACTAAGAGTATTTTAAGTAAAATAGATTATCCCTTAAGTTATATTATAATTACTTCTATTAAGTATAAAATTAGAGGTTATAAAAGTTATTATTATAATCTTATTATTATTAATACTATAAGGAGATATTATTTAATCTTATTAGCGTTAATAATATTAGTATTAATATATTTTTCTTATAGATTAGAGAAGAGTAAGTTTAGAGTAATTTAAGCAAAATAAACTATTTTTTTTAAAGTTATAATTACTTTAGTAGTATAAGTTAATTAATAAAGTATTTCTAAATAGAATAAATCTAAATAAATATTAATTAGACTACTTCTTTTAGAGCTTTATTAATCTATAGTTAATTAATATATTATATAATAATAACTATAAAGTTAACTACTAATTAGTATTAATTTTATAAGACTAGCTAGTTAATAAGATATTATAAGGGCTGCTAGCCTTATATTATAAAATTTAACTAGTATTAACTGCAAAAGCTAGACTAGTCCCCTCGCCCTCTACTAACAACCTTTAGGTTATATAACTATAGTTTAGACTTAGATATCTTAACTTTAACTATTATAACGAGCCTTAACTATCTTCCTCTAGCCGCCTCTATCTCTATTAGTCTCCTCTATCTCTCACGCTATATTTAATCTACACTTGTTTTCCTCTCCTCTACTATTTAGATATCTATGCTACTCTACTAGGCGTAAGGGCCTTAAGGCCTCTATACTATCACGCCGTTTAGATAACGTCTTCTACCTTACTACGTAGTCTTAATAGCTCTACTACTATTAGTTATACTTTTATTATTAAATTCACCCTTCCTAACTTATTAACGTTTAAACGCTTAGGCTACTTTAGCTATTTTAAGGAAACTTATAAGGTATTTATAAGCGTTAAGATTATTATTAGTAGCCTTAACTATATCTATATTAATCTTAAAGCTATATAACTACTATAGATTATCTTTATTAGTTATAGCTTTAAGTAAGTATAGCTAAGTAAATTTAAAAAGGGTTATCTTATTAGTATAAGTAAGTAAACTATAACTAAAACCCTTAATATTCTTAACGTTAGTTTTATAAATTAAGTTATTTAACTTAGTTTTACTTAGCTTATATATATATTTAAAGAAGGGGAAGGATATTATAGTTATTATATATATAAAAGGATATAAAGAATAAACTTAAGGCCTTATTTAAAGTAGTAGTTAAGTTCTTATACTATAGCTATAAGAACCCTTTTAGCTATATAAAGAGTTATACTATTAAGTTTATACCTTTAAGTATAGGTTTAAGCTATTACTAAGCTCTAGCTACGTTAGCTATAAGTACTATTAGCGTTCTATATTATAGATAATACCTTTATAATATTATAAATAATATTCTTATAATATTATAAATAACACTCTCGCTAGTACGTTTTACTACTCTACTACCTACCTACCTACCTTCTTCTATATAGCTAGGGATAAGTTAAGCTAAGTATTAATAACTAGTTATACTAAGATTTATTTATTTACTTTATTAAGATTAAGCATAAGTTAAAGTGCTACTATTAGGTTTTAATACTGTGAAAAAAAGTATAAAGTAAACTATAATACCTACTTATATAGGTTGACTAGACTGCTAATATAAGATATTATAAGTAGTAAATATTATATTATATTAACTATAGTAGTAGTAATATAGATAAAGTTAACTATATTAGAGGTAGTAGTTATAATTATAGCGTTAATTATAGAGGCTAGCGCCTTATATAATTACTAATTATATAAAGCGCGCCTAGCTTAATTAATACTATAATAAGCTAGTATTACTAATAATAACCTATAATAAATATATTAAGCGCACTTATAAAGCTTTTATATATTTATACCCTTACTTCTAAGTTTTCCTTTCTATAACTTAATATTAATTAATTTAAGTTAGCTATAAATATATATTAGCTATACTTTATAAGCCTATTATTATATAAACTTAAGTAAAATTATAAAGTTATAATTATTATAAAATTAAAAGTATTAAGATTATTAAATTTAATAATAGTATATCTAAGTATATATAGGGGAAATAAGGCTAAAGCTAAAGTTATATAATTAGTAAGCTATTAGCTAAAAGGAGAAGTTAGAGGTTATTATAATATAAGTTTTAAGTAAAAATCATAGTAACTAGCTAGAAGCCACTTTACTAGTTTCATAACGTAAGTAATTTGTATAAGCTTTTCCCTGCTTAAGCTATAATATATAAAGGTTGTCGTCTTTCCTAAGCAGTATAACTACACACAGGTTCCTAGGCAATCATAAGCCCCCGCTCTTCAGACGCTCAGCTTCAAGCTCTCTCTCAGCTTGTTGGTAGTACTTCGCGGTGTCGACACCATGCTGGTTGTGATTGACAAAATTGAACCAAGGCACGACACCCATGAACAGAGCAGAGTATCTTGACTGTCTTGCAGCAACGCCCTGCATGTGAGGGGTCAACCTGCTCTCGCCATATAGCGGCTTTCCGGCCTTGACCTTGGAGACCATCTCCTTCATATCCATCTCAACCTCTCTCGCGTTCTCGGTGGCACCGTAAAATCGCACTATGGCTTTGTGGTTAGTGCTTCCGTTCCTTCTGATCGTCGGACAAACTCACAGCTAGAGCGCTGGTAAAAGTAAAGAAATCCTCCAGCAAGACCGATGGCTCCGGCGAGGCGCATGGCTTGCGCCAAACCTCCCTTACCGACATGTGAGGGAGCAAACTTCTCAAGGGCGACGAGAGCGCCAGGAGCGAAGGCTGCGGCTATAGCTCCGTGGGCATAATCGGAAGGCCTGGCATAGCCAACGACCCTCTTGAAGTGGCTGTGGACATTCCGGCGTTAGCAATCGACCTGAGCTGTCATATGGCCCGGGGCAATCGGGTTCGGGCATACGGGTCATTGTCGATGAGCTTCGTGGAAGTACGTTAGCGTTATCGGCAGCGGAGAAACGAGGAATCGTAGACGGAGTACGAACAGGATAATCGCTCTTGACGACCTTGGTGGGAATATATGTCTGCAATTGTGCGGTAGCCATGGTCGCGGACGACAATTCAAGATCCAACTGCGTCGGTGGTGGCTATCGTCGTCCAGCAATTCGAGGTGGTTGTTGAATTGGATATGGCTGAGCGCTGATTGGAACTGAGCTCGGAACATTTTGCCTGAGGCACCACTCTAGCGGCTTGCGCTGCGGAAGTATGTGGCTGTGGCGCCTCCGACTCTGTGGCTCGCCCATCGGAAGGTCTGTGCGGCAACGGACAGACGCGTTCTTAATTGAAGTCGCGCCGCGTGTGATCGTGTCGGTTAGTGACAATCCATCTCAAGGCAATATATACTCCACCTTGGGTGCAATCTGTTGATGCCTCAAAAAGTTTCCAGAGCCTCGTCAACATGACATCAAGAACAACACCCGAGTATGATGACTTGGACAATTATGCCGTTGAAGATTTTGATGACCCGTTTCGAACCCCGCCCCCGGACGCAAAGGAGCTCGGCGTGAACAAGAGGAAACAGGGTGAAGCACTGGGGCTCGAAGAAGAAGTTGAAGTCAATAAGCGAGCGAGGGTTCCGAGAGTCAAACTTGACGAGGCAAGGTGAGTTTTGGCGCAGCCGATCATTCATGTCTAATGTGTAGCTGACGACGTGTTTTTGCAGACTACTCTCGGACAATGGCATCCCCAAGCTTCGAAAGCGCGCCGCAGATCTCCAATTCAAGGGGAAGGGACACGAGGTCGGCTTTCTCGCTACTCTGACGCGTATCCCGTGGATACAACTAACTCACTGCTAGTTCTCTGATGCAGCCCGCTTGCTATCCTTCTACCAACTCTGGCTGGACGACTTATTTCCAAAAGCCAAATTTCTCGACGCCCTAGCGATGGTGGAAAAGACGGGGCACAAGAAGCAAATTGCGCACAAACGATTGGAATGGATCAATGAGGGCAAACCCAAACCCTGGGAGGCGGATGACGCTTTCGAGGTGGAAGCTGAGATTCCGGGTCCTGTGGCTGCCGAGGCAACAGCGAGTGCACTTGCTTCTATCACACAGCAGCGCCCGAAGACACCAGAAGCAGCTGTTCCGGACGAGGACGATATATACGGAGCTACTCCCGCAATGCCACCCGAGAGTCAAGCTTCAGGAGCACCGAAGCCAACCGAAGAACCGGACGGGGACGACGATTTGGATGCTCTTATGGCGGAAGCAGAGATGGCTGACCGGATGCAATCACCGGCTCACCTTCCACATAACCAACCGGCCGGAGATGATTTTGAGGACGAAGAGGCAGCCATGGCTGAGATGGGCGGCTTGTGGTGATTCCGACGAATTTTGTATGATCACCGACTATGTAACGAAACTTGGAAAGGGGGAGAAGGCGAAAACGATAAACGGAGGCTAGACCGCGGGGCATCGCGTTTTACATGGATTGCCGTCGCTTGAACCACGGGAATGAACAGACGCTTTCGGGAACATAGGCAGAGTTGGACTTGGCGCAAGAGAAAGTGCTTCGGGGCTGCATAGAATAAACACTGAAGAGTGAGAAATGATGGCATAAAGCGTCGTGAAGGCGGCATGCACATTGAGTAAGTCGGATGGGATATTGTCTGACGCAATTAGTTGAATATTCAAATAACAGCTTTAATCGTCGGGGCTGAACAACGCCACGTCCTGCTGAACCACCCGGATTCAGTGGTTTCTTATGAAGTAAGCGTCCCCAACCTATTTACCACAACCTTTGAAGGTCTAAATAGTAGAGACGTTACCTAATCCCGACAGTTACATTCATTCGTAATAGACACACACACACTACATTTGTGAGCTTGTCGACACACTTTGGAAATATCTTGAAACTGTTCTTAGAGTTTTGTTCATTGGTCGCAAGGCGACTCTCGTTCAGTATTTGTTGCTACATTTCCCAGGTTTGACCTCTAAATTTCGCTGCACACCACCCATAACGCCGTGACCATTCCCACCTCCATAGCCATAACCTTTATCAAGTTAATCGACAACGCTTCCCAGATTCCGTCACGTCCGCTTCATCACACTTCCGTTTGGAAACTACTGTAAACACATAAGTGCTAGCTGATGTCGAGGCACGATTTCTCGAGTAGGGGATGTCTTGCGGTGCAAGTAGACCCTTCCGGACCAGATTCCGCTCTTCAACTCTCAGAGCCCATAATAAGGTCATGAGCACCTCTCTGGACGGTAACGGTGCGCCATTCAACCACGTCCGCGGTGTGTGACCGCTGTCGCGCCCCGCCGAAGGTCCAGTCGACAACCCTTCAACACGTTCATCGCATCCTTCAGACACCAACCGCAATGCCTCCATCGTCGCATCCATAAGTGGACGCGCCAGAGTGGGGCTGCAGGTTAGGATTCTCTGAAGAGACTTGAGTCTCAGAGTTGGTAGAGTCGCGGCCGTAGTCCGGGTCCGCTGCGACGGCTGTGCCGATAACCGCGTTCGTGTCTGTGACACTGCCGTTGACCTCGTCGTTGAGGAATTCACTGATGTCGAATGGGTCCTGGAGGAAGGCGGTAGAGTCACCAGCCAGATAATCGTGTTCATAATCGAGGGAGTTGGGGGAAGAGAGAAGCCCGCTTTCAAGGACATAGCGATCTGCGTCAAGGGCCGCCGACACACTGAAAGAATCACCGATGATGTGATTGACAGCATCTGAAGCTGCAGAAAGAAGACCAAGGTCGGATGCAGAGGGGTTTGAGAGGCCAGCCATGATTGCGGAAGGTCCTCCGACTGTTGACACTGCAGGTCGCACAACATCGCTGCAGGACGTTGTGTCAAGTCGGAGGAGGACTTCACGTTGGTCTCGGCCACTTCGTTGTCCTCGGCATCTTCCTCGTCTTTTTCTGCGATTGGCGAAAGCTCGGGGGATAGCGACGCGGGGTTGACGGTCGGATTGCTATGAGACGTAGTCATCAAATCATTGACGAGGTTCTTCGTCTCATCGATAGGGGGACGGTGTCCATCATGAGAGCCAAAAAGCTCTGGCGATAGGGTGACGGTGTTGGATCGGAGAGGATCGAGAGGCGATGATGACCGAGTCAGCATGCCAGAGTCACGGCGAAATTTGTTCAGCTCTTCCACCAACAGCTGGTTCGCCTTGGTGACGTTTGAAAGGGCTGCCTCGAGCTCCTTGTTCCGCCTCTCGAGGGCCTCGACCTCTAAACGCTTGCGCTCCCTAGAAGACTGCGCGGCTCGGCGGTTACGGAGGACGCGCTCGACTCGACGCTGCTCTTTCTCATCTTCCGTCTTCGCTCTTTTCCTACTGGGGGTTAGCTACGGGCCTAGGGCATTATCTAATTGCGTCATACCTTGGTGGGAGATTTGTCTTGGGCTCCGGGAGAACTTGACCCCAGGATTTCCTCTTCTTCACGGGCTTCTTCTCAGTCGAAGGAGAGTCGGTGTCCGGGGTTGAGACAGGGTTGTCCTCGGTGAAGGGAGGAGGCGTTAACATATCGGATGGGTTGACGGTGGTATCATCGGCGGCCAAGGGTGCGGCGTCGCCGAATAGGGATGGATAGAGCTCGCCCGGAGTCGAAACGAAAGACTCGGCAGGCGAATCTTCGAACTTGATCATTGGTGACGTCTGTTCCCAAGCAGCCATTGTAGTTTGCGGTTGTGGCGGTGATGCGACAAGGCTGTGGGATAGGCAGAGAGGAGGACTTTTTCGTTGATGCGAAGCGCGACAATCGACCTGCCAGTTCCAATGCGGAGATTTGGAAGGCCCAGGCGGGGGGGGAGTGTGTTGCAGCAATGATGTGGGTGTGAAGTGGGTTGCTGGAAGTATGGAGGTGCCGTCCTAGTTCCTCATACAAAAAGATATAGAAAGAGCGTTGTTCTAAGAAGGCATGATACCTCTTTGATCAAGACCCGTAGAATGAGTCAGATTGATTAGGTGAGTCACCGACACCAAGCACCAGGTCCAAGTGGAAGCTTGATCGTCCGGGTCCTGGGGCAAGATAACAAGTGTTCTCTCGTAGGATGGGTTTGGCGCGGTGAGAGCTGAGGATTACTAGAGCCAAAGTCGAGGTGCAGGCGATGTGGCCTCTTTTGTAAGTTGAGGCCACGCTGGCCCCGTGCAAGGGGGTGCTTTGGGATGGTTGACGTGGAGTGCCTCAGGCAAAAGTGCCCAAGCCCCCCAAGCCCCCCAAGGCCCCCAAGGCCGCAAGGGCGAGAAGGACCTACGGGTGTACCTGAGGCCACAGTGGAGGTCGTAGTGGAACAGGGGGCTTTTGCGAAGCAAGGGTGCCGTCTAAAATGGGGTCAATCACGCAAGGTCTCAGGAGGTCGGGCTTGTACTGTTTGTCTCCTCCGTATCGTGCCTGCCTGCAGAAAGGTAAGGAATGTACCCGTAGATACGTACTGCGTATACCTTGGTAGAGTGGAGGGGCGCGCAGAGGATGCTCATCAGTGTGAGTGGGCGAAACCCCAAAAGGGAGGTAGGTACTAGGCGCAAGGGGGTCATTCGGAGCGAATCCAGCGAGGTAAGTGGATGATGATTGGTGGATCTGTGTAGCTGACAGCAGTGAAAGGAGCAGGAGCGTGTAGCGACTCCATGGTTTCACTGGCTCGGATGTCTTCCCCAGTTCCACGTCCAACTTGCAAATGGGGGGGCCTCGGGTCAGCTCTAAACAGGAAACACGGGAGCCACGGGGCGGAAACACGGACGACGCACCGTGCCAAACGTAGGCCGCGCCGCTCCAGGGAGCATCCCCCTTTTCTATGCTTCCGCGAGGCACGAACTGTAATTAATTGACTATCTCTTCGTAGGTTCCGAGTCCGCTCGAGCGAGCGGGCTTCGACGCACTGGATAGTCCGGATGATTCTCGCTGATCAGGTTGATCAATCGATCCTCTGCCGCATCTTCACGTAAGCCTGGCTTCGCTCCGCTATGTTGCGTGCCGTGCCTCATCTGCCGTTGCTGACCTGGCTGACTAGGTGCCTACATGGCTGACACGGCATGCGCTGCTGTCAGCTGAACTCACCGCAACTTGCCGACTCTCTTCACCGTTGAAATACTATATAGCAACAAACCCGATTCACGCACTTGCCATTTCTGCTACAGTGCTACGCGGCAATGCGTCCAGGTCCGAAGCGACCCACAGAGACGACTCGCGGTATCCATCGCCGGCAGACGTCGGAAACGATGGCTGATTGGGTGCCTCGACGTCGTACCGCCCGCCGCTTGCTAAACTTAGCCACCCGACTTCCCCGGCGTTGCTCCAGCTCAGGCCCACCCAGGTTTGAAGACCTCACCACTCGTGCGACCTTACTCAGTCAGCGCCGCCACTGCGAATTCCTCCTTCAACCTCAGCGTCTTACGGAAGACAGTGCCCCAATCCGGGCTGAATCTTACTAGAAGTTCCCATGTTTTATACTTTGGTGCCATCTCAAGGTCGCAAATTCTACTGCGAAAATGACACAGAACCACCATAATTGGCCGGGCATAGATATTGCACACTGTGGTGCTGCTGAGTCGTCTTCGTTTCTGTCTCATCCACCTTGGAAATATGCTTCTTGATCCTCCCTGCCTGCCTAGGAATCCAGGAATCTCATACCGACTCTCTCCCGCCCCGATTCCTTACATTACTGGACCTCGCTTCGTCCAGTCGAAGTAAGGGAACTTCACCAGCCTGATCAGCATATTGCGTGTCTCCATCCTACGCCGCTTTTTTATGGTGGACATGGAGGGGACGTACCAGTTCGCCGGCGCTCTCTGCGCTCCGCAGTCGACACCATAGATGCGGCCGCTTCACCGTCGTACCCATCCATCGGATCACCGCTGCTGAGGCGATCTAGGCGTTCTGATTGCCGCAGATCCGCTGCACTGGCCGGCAGGCGACTCCTGAGTACAGACTGCGACGCCTTCAACCTTGGGGGTGCACCGTTAAAGGCCGCTGTTCGTCATGGCTAGATACCTTTGATACGATTTAGGGATTACCAGCCATGAACTTTGAGAGCTGCCAATGATAAATGGAATGTGCCCGGCTGAATATGTACAGTGTACCTCCGATGAAACCACTGACATGCCGTCGAGACTTTCGTCGACGGTCTATGTACTTATGTCAAGTTCGCCTCAACGTCTTGCGACGAGCTAAGACAAACTATGATTACATTAGTCGCCGTCGCCTTCATTGTCACCTTTGCCCTCCTGCCGAGTCCTATGTCGACACCTCAGGTAGTTGTGCGTCCAGTCACGTAATAGCAGCCGGCGCTCTCTCAATCTAAAAATCGGGCGTGGCACGCTGTTGGCGCGTCGTACGGTACGTCAACAGATCTTCTCCGTTTTGTCATCTCCAAAAAAGAGCGGACGATGTGAGAAGGTCTAGCTGGTGGCAGAAGAGGAAGTCCTAACACAGAATCTCGGTGCACCTTGATGAGTCGACAGGATGGATTTCCGAGAACTCCTGTGTACTGGTATGACAACTTGCTGTAGCCTGTCTACGCAATAAGCAAACTGAGTATGCGACAAGTACCAAAGTTTCCCCGCATACATTTCATCCCAGACCCCCTTTTTGTGATACCCACACCTGCTCGTCGCATATAACCATGTAGCGTCGGATTCGGATTCAAACTCATTCACTCAATGTCTTTAAGGGTCGAGCGAGAGTGAAAAAGAGCTTCGTCTGCCGTAAATGGCGGCGAGACGACCGAGGACGAGAAGCTGCACAGGGTACGTAATTAGCTGTCGAAATCCGTCTCTCAATACTAGTCGGATATCGGCAAGAGGAGAGTGAAGTACCTCCCTCCCCACCTAGTTCGAGAACAATCCCGGAAGGCCAGACACCTTGATTGTCAATTTTCCCCCTGTTGCCCCTGTTAATCGTTGTTTCAACGTAAGGAACGGGGGTATGTAAGGTGAACTGTTCCCTCAGTCGCAAAAGGCCTCTTATCTTCCAGACGTCCTCTGCCCGTTGCATGTACTTCTTGCGTAGCTTTCGACATCCGTACCATTGTTTACTACCCTCAGTTCGTAATCTTGCATCCGGAAACCTGTCACCAGACAGGATCCCAATTACCATGTGCACCTTTGACAATGCCCTCAATGTCTGAAGTCACCCAGCCACCGTAAAAGTCACCTGGCTGAGGCTCAACTAGTTCCCCATCTACAAAACAGTCCCACGGCCCTGCATAGAAAGACAAATATCCCTTGATTGCTTCGAACCCGGGCGTTGGGGAATCGTACGACCAGATGCGATTCGACACAACTTGTGGTTCCTGAGCATCGGATGTTCTGGGTGCAGTAATTGCGTAGTAAGTTGCAGCACCCTTCCACTCGCAATATGTACTCCGTTGCGTCGGGGTGAGTGGCACATTAATGGAAGTGGATGGGAGATAGTATGCTGTCCGAGAGTCAGTAACGGTTGGAAGAATTTTGATGTTTGGCACAGAAAAACATACTGGGAGGATGGTGAGTCTCTAGCACCCAATAGGCATCCTTGGTGTCTGCGATCATTTCGCCTTGCCAAGTGATTCGCAGGTGTTTTGACACCTTCTCCAGCAGTGGAGGTCGTGGGAATGATTGCACATTCATGTTTTGTTTTGCAGCCATGGACCAATCGATTTGCAGAATACGTGAATATATCTCTAAGGGGTGGTTTTCTCGGGCTAGGATTTAATACACTACTCCCTTCACCATGAGAGCATCATAGATATCGTCTCATCCAATTTCCGGCAATATAGTTCGTCCGGTTTGAGGCGTCCAACAAATCACTGATGATGAGCCACAGCCGTGCTGGTGTCAAGGACCATGTGGCAGTGGCTTGGACTGGCGTCTCGCTTACATAACACATCAGCACAGCTAGAAGCGTTACGTCATGCGCTATGGCTGGTCTGGGAGATGGCCCCGCCCGGCGCAGGTGTCAGGCTGCCAGCTTATGAACCGATACCGCTCGCTGTCTCTTGTCGCCTGCCGGCAGTCATCGCCCAACACCTGCTGTCCACCTGAATGACCAGCAAGACTTCCTGTGACACATAACCTACACGTCCGAAGTTGGCCATATTGTTCACAGCCTGTGCTTTCATATTCCTTCCGTGATATCTATCCTACCTGACTGCCATTAGGCAAACGATACTCTCAGAGCCGTAGCGTTGCGATAATCTCTCGTTAACCCCGCCACCACATACCCGATCCTGAACAGGCTCCAGACGACATCATGTCGAACCGTCAGCTGTCCCGAGACATGCAAGTCGAGTTCCAAGCGAGGGTACGTACGAGATAATGATTAGCCATCGTGCTGTGAGAAGGCACCTTTGCTATGATTACTGACAGAACTCTAGTTCCAAGCCAAGCAAGCCCGACGAGAAGCGCAGAAGGCCGCGAAGCAAGACCCAATCCTGAAGAAGCAAATCCAAGATGTTCGTCATCGCCAGACAGCGCGTCGCAATGTTGCTTTGAACCACGGCTAATGGTCAATCGGATAGCTGCTGAAGAAGGGCGAAACAGCCAAGGCATATCAGAAGGCTAAAATGCTTCTTTCTAAGCAAGCTTTAGCTCAACAGATGGATCAAATGGCGGATATGGCCGAGCTCTCCGCTGCCCAAATCCAGGCCAATAACTCAATGAATCGCATGACGCACATGATGGGACAGTCGTCTCGTACCATGTCCCTCGCACAGAAGAACATGAACCCCGAGAAGGTACGTCGAGTCGGTGCGACAACCACCGTAGTGATACCGTTGGCCTCTACTTACAAGCCATTTTCTATTCCAGACCCTTGTTACATTGGAGCAGTTCAAACAGCAAAACGAAGAGTATGCCATGTCCAACGGCATTTATCAGGACGCCATTTCGCAATCTACCAGCGCCCAGGTATCCGAGGACGCGGTCCATGAGCTACTAGGCAAGCTAGCTGATGATGCAGGCGTGCAACTCAACGCTGAGCTCAATAGCGCAACACCAGCCAAGGAGGAGCTTGTCGCTAGTGAGCCTACTGCGGAAGAGGAGGATGCCTTGCAACAAAGACTGCGGGCTTTGAGAGCATAATTTGTATCGCACGCTGTCAAACTAATCAGCCAAGGCTGGCATCACTCATTAAGGTTTTTGGGACTTTTTTAATTTGGCGTTTTTGGGGACTTGGCACACGCGAGAAGAATACTGGAGGAATGAGCTCACGAACACAAAATGTCATGGGAAGGAGTCTTCTGTAGGACGGCTCTGCGCCGCGGCAGCATGTTTGTGGTTTTAATCGAAACTCAGGCAAATCGTCGGCCAACGCGTATTATCATTAGACTTGAGGCATGTCGAACACTTCATTTCCTACATATACAAACTGGCTACTGCTGTAATATCCCGCTTGATCATCTCCTGTGCAGTCTGCATCTTCTGATACAGTTCCGGATCGCCGATGATACGAGCAGCATTCTTCACTTCACGGCATGTCTCGTCAAGCCGCGTGATAGTTCGTACGATTGTGCCCTCAAGCACGTCTGTGAGGTCGGTGATGCTTTTGAAGCTCATGCCTCTCGCCCATTCATAGACCACCTCCATCAGACCGAATCTAGGACGAGATATGAAGTCATTGGAATCGTCCGCGGCTTGGATGACCTGGTACAGAGTTTGTACCTCGTTAACCTTCTCGCTGATAGCAATGATGGTGTCCTTGCCACGCTCAAGATTTCCGGTCAAATTTGGCTGTGAGTCAGTCTTCTCCTGAAACACGAAGGCGGAAAGCAAAGCTGCAATCTCAGCCGGCTCGTAGTCTGCGAGCACGTTGTCCAAAATCAGCTCCGTCAGGACGAGTTCATCGCCTGAATGGATTTCGCAAGCTACCTTGCCCTTGAGCTGAATCCTGGAACTCTCGTCGATGAATTGAAGTTGCTTCAGCACCTGGATTCGTTGCTCATAGTCGGGAAGCAGCTGTAGGTTCTGGTCCGACAGAGACTGGCGCAACTGAGAAATATGCTCCTTGATGAGCCACTGATCATGGCACATTGCGAACTGTTTGTTCATATAGCGTTAGTAGTCGCTCGTCGTCAATGTGTCTTTGTAAATAGATGTCACTTACATGCTTCAAGAACTGTCCACAGGACAGTGATGGAGACGACGATGCAGTGAGCTCAGCATCCTTTCGTTTCTTCATCATCTCCTGGAATTGCAGGTTTTTGATCTTGGAAAGGTCCATCTCATCCCACAGGTCGTCCCATGATCGACAGATCGAATGGAGTCTGTCCTTTGCCTTGATGTACTTCTCGCCACTCTGAAAGATCTCTGGCACGATACCTTTCGTCACGTACCTGGTGAGGCACTCTACGTCGCCCAGGGGCACATGCAAGGTCTTAATGCGAATGTGCTTCTTCGCCTGTGGGAGCGGCGTAAGATATTTGCGAAAAGCCGAAATGAAGGGTAGAAGGTCGGTCGAGTCCCGAGTTTCCCTCATGAGTCTGATCTCGCATACATGCAGAGTCGGACTGCCCTGTGGGCCCTTGTTTGTTGCCCCGTCCGACAACAGAATGCCCGGTGTACGTATGCCATCTTTATTGTACACAATCAGGCGCGACTGGCTGAACATCTTGCGGCCGATAGGGATGCCAAGGAGGAACTTATACATCTCCTCGGTCAGCACTTTGTAGTCTTGAGAGGCTTGGTGACAGTCGTCAATTGATGCGTCGCAGGTATTGCATGAGTCCCGCTTAATCTTGGCCAGGTCGGCCTCCGAAACCTTGACGGCTTTCTCATGCTCCGGCAGCAGCTGTTGTGTGGCATGTTCTGAAAAGCTGCGCTTAATCATCTCTTCAATCTTGAGTGCCTCCACTCGCAACAAGTTGAGAATCATGTTGTAAGTGAGTCGAAATTGGGATCTTAGCTTCGATGGCTCTCCCAAGATCATCTTCTGGAGATCAACAACCGGGGGGGCCTCATCGCCACCTGGTGGAACAATGATAACTGAACCAACAGTGTCCAGGCCTCGGCGCCCTGCCCGACCAGCCATTTGCGTGTATTCACCGGGAAGTAGGTTTCGGAACGAATGACCATCGTGTTTCCGATAGCCTGAAAAGACGACAGTTCGAGTTGGCAAGTTAAGACCCATGGCAAATGTTTCCGTTGCAAATAGCACTTTAACGAGAGTTTGGGCGAAGAGAATCTCGACAATCTCTTTGACAATGGGTAGAAGGCCTCCATGGTGAACTGCAATACCCCTCGATAAGAGTTCCCTCAGTCTGATTATTTGAGGGAGGACTCGGTCTTCGGGTTTCAATCTGGCGATTGACTTCTCAATAGTCATATGAATCGCACTCTTCTCGGCGGCGGTGCAGAAGTCCTGGTTGCTAAGTGCATCGGCATTTTCCTCGCACCGTTTCTTCGAGAAGACGAAGATACAGCCAGGTAGCAAATTGGACTTCTTGAGAAATTGCACAAGATGAACCCAGAGATTCTTGTCCTGAGCAGCCGATGTGAAGCCGCCTTGACGACCTGTCCGTCCTAGGTGGCCTGGGGCATGGCTGGCACGTGGTGGTCCGCCACGCCCTCTTTGCTGGCCTCCACCACCCCGAGGTCCGCCGCGCTGCCCGCCGCGCTGTGCTCCACCTCTCTGGCCTCCTCTCTGGCCAGCAACACCGCCCCCACGCGCCGAGTTGGTCGTCTCCAGGGCCTTCGGCTTGTCCTTGCCTTGAATGGCCTGGTTGGCATCCTTCCACCCTTTTTCGACGAATTTCTTGTCGGAGTCCACAATCTTGTGTATGTTTTTGCCAGCCCAGAGGTAATGCTCAAGTGGAATGGGGCGCTTTGGGGTGGAGATGACGTAGATGTCTTTCTGCTTTGTCCTTCCAACCCAAGAAGCGAACTCGTAAGTGTTGGGTACAGTAGCAGATAACAGGATGAGCGTGACGTGCTCTGGAAGCATAATAATGACCTCCTCCCAGACTACACCACGTTCAAAATCATTGACGTAGTGCACCTCATCAAAGATAACGAACTCAACGTCTCGTATCAAATCTGCCCCTCTATAGAGCATACTGCGCAGAATCTCCGTAGTCATGATCAGACAGCTTGCCTCTGGGTTGATCTGGACGTCGCCGGTCAGGATTCCCACCTCATCGAATGTTTGGCGGAAGTCACGGAACTTTTGGTTGCTCAAAGCCTTGATGGGTGAGGTATAGATGGCCTTCGTCATGTGCTTTGAAGCGAGGGCGATGGCATACTCAGCGACGACAGTCTTGCCCGCTGAAGTATGTGCAGCGACAAAGACAGAATCGCCGTTTTCGAGATGATAGATGGCTTCTTTTTGAAAAGTGTCGAGCTCGAAGGGCCAGTCTCTTGCCATGTCGGGCACCAGCTCCCTGAAATTTGGGATCTCTCTCTTGATGTCGACCATATGGGCCCATTCTCGTCCAGTCTTCCTAGCACTTGACGCTGTAAGGGTACCGCGTGGCTCCAAAGCCGGGAACTCAACAGGCAAGATAGCATCGATGTCCTCGCCGTCTTCCTCGTCGGACTCAGGATCCCTTTCGCCACTTGTTTGAGCTTCGCTTGCCGGCTCTTCGACTTCCGGCGCCTCCTCAGGCTCTTGGTCCAGCTCTTGCTCCACTGCCCTGGCCTCATCCTCGTTAGTCTTTTTCATGCTGACGTCAATACCGCGACTGAGGCCGGGAGCAACTTCGAGCAGCCCGCCCTCGCCAAGTTTGATTACTCTCTCGAGCCTGTTCGAGGGTGCTGCATCGTCACCCACGCCAGCTCGATGGACCTGGTCCTCGAGAGCGGCCGTGGCCTCGATGCCCTCCAAACCCCCGGGAGCAAAAGGGAAAAAGCCAGCGGCACCTCGTACAAAATCAGCTCTGCTGGCTGGCTTGCGCAGGAATGAAGTAGAGTTCTTCGCCGTGGCACTGTTAGCAGGGACAGTCACATTTTTGTAGCCTGTCACTCTGCCCTCTAGACCATGCCTCTGAAATCGTGTCACGGTTCGGGTCTGAGGTTGACCAATCTTGAACAGCTCATTGTAGTCCACGGGGCAGTCCCAGCGTCTAGACAGATCAAGTTAGCAACGAGAAAGAGACGATGATCAATGTTTAGACTTTACTGTTGGAGTCGGTTGAGCCAAATTGGTGAGAAATCTGTGGTAGGCGTAAGGAACTTGTCTTCAAGGTGTGTCCTGAGGTCCAGCACATTCTGTTTGACTCGTTTGCGTGGTCGCTGCTCAAACAGAATATCGTCGATGTTGAAGGCGTCGTCTTCAAGAGATAGACCCTGAGTGGCCTTAGCCAGATCAGAAGCCATCTTGAATGCCGGTTCAACGCACAAACAAGATGACTTTGCACTGGTGTGTGGGCGATATGAAGTTGTGGTGGTGATGCAATCGGGTAAAGTAGCTAGCCCGAGCTCCCTGGTAATGCAGACTGCCTTAGTACGCTTAGGGTAGGTGGGGTTGGTGACGGCGCGTGGGGCGGTCGCTAAGGCACCTACACTGTAGGTGCTGCGCCCAGGGCGAGGGCCGTCTTGAACCTCATCTCTTGATTACGGCAAAACAATAGCGAGATGGATTGGGTGCGCGCTTGCTGACAATTTGTCTTTTCGGGACATGTAGACGACAAGCAATGAGACTACAGGTACTGGACTCAAGTTATGCAGCACGTCGGGCAAGCCATGCCTTGATGAACCGAATAAGGTAGCCTGGCCGACGCATGTGTTACCGAGCCCAATAACGGTGGCTAGCTTTGCGGACACTTAGGCTCCCGAGATACACCTCACAAGAGCCTCCACCATTCCCGCTCACCATCCTACATATGCGGCGCTGTTCTATCAGATCGCACAAGACCTCGCCCATTTAGTGAGTTCATGGAGGGACAAATCACCGACGAGCGTCTAGCTTTTGCACTCATAACCGTAGAATCTAGAGCAGTCACTGACCGATCCTCGCTGGACACTTGGCTGGGCCTTCCGACAATGCGCCCACAATCCCTGCCCGCGAATGCACAGCCAGGCAGTTTGGCCAAGCCAATCGTCTACAGTTGATCCTTCACGACTAGTTGCGCTCTCAGGGTATGAGATGTATATATGACAACTGAGCAACATACAAGTACAAGCTTCCCCCGAGTCTATCAAGCTCAACATCCCATTATGAACCGCGTCCCATCTCGAGAAGCGTCGCATCAAGTAGCACACCGGCACCCACGCCTTCATTTATTTCGTATGATTTCTCAGAGACGCAGCATCTTTGCGACGTAGTCCTCGATGATCTGCTCGGTAGGGAAGCTCATCTCCTCGAGACCCTGGGCATAGGGCGTAGGAACATCGGCACCAGTAACTCTCTGAGCAGGGGCGTCGAGGTAGTCGAAGGCATATTCCATGGTCAGGGCCAGAATCTCGGAGCCAACGCCAAAGGCGGGGAAGCCAGACTCCACCGAGAGAAGGCGATGAGTCTTCTTCACAGACTTTACGATAGATTCAACGTCCAAGGGCTTGATGGAGCGCAGGTTGATGACCTCGACCTCAACACCATACTTCTTCTTCAGGTTCTCGGCTGCAACCAAGGTTTGGCCAACGCAGCGCGAAAGAGTGACAATGGTCAGGTCCTTGCCAGAACGCTCGACCTTGGCCTTGCCGAAGGGGAGAACAAAGTCGTCCTTCTGGGCAGCCTCTGACATGGGAAAGGTCTGGCCGTACATGAGCTCGTTCTCGAGGACGACTACAGGGTTGGGGTCTCGGATGGCGGCCTTCAAAAGACCCTTGGCGTCCTCGGCGCTCCACGGGGAAACAACCTTCAGGCCGGGGATGCTGCCGTACCACGCAGAGTAGTCCTGTGAGTGCTGAGCAGCGACACCGGCGGCAAAGCCGTTGGGACCACGGAACGTGATGTTGCAGGGCTGAATACCACCCGACATGTAGAGGGTCTTGGCGGCAGAGTTGACGATCTGGTCGATGGCTTGCATGGCGAAGTTGAAGGTCATGAACTCGCACTGTTGGGAGGGAGCACAAGTTAGAGATAAGAGTTCGGGTCTTGAAGGAGGCACTCTCGTCAAGGACGCAACAGCCAACCATCGACTCAATCAACAGGAACAAGGAAATAACTACATACCACAGGGTGCAGTCCACTCAGAGCAGCGCCAACAGCGAGACCGCAGAAACCACTCTCAGTGATGGGCGTGTCGATGACACGCTTATCTCCGAAACGATCCAAGAGACCCTTTGTAACCTTGTACGCGCCATTGTACTGAGCAACCTCCTCGCCAAGGACGAAGACCTTGTCGTTGGATTCGAGCTCCTCGGCGAGGGCCTCGTTCAGGGCCTCACGAACAGTGTAGTCCTTGGTTCCCTTGGCATCGGCATACGTCCTTGTCTGAACGGCGAAGGCCGCGGGTCGGCTGGCGAACTGGGAAATGGGAGAGGAGCGCAGAGCAGCAGCTCTGGACGAGACCGCCAGGCGAGCTGCGGGACGGAGAAATCGGGACATGGCGAATTGAGTTTTCGGCGTGCGGATTGACTTGAGGCGCGGATGTCGCAAGTGGGAAACCGGTATTCCCAGATGAAAATTCCAGTTGCAATTTCAGAAAAGAGCAAGTAGGCGGACAGTCAACGGCCGCAAGTACGGGAGTACTGATGGCCAACGACGAAGGTTGAATGTGGGCGTCGGTGGGAGAGGGATGGGAGTGTGACCGGAGCTGTCGAGGGATTTCGCAGCCTTTTTTTTTTTTACTTAGCTCTATGGGCGTTGAGTCCGTTGAATTGCGGCGAGCTGCCAAACAACAGCGTTGGGGAGGCCCTGGACGTGGGGCTATGCTGTATCTGGACTAGCGCTCTCCCTGCGCATTAGATAATCGGCCGCGCCTTTTTTTGTCGGCCAATCAAGCATCTGGCTAGGGAGCCACCTATCCATTCTCTGAACCACAAAGCAGGTCCGATTTAATCCCGACGAGCTCCAGTTGGAGCTCCAACAGTATTACGACCGCTGCCACCCGTTTCCATCCGAACTGCGAGTGAGATGGCGGGACACATTTAGAGCGGTGGTGCGCTAGGTTGGTCCACCTGTCGGACTTTGTTAGTCCCGACTGAGTTCTCATCGGACATAGCTTTCGAGTGTTTCAATGTGGCGGGTGGTGGCTAGTTAGGCACGTTACGGCCCATCACAACGGATCGGTGCTTGCATTGTCATTGTCGAACTATTCCGATAATACCTCAACGTAACGAAGTCTTGCCCTAGAATCACGAGTGAGTCAAGACATTCATAGAAGCTTGTCCTCTGCTTGGTTACTCCGGTTGAAATCTGCATCTTTCAAGCTGCGTATCACACAACATCCTAGAGATCGGAGGCAGCACGAATGTGTGTAAGTGCTTCATATTATGAATGATTTCTCTTCGTAATTACAATTATGCTACGTGTGGTGATATAATGTACTCTCATACAACGAGTTGCAATGTCATGACCTCTACTCTTCCCATTCGTCTAATTCCTTTTTTCTTTTTGCGATAAGTATTCTATATCGCCAGCTCTTCAGTTGGCAGGCTTCTTGCCAACCATGAGATACATGGGGGTGAACAGGTGGTCCTTTCCACCTGCAACCAAGCAGTCAGCTGCCACCGCCAAACTGTTTGCCGTCTTCATGGTACCGGCAGGGGCAAGTTTGATAGCCTCCAAGCCTCCAATGAGGTTGTGCATAATGGTTCGTCCCCACTTCGTCATCCGCACGATGGTGAAGATGTCAAAGACAGACTGGATGTATCGCACGTCACCAGACAGGGGCCAGTACCACGGCATGGGGTCGGGCCTGTCGGCAAGATCCTCGTGATGGAGCATCTCAAAGCCTGCGGCCTTCATAGCAGCCAGACCTTCCGAGACCTTGCACATGTTAGAGATACCATCGCCCTGCTCGATACCAAGTCGGATTTCGCGATGCTCCAGGTTGTCATTGTCGTATTTGTCCGTCATTAACCACTCGTATACACCGAAGACGCCGCCGGGCTTAAGAACGCGAAAGATTTCGCTGTAAATACCCTCCAGGCTAGGAGCGTGAACCGTGGCTTCGATAGCGTAGACGGCGTCGAATGAGTTGTCTGGGAAAGACATTTGCTGGGAACGGACGGTTAGTTGATCCAGTGATTAATGAGGATTGGAAACAAGGGTAGTACGACTAACCATGAAGTCTCCCTTGACGAACTTCAGTTGGCTCGCCAGACCTTCCTTGGTGGCGTAGTGGGTTGCTCGGTCGATCTGGTAGTCGTTGTTGTTCAGACCGGTGACGTGGCAACCGGTGAACTTGGCGATTTCGCGCGCAGGTCCACCAACACCACATCCAACATCAAGAACCTTCATGCCCTCCTTGATGCCGATCTGGTGGGCGAGGTAGTGCTCATGACGAGCAATCGCCTGGTAGAAGGGCTCGCCGTGAGAGAAGCGGCAAAAGTGGAAGGATTGGCCCCAACCATACTCATAGAGGTCGGTTGCAAGGTTGTAATAGCTGAGAAACAGCGAGAGTTAGGCGGCGTCATGATATGGAAAGCATGTAGGCATGAGAGCATCGTGAACATACTGTCTGGTCAAAGTCGCGTACTCGGCTGTTCTAGACTAAAGGAGAGTAGCGGGTCAGTCTATGCTTAATCGCAACGTCCGGGCGTGGGAACTCGACATACAGCTCGCTCCTCAGCGGTCTCGTCCTTAGCGGCCTTGTTGTCCCAGTGCTTGAAATACTCGTCGACAGCAGCCTGCTTGGCATCGCGGCCCTTGCTGAACATGGCGGCAAGACCACCGGTCGCCTTTGCACTGTCACCGTGGAGGGCCTTGTTGAATTGGGCATCGCGAGCGTGATCCTCGCGCTCGAGGTTGTTGCTCGTTGAGGAAACCATGACGGATGTTGAGGTTTACGTAGGAGAAGCTAGATGCAATCAATAGACTGTGAAGCGACGAAATTTCGACACAGTTGAGGACTTCAGTAGGAGGAAGGAAGAGAGCAAGAGAGTGAAAGAGCTAGGATTCAGTGGCTTCGCATAAATGAGTGAGTGGGGGTGTTGGGCTTTTTCTCTCTCTCTTTTTTTTTTTTTTTTTTTTTTCTTTCCCTTGTCGGCTAGAAAAGGAGAGCGGCGGGCGAGTCGAGGCTGGCATGGGAGATTGTTTCTCTCGGTTTTGGCCATGTAAATTTCACTTCCGCGCCCACGCCCACCAACACTGTGACCGCCTCGGTAGGTCAGGTAAGGTAAGGTGGTCAGATACATGTGTACAGCAGCGAGATAAGGCAAGTTGCAAGGTACATTGCCGGGGTGTCCCCACTTGACCGACTAGCAGCTCTAAACATTTAGATGCTCTCGATACCTCATTGCTAAGATGGGAGTGCGTCTCCTGCCACCCAGGAGACTACTACTACTAGTCGGGTATCCGTAGGTGGCAGGGTGTTACGTGAAAGTAAAGGTGAGATGTTGATGCAAGGGTCCCCATCTAACAGAAGGCTAACATCCAACCACGTACAACGAATTATTTGGTGCTGTCCGGACCAAGTTTCCTGGCAATTGACCAATAAACATTGGTTCAGCAGGCGATGGATTCACGGTGTGACGGGCAGTAAATGCACGCCGGCTCGGACAATGGAGCAGGGACCCGGGGTTGGCCTGTTCAAGCCGAATACGAACTCGAAGCCTCATCTCACGACAGGAGCGTGGTCATGCCGCTACGTCGCGCTGGCATGTGCCAGCCACTTCCTCCAAGTTGTCCATGGCCTCCTCTCTGCTCTTAGCCTGCCCGAAGTTTTATCTCGTTATCCATGGGGTTCAGAATTATGCAGGCTCCCGAGCATGCAGAATGAGCCGCTAGGGTCACTCAAAGCCGGCACGTTCAAGTGCTGGACGCGGCGCTTCCAAGTGGTAAACCTTAGTAAGAGCATGCCATCCACTTTGTTTCGTCTTCGTTAAAACTGATATCGAAAGTCGCAAGTCTGAGGATGGGACCGGTCAGTAGGCAGTGAAAAGCACATGATCTGAACGGTGCATCAAGTCGCAGGTTCGTCCACTTACCACGGATCTGACTTGCATGCCGTGCGGCCGTGCTGGAAATTGCAGCAATTGTCAACATATAGGGGGCAAAAACAATGCTAGGTCCATGAAATCACCAGTGACAGACGCAACCGATGCAGAGACCGTCCCGACCTACAGCTCGACGTATGCATTTCATGATCTAGGCGTTGAACAGCTTTTTCAGCGAAGGTCGCAGCAGAAAGCCACAGCACCTTTTCAGAATGTACTACGGATAATTAACAAGCATGCTCACAGCAACGACATGGTAGGCGCTTCTTTCGCGACTCGAAATTGAGGCTCTACTTCTTCAGGGAGAAAAAAAAAAAAAGAGAGAACAAAATGTGAAAAGCCAAGGCGTAAACGTGTCTAACGATAATATTCAAACCGTCGCTACAGAGTCACTAGATGATTTGGCAGGTCACGTGCTTTTGGTTGATAAGATACCAGAAAAAGCGTCGCTGGGGTATCCTTGCCTCAGGTACCTCCTGAGTTCCATTCCCCAGCCGCATAACAACTTCTGCCACCTCGCCGCCACAATCAGGATTCTTACGACATCCCCTCATCGGCAACAAAAGCCAAACGCTGGCCCGTATTCCGAATACTCCTCGATCGACCGCGCGAAGATCGCGCTTCTAAGGTGCCATGCCACCTCAAATCAAGCAGGACCTAAATAGATCCGGTTGGGAGTCAACAGATTTCCCCTCCGTATGCGAGAACTGCCTTCCAGAGAACCCTTACGTCAAAATGCTCAAGGAGGATTATGGTGCGGAATGCAAATTGGTAAGATACTTTTCACACCCATTTTCGACATGATTTGCTAAACTTATTTCGCGTCACAGTGCACAAGACCATTCACAGTGTTTAGCTGGAGCGCCGATCGAGCCCACGGCCGGAAGAAACGAACGAATATCTGCCTTACATGCGCACGCTTGAAGAATTGCTGCCAAGCATGTATGCTCGATCTGTCTTTCGGCCTCCCCATCGTCGTTCGCGATGCTGCTTTGAAAATGGTAGCCCCAGGCCCATCCTCCGATATCAACCGCGAATACTTCGCGCAAAACAACGAGCGTGCCATTGAGGAAGGCCGCGCCGGGGTGGAGGAGTATGAGAAGACCGACGACAAGGCCCGAGAGCTTTTAAGGAGGTTAGCTGCCAGCAAGCCTTATTTTCGAAAGGGCCGACCGGTGGATGGCTTGGACGGCGAATCGCAGTTGAGTTCGGCTTCTGCGTCCGGCTCGGGTCCCGGTCCAAGAGAAGGGTTTGGAGGCAACCCCGCGGTGGGCGCTGGAGTTGGTGGCCCGGGACCGATTCGAACTAGAGACTCCAGAGCCGCCGCGGCCACGGGCGCCCGTCCCGGCAGAGCCAAGCAGACCTTCCCTAGTGCAGCGCAGCTGCCGCCGGGACCCCAAGACTACATGCCGCCGGCTGATGAGAACATCATGTCTCTTTTCGTGACCGGAGTGGAAGATGACCTGCCTGAGCACAAGATTCGCGATTTCTTCAAAGTCCATGGCAAAATCAAGAGTCTGGTCTGTTCACACATGTCACACTGCGCATTCGTCAACTACGAGACAAGAGAGGCCGCAGAAAAGGCAGCGGCGACGTGCCAGGGACGGGCTGTCATCGCTGGTTGCCCTCTGCGCGTTCGATGGGGTGTTCCCAAGGCTCTTGGCACGATGGACAAGGAGCAGCGAACCCAGATGCTCATGGATGCTCGCCTGCGACAAGGTCGTTCGCGCGGGGGCGGCCAGCCCGGGCGGAAACAAATCACGGACAGGTCTGGTGCTGGAGACACTGCCCAGCCTGCAGCTTCAGCTGTGGTTGCGCCGCCGCCGGGTGCAGACGATGGCCCTCAATATGCAAGTCTTCAGGGCGATTAGAAAGTGATCATGTTGGCAATGAAGAATTCTATCGGAGTCTGGGAGTCTGCGTTCGGAAACACTTTTACGGCGGCCTTGGGGATTCAATCGAGGCGGATTTATACCATTAACCAGGGTATCATTGTCTACTTTGCAAAATTACAAGCACCCCCTCTATACACGTGAATCATGATCTCTTAGTTGCAGCCACATTTGCCCGCCTGACTACCACCGGCCGCCTTAACGGAATCGTTGTCACCACGTTCAATGTCTTCGTGAATCCGCAGCTCTGAGAGAATGAGAAAGTCAATAAGGCGCTGGGAACAGAAAATGGCTTGAGACTCGCATCACGTACTGTATACACGGGCTTCGTCTTGCTTTCCCTGGACGATATTTTGTCTAAGGATCTTCGCGATATCCTCGGCTTTCTCAACAGCCTGTCTTAGGGAAGGATCTGAAGGCGCCAGGGAGGCTTGGTCGCGGAAGCCCTGGCGGATTTGTTGTCTTGCGGCGGTGAGAACGCGGTCGTCCCCTGTAGTTTCAAATATCAGTGGGTTTCTGTATTTAGCGGGAAGACCGTTTCCGTACCCTTGAAGGCGATTCTCGCAGCGCGCCAGAGATGTCGATATGCGGGAACGGACATGATGGTTTCCACGTCAATGGGAACAAGGGATCGGCCCGCTTCGGTCAGAAAGTTGTAATTGCAATAGATATTCTGGCTCTTTCGGTGTTGAGGGTATCAAGTCTGACTTTCTCCAATTACAAAGGAAACCGCAGGCGACAGGCACAGATTCTTGATTGTGATACCACAACAGCCTCCGTCATCAGTAAGCGTATGAGAAGAAATAAAAGGCTGCTGCTGGAGGCGCTAGGTCCACACCCGTCCCGTCGGTGCATTGACACCTCACCCCTCCACATTATTATTTTTTTTTTTTTGAGAGGGGGGGAAAAAGGCCCCACGCTACTGAATTTTCCCTCCAAGCGACGACATCCCATCAACTTCTCCTTCCACGACACCTACGGTTGAGCCCCCCGAGTCTCAAAAATCGACGGAATGGCTTCCGCTTCCATTGTCGCGCATTCTCTTCCGGCCCTCCCCGAGGGCTGGTCGGCTGAGAAGGACTTCAAGGCCGTTGGTTCAGTCTCCGCTGCCACTCAGCGCAGCCTTGAGCCTGTCGGCCCTCACTTCCTGGCTCATGCCCGCCGCGCCCGCCACAAGCGCACTTTCTCCGAGGACGACCGTATCCAGGCTCAAGAGGCCGCTAAAAAGGTTGAGAACGATGACGACAGCGACATTAGCGAGCCGGAGGACCCCATGCTCCTCCAACGCGATGCCAAGGACTGGAAGGTGGGTGGCTTGGCCTACTCGTGGACTCATGCATGTACGGAATGATCGCTGACATGGTTTGCCTCTACAGAATCAAGATCACTACGAAGTTCTCGGCATTACGAAGTACCGCTGGAAGGCTACGGAGGATCAGATCAAGCGCGCCCATCGCAAGAAGGTCCTCAAGCACCATCCTGATAAGAAGGCTGCTGCCGGTGTCGTCGACGACGACAACTTCTTCAAGTGCATTCAGAAGGCCACCGAAGTACTTCTTGACCCTGTCAAGCGTCGCCAGTTCGACTCGGTTGACGAGAAGGCCGATGTCGACCCTCCCACCAAGAAGCAGCTTGCCAAGGGCAACTTCTACAAGCTTTGGGGCAATGTCTTCAAGTCCGAGTCACGTTTCTCTACAATCCAACCTGTTCCCACATTCGGCGATGACAAGTCTACCAAAGACGAAGTCGAGGAGTTTTACAACTTCTGGTACAATTTCGAGAGCTGGAGGACGTTTGAGTACTTGGATGAGGATGTCCCCGATGACAACGAAAACAGAGATCAGAAGCGTCACACTGAGCGCAAGAATGCCAACGCCCGCAAGAAGAAGAAGGCTGAGGACAATGCTCGTCTCCGCAAGCTACTCGACGACTGTTCTGCCGGCGACGAGCGAATCAAGCGTTTCAGACAGGAAGCCAACGCTGCGAAGAACAAGAAGAGACTTGACAAGGAGGCGGCCGAGAAAAAGGCTGTGGAGGATGCGCGCCTGAAGAAGGAGGCTGAAGAGAAGGCGGCCAAGGAGGCAGAGGAGAAGGCCAAGCAGGATCGCGAAGCGTCCAAGAAAGCCAAGGAGGCTGCCAAGAGCGCTCTCAAGAAGAACAAGCGTGCTCTCAAGGGTTCCGTCAAGGAGGCGAACTACTTCGTGACGGGCGAGGCCTCGCCTGCGACGATCGACAACGTCTTGGGTGACGTTGAACTTGTCCAGGGCAAGATTGATACCGATGAGATTGCAGCCCTGGCCAACAAGCTCAACGGCCTCAAGGTTGCCGATGAGATCAAGAGCGTTTGGAGCGAGGAGGTCAAGAGACTTGTTGGTGCTGGAAAGCTTAAGGATGGGGATGCCAAGACCCTGGCCTAGTAGAATGGCGGGCTGAAGAAGTCAGAGCAGAAGATGATGTGACGGGGTATGACCAATATTAAAACTTCTCATGATGGGGGATCGGCGGCGAAAAACACAGTTAGACTAAATAGGGTCGACGAATGATAGACATCTTTCAACACACTTGGCCTTGAATGTGGAGCTTTGTTACTAGTGTGTGGAAAGTCAGCGTGGTACAGGCTCGTTGTGCTGCGAAGCAAGAGCTACAATGGCATCGTTCCTTCCTGTTGGCCTTGAGCTGTAACAAGGGGGGAATTATCCTGGCTGGACTTACAATAAAGGGAAAGCAACATTTGGGCCAGGCAGATGGAAGCATAGAAGACTACACAGCCAGGCATTGGTTTCTTCCTTTTGTTTTCTCAACTGCTTTCTTGATTGTCTCCGTTCTCTTTTTTTGCCCTTGGCCTTCGTGGTTCCCTTTTGCCTTCCGTCTCATCGTCATGCTCACTTGCAATGTTCGCACCTCCCTCAAGAAGTTATGACATATAACAAGGAGGAAGAGAGCTACTCGCGCCTTCCGCAACCTTCAGCTCAGGCCTTCTTCACCTTTCTGCTTCCCAACCTCTCCCACCTTCACCCTTCCCGCTGCTTTCACCATTGACAGCTCCCATATTTTCCTCCTATCCAGATCAACACAACGATAAAACTAACAACAGCACCGCACGATAAAAAGGCCCCCGCCATGGCTCAAAATCAATATGCGGAATTCGACCCCAACTCAGCGCCTCAAGTCGTGGTACACGATGCTCCCGAGGTCATTCAGATGGACAACCTCGAAACTGGCAACGACGGCGTCGTTGAACCGGCCCGGGACAACTCAGTAGCCCAACCGCCCCAGGACAATCCAGGAGCCCTAAAGGCCTTCTGCCAAAGTCTGGCCCGTCACAAGAAGATCCTAATCTCCATCGTCGTCTTGCTACTGTTGGCCACTGTCCTTCCTGTTGTCATTATGAAGGCCATTCTGAGGGCACAATGGCCTCCGCCGAATTCTCCGGGAAGCGGAAGCACGCCGACGACTTTCACGTCCGAAATTTCGACCTCCATCCCCCTTCCAACACCCTCATCTACTCTCGTCCCAGTAAGTGAGCCACCTCTCCTCTGCGGGCCCGCCTATATTGGTTCCGTACTCATGCCACCATCATTCAGTTGCTAATTAGTACGGCAGGCCCCTGAATGCAACCCATCCAAATTCCTTCGCGACGTTAATTGGATAGGCATCGACAACGGCGTCGGTTGGAACTTTACGTTGACCTCAGCCCAGAGCCCCCAGGACTGTTGCGCCGTTTGTCACCAGAGTGTTCCAGAGGGCTGCAACGGCTGGCTCTACGTCAGAACGAACACGAATACCCCAGCATGCAACATCATACCCGGCTTTTCTGGTCCAAATAAAACCAAGTCTTGTCCTTCAGGACGACCAAATCTCGTCTTCAGCAACAACGGAGATTTGCCTCCCGGCCAAGGAGGACTAGGACCCTGTGCCGACGAGGTCCGTAACTGACAGACATGTTGGAGACGAGACTTACAACAAGAATGATGGGGAAAGGGCCAACGATATCATTCAGCTTCATCTTGTAGATAGCTGCCCATTTACGGAAAGATTTTTAGTCTTCGGTGTGAGACAGGGTTTATAGAACACGGATGCTAGGAACAGCCTTTCCAGTAAGCAGTAATGAGAATCATTTCAACTGATTCAAGACGGTGGTGTGACGACAGCTATTCGCATCCGGACCACACAGCTCCCCCGGGCGGGTCTGAAGACGTGTGTCCTCCTTGGTATATGGAAATACACGAAGTTTGCATAAGCCGTGCCGGGTCCCTCTATCACAACCTGCGCACATTCGGCGTAGAATTGAGGGGTATTGGCTTGGTAGAGGGCGAGCAGTTCGTATCGAGGGAGGTATTTTCTAGGCTTGAGGTTACTGGGTATCTTGTTCAGACCGCTTGAGCACGAGGGCTATCCCCCAATTTTCGCTGTTGAGATTACTGTCCCAGAGACCCATTTGATCGATCTTGAACCAAGTCTGCTTGTCACCTCTGCAACTCTTGAAATCGCTACCGCAGTCATACAACCAGACCATCACAGGACCCTGAGCATGAGTCCACTGCCTCCAATTAGCTGTAATGATGGTGCCTGCATTCATGGTTCCCGCAAGGTCTGCTGAACTGCCGCCGTTGCAGCGCATTTTATGTTGAGGAAGTTCATCGTGGGGTTATAGTCGGTTAGCCAGTAATATCGCGGGTCTTTCTAAGGGTGACATAGGTCTTAAATGCCCATTGCCATTGGATCGTCGGCGGAGATGTCGCTGGAGCAAAGCCCTCATATCCTGGGTAAACCTTTCCATCAATGGTGTAGCTCGTGACTGCACCGTGGCATGAGACAGTGGGTGTCAGCCACAACAAAGGAACCACGATTTCGACGCACATGATGGAAGCTATGGTCATACACAACTTGAAGTCACGAGGATAACGATGGTGAGTTTTTCTGCGTTCGAGTGCAAGAACCACGGACTTCTTTAATAGGCGAGATGCCATGGCTGAGCGATATCACGAGCGACATTTCCCCCTCATCTTTCATAATGTTTCTGGTGCTCTTTACCGGCTTTTCATACAATGACTCTTCTTAACTTGGAAAATTGTTCCGCTGATATATGAAGTTGATATCGAACCAGCCAGTGACCGGCACCGGCAGAAGAGGAGGAGTTATGTCGTCCAGACAGAGTATTAGTCCATCCCGATCAGCACTGACTTACCTACCCTTGCCATTGTTCTCAATTTTTGTTACTTGTATTCGACCGCATCACAAACCTCTAACAAATATTGCGGCCCAGATGATCTAAGATGGCAGACCGGTGAGTCGCTGCTGGGAGAAGATATTGAAGGGACGTAGTATTGCCAGCAGGTATAAACCTACTTCAAACCGGGAAGTCTCTGTTACTCAATGCTTGAGCTGCCGTAAGATGATAGAACCACTGAGGCTTGCCTTGAAAAGTGAAGTAAAAAACAAGTACGTGTCCCCTTCAGCATGGCTGAACCCATGGCAACAGGCTAATTTGGGGACGAACCACACCCTTGTGATGCACGACCGACTCCCTCATATTAGGCTGAAAGGGTTCTGAGGCGGGGAGTCCCCTACTCAACAGAATCTTCGTTCGTAAAACCTGCTGCGGGGATGGAAGCCCCTTTCCCACCTCGAGATTAGATTCGACGCCCAAAAGAATAATGGCCACGACAGTGGATGGACATATCTCTCACACGGCCGTTAGGTTTTGCCAGCCCAATGAAATGACCTAAAAACGGTGGTACCTTTATGGCCGCAACCCATCTCCCCGACTGTGTACGGGCCAGTCTTTTACTTGCTCTCGGCCACGAACACGGGTGGTTGGAGCATCGCCATGATTGACTTACACACTTAGAAGCCATCTCCAGCCATATTTGCTTGTTGTCACAGGGTTTGGCGCCATCCCGAGATATAACTTCACCGGAAATGACTTCGATATATCGTTGATGAGGAAGTCAAAGTTTCGCTCGCTATTGAACTTTCAACGCCAGCCCCAAGGCCACAAGGTGTTCCGCAAGAAGCTCAGATGCCCGCTCATTGACTATAAAGATTGTTCACGATTCCAGGTATCTTGCCTCGATTATTTCACTCAGCAGTATTGTCTCATCTCAAGAAAACAATCATCTGATCACCGTCTATCCTCACAGAAATATTTGACCTTTCGACCAAGCCTCGGTAACCTAACCAGCATGAAGTTCTCCATCGTCGCCTTTCTTGCCGTTGTCGCCGGCATCGCCACGGCTCAATCATTGAACGACGCCCCTGCCTGCGCGAGGCCTTGCGTTGAAAACGAGTCCAAAATCAGCAAATGTCCCGTCACCCCCCCTAAATGTCTCTGCACGAAGGCGAATAAGGAACGTCTTGTGAAGTGCATTAGGCAGAATTGCAGCAAGGAAGAGGTGAAAAAGTGCCTTGGACTCGCCGTGCAGGCCTGTCATGAGTAGAGGAACCGGTGTCATTGCTTGGGGGAGGCATCTGAAATCTCGTCATCAGACCGACTGCCTCGCCTTGAAGCCGAGGATGCTGCGACGTCTTGTCTTCCTTCGTCGCACGTTCTCAATGGTACGTATACAATCCCTTGAAATAGATGAGAAGCTCATTGAGTTAGTCACAGACGGAGCTGCGGGATATTTGCAGCACACTGGGGGCTGATCATAGGGTTATTGATTGAAGGCAAATGGTTCGAGGGATCCAAGAGGCAGACTGGGGGCCGTGGAGGCTGCAGTGGTGAATGCAGACTTCGTCTTGTTGTATTCTTTCCAAAACCAATCGAAGCTCTTGCTCCAAGTCCTTATTTCGGGCCCATTCAGTGCCGTGATTGTATTGAATTTAAACCCAAATACCACCAAGTACCCTTTGCAGAGTTATCGAACCAGCGTATGAGGCCGCTTCATAGCCTTAGTGCTTACCTCACGTATTTATTTACACCACGGGGACAAGGGAAGAAGAAAACAGTGCCTGAATGATGGCTGTGAATATGCTTCTATTGGTGCTTCCTTTCGGTGTTCACCCATCAACAAAGGGGGATTTTGTCCAATAGGTCGTCATAGAGTTTTCCGACCCAGCCTGTTGTAAGTCCTTCCCTAGCAACGATTCCCAAACCACCAGCGGCCCAGAAAACAAAAGCGCCAAAAGTAGCACCGTGAAGGCCCCACCATATCATACTCCTTCGTTGTCTTGTCTTTTTATCGATCACTTTGGAGCCGCTGCCGCTCCAGCCCATGGCTATCGGTGCATACCCCAGCCACTTTGCTGCCCCCCAGACCATGTGACCACACCCTACAAGCAGAAGCCCTGTGTAAGCTAGCCATGACAATGTCGGATGGCGGGCAAAGCCATGTGCGACAAATGCCAGACCAATGTTTGAGCTGTCGCCCTCGACCTGGAGGGGCAGTACACGATTTACGCCAACGTGAGCGGCCAGAAATGCCGCGAATGCATACCCTGACGCCGAAATGTAGCTCAAAGGAGGCCATATGCGCGCCGCCGAGCCCGAGCTGTTGTAAGCTGTTGTCCGAGACGTCTTGCCAGTTTGGGCCCGATACAATGCATACATGCCAGGAGTGTTTCCTCCATAGCGGTGTAAGTTCTGGGAACGCCGGGCGAAACGGAGAGCGATGCCAGACGCAACATGGGCGACAATTGGTAAGGCGACGAGCAGGGGCTCTGTTAGAGAAGTCTGATAAATCTCCCGGGATTGCAGCAGATAAGTCTCAGAAGCAACAACGGAGCGCGCAACCAGGGGAATGATGGAGGTGTTGGCAAGATGTATGGAGGTGAAAATTGGCACCAAGTAAGACGAAAGCTTTTGAATGCGTGTAACTGGACAGAAAAGGGGTTAGCATTCGCGAGATAGCACATGACAACAGGCAGTAAGTTTCGTCAGACGCAAGGACATACGGTAAAAAATGGTTCCGTGTCCACTGCCACTCAGACCTGGGGCAGACGAGGTGGATTTTAACGAGGAAATGCTGTTCTCAAGAGCATCTTCAGGAAGAGGAGGCAGATCCTTGTCGGTATCCGCCGGTGGTGTTTCTATGGGGGAGGGATCTAAATGAAGAAGCGATATCAGGGTCTCTTCGGACGCCTTGGACCGAAGTGACCTTGCATCCATGGCGGCGATGGTAGGAATGCCACCCGCCAGTTGCCACGGCAAGGCGCAGGCAATGAGGTGCTGGAAGCCAAGAGACGTGGTCGTGGCAGATGCACCGAATGGCGGGCTGCTAGAGGGGATGAGACGAGTCTATTCCGAGGTTGTGCAGTGGCCAAGATATGTAAGAGGTGCCGTGCTGCCCAATTTCGGAACCTCGCCTCCAAGTCACCTTACCCAGACAGTATCGGACCAAAGCAGCTGGAGAGAAAAGAGTAGAAGCGTCCCGTCCTGCCTGGCTGACTATTTCTCGGCGCGTCATAGGTTGCAGGGACCTAGACTGGTGGGGTTGCATGGCTCCATCCGGGGACACTGGAGCCGCACTGCATTTCCACGTCCGGTGCACGGGCAACTTGCAAGTTTGAGTTAGGTACCTAGGTACGTGTTTACTACCTTATTAAACGGCCCCCTTCGCACGTTGGCGCAACGCTCTCTGGTCTAACCTACCTTACCAGCAAACAGCTCCTCAACACACACACCACACGTATTTCAGCCATCGTCTGATCGCACGCGAACGGAATTTTGCAACAGACTCGCTGCCGCCATGCCTCCTGTCAGTGAACTGCGCGAAAATATCGATACAGTCGTGACTAACCCACACCCTCCTGCAGCGACATCAGACATTGCCTCCGGCCCAGACATCTTCTGCGCGCGAAGCTCTTCAATCTTTCTACTGCAGCCTCTGTTCCAAAGGCTACTCCCGCATGAACGACTATGAGGCGCACCTTAGCAGCTATGATCACAGCCACAAACAGCGGCTCAAAGACATGAAAGCCATGGTGCGCGACCCGACTGCCGGAGCCAGAGCCCGCAAGGCCGAGGCCAAGGCTGATGGGCTTGTCAGCATCAAGCTTGCATCGGCCGAGCAATCAACACCAGCAACTACAACGGGGGGTTTCAAAAAGGGGGGGTTCAAGAAGTCAGGCTTTAAGTCGGCTTTCACACCCATCGATACGTCCGCCGTGGCGGGGCAGGACTCTCCTATGTCAAAATTGGACCAACCTCTTCAGGCAGGCAGGCTTGGCCGGGAACAAGACTTTGAGTATGAGAGCGAAACAGATGAAGAAAGCTACCAGCCATACGACCCAAGGCACCCGACGGACTGAACTCTGAGGTGCGCACCGCACAAGACTGACTTCGTACCTGGCCGGCTCTCGTCAACGACCTGTTCCGCATGTGCTTCAAGACCAGGCGACGAGACAGGCGACGGGCTTGATTCGTCATCGTCACACGATTTGCCAAAGGTTACCAAGTCTCGAGACATTATCGACAGAGACTCAGAGGGAAAATCTTCGCGCGAAGCGCCATTCTTCTCAGGCCCCGAGAAATTGCACTCAGACACAGCGATACACATCCTATGCAGGCCCTACCCTTCGGGTCTCTTTTCTGTTGTGACGGACGCATTCTAGTTCCAACTAAGTAAATTGAGATAAGTCCTCCTCGAGTAGCCCCATCATGTACTGGCTTCCCGAGAACCAGTTTCCTAGCTGCGCAGTTTGCATTGTTGGCTGAGAAACGCCGCCGGTTTCGATCCCTTGGATGGGAAATTCGGTCGGTGGGAATCCAAGCGCGCTGAGGTACACATCGAATTCGTCATTTATGGGACCTCTCTCCTCCGATTGCCGCGATTTTGTCTCTACATAGAGAAGCGCCACGTTGTAAAGCATCTGGCAGAGCTGGTGTAGCTTTTCCACCGGTTCTGATAGCGCGCAGGCTGGTCGCAGAGAGGCAACAAAGTCGTTCAGTCGCTTGAGGTCCTCCGCACTGGACGTATCGATCACGTGACAGAAAAGTACGAAGAACGGTGTGAACGGCGTCAACAATATCGCCCTAGTGCATGGGGAGGGATGTCAGAAATTCTTGATCACAACAATCGTCTGCGGTCTCATACCAATGGATGTATACGGCTTTTAGGTGACGCCCCTCTTCGGCGATCCTTTGCATGCATTCGAGATGCAATTGCGTGGCAAAACGAGCTGTCTCGATGCACTCCTGTGAGAACCGGGTCGAGGATCCTTCGGGGGCAGGAAGGGCTCGATATATCAGGGTCAAGGTTGACTGAAAGGTGAGCTCGTCGCCACGGAGATGGATGTCTAAAATAGACGATGCATTGAGCGCTTTCAGGCCGAAAAGTGCCTGTTCCCGCACGTGTAAAGCTGCGGCCATGATGCTCTTTTGCTCGGCCTCAAGACGGCGAACTGTTTCCAGGCGCTCCTCTTGAGACTGGCCCAGAGCCAAAGGGCTATACCTAAAGACCGGTCAATTGAATATCGCGAACGTCGGTTCGGAGAGCTCAACAGTTGTTCATAGACCCGGTGCTGGATCTCGGCTTGTTTGATCCACGTTGTAATAACGACTCCCCACGGATCCGCCACCATCGTGTTGTCCACTCTCCTCGGCAGCGTGACGTCCCAGTCTTGGATCACAGAAGCTCTCCCTGTCCTCAAAGACAAGGTTTTGTCTAGCATGTATACGTGCCAGAACAGCAAGGTTTTGATGTCTCTGGGGCCAGCGCTTTCGCTCCTACTCTGCGAAACGCGGTGGTATCCTAACGTTTGACAGAGACTGGCAGCAGTAGAGGTGAATAACCAAGCGAGAGAGGCTTTCGATACATCGACCGCATACACAGCCTGTTTATCATGTCATTCTCATGTGATGGACAATATAAGACTGCGATGTACGAGAACTCACCGCCACGAGCAGAGCCTCGATGCTTTCCACCTTCGCCGGCAACATTAAGGGCAGACAAGCCAAGGCTGTTTCCAGATTATTTTGACACATGTATTGATACCTCTCAAATTCCTCCCGCGCAGTGGCATCGGAAGCCAGGTATGCCTGCTCCATGAATAAGTAAAAGAGGGCACCATTGACAATGATGAAAGTGGTGTCAGCGAAGGTGTCGGTGCAGAAGTATACCCGACGACAGAGCTCTGCCAGGTCGTCAACATCCAAAAAGGAGCACGCCAATGAGAAGATTCCCGGGGGAGAAGCTATGTACCACATTAATTATGAATTTCCTGACCACAGTGCGAGGGCGGCTGGTTACTTACCTTTCATGTGTTTGAGCAAGGCAACTACCGCATTCATAGGCGGCATGGGTAGATCAGGCAGGCCACCAGGAGGGAGAGGCTGCTGCGAGCGAAATCGGAAATCTTTGGTTGACGAGACCTTGTTCTGCATGGAAACGATCTGGCGGAGGGATGAAAGAGCGGCGTGCATATTTGGTGGGACATCTTGAAGTGATGTTCTCTGCACGGCATTTTCAATGAAGTCGCTGGCAAACATGGTGTGGGCCGTTAGTGACAGGTCCCCCTCAAAGGCAGAGTCCGAGTCTGCGCCGTCCTGAGTGAGCGCGGAGGCATCCCCTATGGTCGAAGCTGACGGGGTGATGTGCCTCGCCCTGGTTGGGTCCCACGATGGTGCGCTTCCAGGGTTTGTAAGACTCCTCAAAAGCTCCTCAATGTTCGACAACCGTTCCTCGATCAGGTCGATCTTCTTCTCACTGTAGGTTTGAACGTATCCCGCGTCAGCTTTGGACAACCGGTTTCTTACACACGCGATTCGGAAATATGACCCGGGAAACCCCTGATCGACAGCGGCATTTCGTGAAGTCTGGACAAGGAACAGGATAACGAAAAGACTGATAAGTGGTAGGGGAGCGGCGTACTATTGAAGGGATATGAGGACGCGATGTCTCTGTTCTTTTGGCTTTTGACCGACGCCGTTTGAGCTGCAAGGACGTTGAGTTATGCGGCAGTTGGAGCACGGCGAGCTTTTATCACAGCGGATCTGCAACCGAGGCCACAGTAGGCCTAGTGTCAGTCGAAACGATACACCATTCACTCACATAGAATAAGATGATTAAAGGAAGTTTGAAAACTAAGATAGGGGTGAAGGGGTGGCGGTGCAGAACAGCATAGGTAGGTGCCCAGATCTTGGGAGGTTGTATAGAGCAGGCCCGAGAAGCAGATGTAACGGGAATACCAACTTTGCGGGTACGACACTGATCACACTGTATGGCGAGAAAATGGATTAGCCTTAGTCAAGCGGACGAGCAAGAAAGACGTAGAGCGACAGAACGGCAGTGGTGAGTGGTGTAGAAGCGAATGGGTTGTCTGAATGTGGACATACTGCTCGACGGAGGCCCTGGTCATCGGGGCCCGCGGACCGGGAGTCTGACTCCATCCTCAAAGAGATGGCACTGAGCCGCGTTGTGCCGTGTTTCTACTGCGATGTCTAGCAGACTTTGGTTCTCTCTGCAGTTATGCTGCAAGCTGATGCACTTTGTCGTTATAGTATGGGCCCTGAGCTGAGCCTGGACGGAGCCGGGTGAGAAGCGCGGGCAAGGAAGGGCGTAAGCGTCGGTAGAGGGGACGGGAGGTGCAGACGAAGGCGCTGGAATAATGGTCCCGGCGGGTAGGAGAGCGAGCGGGCGGGCGAAATGGAAGGGTTATCACTGTGTCGTTGATGCGGTTAGGTTGGGTCGCGAGCAAGCCAAGCCCATAGTCGATTGCCTCTGCTTCTCGGCAAAGTTCTCTGGCGGCTGGCTCATTGAGCCAACAGTAGGTATGGACGGACAATGGGCGTCGCCAGGAGTGCGGACGACGGGGGGCGGTGCGGTACGATGCGGTGCGATGTAGTGGGCCCTGCCTGAGGAAGGTCCGAACGAGACAGTGGACCTACCTTACCTGGGTAAGGTAGGTAGGTACCTAAGGTAACTGGGGAACCTTCAAGTGAGCAGGCAGGGTTGTGGCGAGTGAAGCTGTCTGTAATTATTGAATACCTTAGGTCAGACAACCAACCTACCTATTTTATGATTTGCTCCTCACTCTCAATCTCTTACACGCTGCACGGACACCCGCGGGTGCCCGAGGAGTGGATGGCAACTCGCTCAACTCCAGTGTCACCACACGAATGCGACTACCGCGCAAGCAACATATGACGCTTTGAACCATCGCGGGTTTCTCCCGCTTTGCTTAAGCTTTCGTCCGCGCTTCAAGAGTTGTCGCACCAGCATTACCCGCAGCGCAGCACCAGCCACGCTCTTTTACCAACATCTCAACCCCTGCCTTGCCCGTCGAACCCGAGTCGACTCCACCATGTCCGAGTTGCTCGCACATCCGCCATCATACCGACCTTCGCAATCTTCCGTCCAGCCGAAACTCTCCTATTCATCTTTGCGCCGGATGTGCTGAACCGAGGCCTGTCTGATTCGTCAGCGGCTGTGCGCAGGCCAGTTCAGCAATTCCGCGAGAACTATCAGACTACCCATCATGCCCCCGCCCCCTTCGCAGTGTGTCGTGACGATGACAGCAGCCATCCAATTTCCGCTCAGTCTCCGGATCGGGATCGGGAATCGGCCCCACCCCGGATCGGAGGTCAACCCCTGGGTAATACCGGCATCAGGCGTACTAGGTGAGGTCTCGTAATCAATCAATCACTCGCTATGACAGAAGCTTCGCGTTTGAAAGAGATCGCACATAACGAAACAGATCACTGGTCGCATCTAGAAAGACGAGCCCACCTGTTCCTCCTGTGGGCTCGTTGTTGTTGTTGTTGTTGTTGTTGTCGTCGTCGTCGTCGTCGTCGCCGTCGTGGCCTCCATCGTTAGTGTTATTGCTCCTGCTATCGTTTCTTTGACCGATACAGTTATCATCGTCGTCTCGGTATACCTGGACATGCTATCGTTATTCATCAGTCTACAAAGTATAAAGAGGACATAGCGGCGCAGACACAACAAATTTAGAGGCGGTCTCATAGACAATCAATGTACGGATTCGGTGTGCAAATGTGTCTTATCTTATCTCTTATCTTATCTCACCAGACATTGGGTCCCTCCCTGGCGCCCATCTCTGACACTTTGATAGGCTGTGCATTTCGCCCGTCTACAACACAGCGCCGGCCTCGTGCACTCCGACACAAATACCCTCCCATGCCGCATCGAGGGAGCAGGTGTGATGCAGCGTAAAAGATGTCAGCCGTCGCAGTCGGCGGGCATGGATGGCTGGTCACCGCTCCCCAAACGTGCGCGGCTCACCGCGTCACCTCACAACGTCTTCAAGACACAGGCGGTGTTCGCCGCAGGAGATCTTCTTTCCGCTCTTTCCGACGAAATTCTCATCCGCATCTTATCGTGTTTGTCAACATTGGATCTGCTGCGCATAGCTCCCGTATCCCGTCGTTTTCATCGTCTTTCCTCTGATTCACAACTGTGGCGGACGCTATATTATCATCGCTTCGTCCTGCCTCGCGCCCTACGCATACCTGGTTTCCGCGATGGCTCAGCCAGGGAAAGCGCAAAGGTCCATTATTCTTCTAGGCGAACGGTATGGGCCGATGGTGGCTGGGGTCGCAGGGGCGGATCTGGGGAATCAGTCGACTGGAAACGCCAGTACAAGCTGCGACACAACTGGGCCAGAGGGACGGCAACAGTCGAAGAGCTGAATGTCGGAGACGCATCTCTCCGATATTCCTTGACAAGTAGGACACTGGCCAAAGTGACCGAAGGCATTGCCGTCACTGTCGATGGTTTCTCTGGGCTACGGGCTTGGAACCTCAAGACAAGGGAATCAATCGCCCAGATCGGTCTTAATGATGGGAACGACAAGACAACCCCGACATGCATTGCTGTCGATGATCAAGCGCTTGACTTTAGGAGACTGGGCGTAGTAGTTGGGTTCCTGGATGGCAGTTTCGGCGTCTGGCAGCTCCATCTCGAAGAAGGTCGCTTTTTGAGGAGATACAAGCAGGAAAAGTCCACCAATGGAAAGTTGGTTGAAATCGCGTATCGACACCCCTTTGTCTTGACGGCTACTGAATCAGTTCTGGTATCGCTGTACAACTTCCAGCAACCGTCTCTGAAACCAACGAGCGAACACGCATGGCAAAAGAAAGAAGCGGGCTCGGATGAAAGTGAGATTGAAGCAGGTTCCGAGAGCGCCACGCTTCGAGGATCAGAGTGTGAAATGGAAAAATTCATTCTGAAGAAGAGCCGGTCTTCAAAAGCAGCAGACAGTCAGGCTGGTGGCCGAGCGGTGGTATCTCTTCAAGCCCCAGTTCTGATGACATCTCTAAAGTCACATTCATCAAGGGCCCCGTTAGCACTATCTATCCGGCAGACGGCATCCTCAACCATCGCATCAATTGCTTATACTTATTCCACTCGTGAGGGGTGGTCTATCGGTATTCAGGACCTTCACATACGACGACACGGTGTGGGTGGACTGTCTACGGCCGAAGTCATATCCACGCGACTTGCTTTCACGACCTCGATCACGCATTCTTGTTCGACTTCAATGGGCTCCGACAGCGACGACTCAAATGCCCAGGCGCCGATCGTGCAAGTGGAATGTGGCCCGACAGCCCTCTGTTATAACCATCCCTATCTACTGGCAGCCATGGCGGACAACACGCTGGTCCTCTACGTCTGCACGTCGAACGCCACAAAGCTTTCGGTATCGCCAGGTACCCGTCTCTGGGGACATACTTCAGGCATCAGTGACGCGGAGATAACGGCACGAGGTAAAGCTGTCAGTGTCAGCAGCCAGGGAGAAGAGATCCGGGTCTGGGAACTCGAGGGACGGGTCAGTGGGAAAAGCATCGAAGTTCGACCCAACTCAATTGCAAATGGCGCCCTCACATCGGCGTATGGGCACTGGTCGGAACCAAGTTCAAGTCGATGGAACGACCGACACAGTTGGGTCGGCTTCGATGACGAGATGGTCCTCGTGCTGAAGGAAACAAGTGATGGTAGGGAAAGCCTCATGATGTACGACTTTTCGTGATGCCGCCGGCGAGGATTTACAGTCGTTGCCTAGCAAGGCTACGAGATCACATTTGGAATATCGTTAGGCAGCCGCCACGCCATGTCTTCCGTCTGCTGCCCATGGCGAGAATCTCAAATTCAGGAAGCAAGAATGCGAAAGCTTTGCCGCGCGGTCTCTCTTGGCTGCCTTCTTCGCAGAGTGATTACGGTCATGCCGGCGTGGATGTCTACATACTGCCTTCCCGAGGTGCTGCCCATGGACTATGACTCTACGAAAGAGGATTCTACCCTGAATATCTGCGAACAACATACTGCGAGACTTTCTCTAGGCTCGGCTAGGATGCGATTTGTCTGTTCTTGGACCATTACAGGAGCATGTGCCGTTCTCTGTCGGCAACGAGAAAACGAATGGCTAGGTCCAGTGGACGCCATGATCACTGTGAAGATCCTACTGAGGACCACAGATTATAGGCCTCTTTGGAAGTCTGGCATATTTCACTCGCCAATTCGTTGTCTCGCCTCGAAGACGGATTACGAGCAGGCGTGGTTGCTACCGCGAATTGGGAAGAAATGAGCGAGGCTCGCAAGAGGTCAACCCGTATTTTGTGAAAGAATATGGAAATACATATTCACTATTCCGCAACGATGACTTGTTTAAGGAGAGGTGACAAACTTGCGCCTGAAGATAGTAGGGAGACACAGAATCAACCTTATGATGATGAAAATCCGGGCCTTGTCGCAGGGATCCTCACCATGCGTCCGCTTGTCATTAATGGCGCCGATGGGATTTCCATAATGTAGACCCTCTTGTTTCAAACCCGGGCCGGGCTCGATGAAGAATTCTCCTGAGCAGCTGATGACCAGTACACCTTGTTATAGAGCGTGTGAATGTGACAACAAGACAAGAAAGGTACACGAGAAAGGTCCTACGCATGCGGGAAAGCAGGTAGGGAGAGTGTTGGTTTGCGCAGATACGATTGATAAGATTAGATCTGGTCTCAAGCGGCTGATCAAGCTTTGATGCTCAAGCCTGTTCAGTCTCCCGAGGAAACATTCTTCATTTTTGTTTCCCATGCGAGGATTGGTGAAAAGTCTTGTCATGGATCGAGCAAATCGCTCTCCTCGCCAGGCCGTGAAAGGCTCATTTGCGATATGACGTACCGCGCATTCTCACCACTGTGAGCCTGATATATAGCATACCACGGGAAACGGGTCGGCAAGGGTCCATCTGAGCACTAATTTCGACGAGGCCTCTCTTCCGAGAAAGCTAGAGAGACTTCTCCATACATTTCAGACTTGCTGGATAAGGCAGGCCGTTTCTGTGAAGAGACATTGGATTTCGGGCGAGAAGCCCAGCCAAAGTACATCATTGGAAATGGGAGTACGCTTTGACATGTGAAATTGATGTGCCCCTCACTTGGTGGTTGGTGGCCTGGTCACCTTATGGCATTGACATGGGGCCGGCGAAGAGAAACAGAGGGGTGATGAGGGTAGGGTGGCCATGCGCTGTCGCTGCTTCTTCCCAAGGCACCTTGACCAGGGTGTCAGGGTTGGGGGTAATTCAGCAGGCGACCTGCGCAGTACTGTACACGGAGTTGGATGGGCTTTCTGCAATGCCAATTTAGCTCGAGACGGCATTGTTGCGTATCGCGCGTCTCACCAAAAATCCATGACAGAGAGCAAGGAGGCACGGGTCAACGAACCCCTCCCAAAGCCCCATTGACTTTGATCCTACCCCTCTTTGAACCCCTCGCCGCGTTGGAACTGGAACCAATTCTCATGATCAGATCACTGCGCCAAAGGAGGAGACAGCTCCATGGACGGATCGCTATCTATCAGGCGAGTACGAACAACGTATGCAGAGCTACAGATAAGACGGGCTCGCTGTAGCTAAAACACTGCGAACTGGGGTTGGAAAGGCGGGCAATTCGAGGCACGAAGCGCCATCGTGCCGTTTCGTCCGTTCTAATCACCGCTCACCAAGTTCCGGCGGCGCGGGTCGGTCATCCCACGAGACCACACGCCGCAGGCTGTAGAGCGACTAACCACGCCCTCGCCTTTGCGGTTGATGGAGGTATCAAGGATGGTAGCAGAGAAGATGGACGGGGAAGAGGGTGGTTAGGCAGGTCATGTGGCAGTCATTGCTCACACCCAAAGGGTGTAGTGGTCGTCCATCCATGTAAAGGAAGACGGCCCAAGGCAATCCTAACGCTGTGAGGTGTACAGACACAGGCCGCTTGGTTCAGAAAGCGATACGCCTCGTTATCGTCGTAATCAGTGTCGATCGATGTTGCGCAAGTGACACAACTCCGACCCTCTACTACAGACGGGCGCGTACTATCGATGGCGCCCGGTCCCACTATCGATAAGCCTCTAGAGCCTGCCGCAAGTGAGACATTCAACACCAGGGTGTCAAGGAGAGAGAACAAACGCGGCAAAGGCCACTTTGTTTTCCCTCCAACACATAAGTTGCAAATCGCGCATCACCAACTGCTTTTCCAACCGCGGCGTGCTTGTTTCTCGGGGCGGCATTTCAAACTCGAGTTGTTTCTCCCTCTCCGCTACCCGCGAGAACCGCGAAAGAGGGCCAGGTTGTTTAGCCTTGCGCTTCAACAGATGCTCAAACAAGATGCACGTTGCGAAGCCTTCTCGTACTCTGTTGGCGTATGTCGACTTGTCGCTTTGCCCATGGCAAATTCAGGATGGGCGAAGTCCGTTGTGACTAGGTCACCCCACCCCCATTGGCTAATGATGCGCATATTTTGGGACCAGATCCCCCATCAGCAAGCTCCGGATCTGTCGTGCTGCAGGTGCTCCGACGGGTTCAATGCCAGATTTTCTCAGGGATTGTGGCCACCCCCAATTTGAACCATCAGCATGCCTCTGACAATGGTCCAATGGCTGGCGCGCTGGTCGGAGAAGTTGGTAGACGGCCGTGGAAGCGCTGCGGCAAAACGACGGCCGCAGCTGGAGACTGGAGGAAGCCAGCAACATGACAGGGGCAACGCAGGGCCGAGAGATCTAGACTTCAGTGTTGCTTGCATTTGTATTCCCAGCCTTTGTGACTCTCACTGGGAAATGGTGCAATCGAACCATGGAACAGTAAGGTACAGAAAGTTATTGTGGAGCAGGAGAGGAAAGAGAGACGGTTGCTGGTGAAGAAGGCCGGGACGGTTAGAGGCGCTGGCTAAGGCACCTTCGCCATGCTTTGGGGCCTTCCACAGGTTCACTGCTGGGCTGGGGTAGTTCCACAGATGGTGGAGGTCCAATCCGTACGAATACCTTGGTGCTATAAAAGATACATGCGCAGGCAAGCAGGATACTTTCTGAGCTGCCAACGGCATGTCTACCTACCTTACCTTACCTACCTTACCGTAGTACGGATACATCCCTCCCTTATCGCTTGCGCTTCCCAGCTGTGGCGTCTTATCGATAAAGCAAAACTGAAGCTAAGCCCGATCAGACCGGGCAGGGGGTCAAGCGTTTCGAAATCATGCGCCAACCACGACACTTGAATGGAGAAGGTAGGACCACGACGGGACCAACGAAGGAGGCCGCCTTTTCTGGCTCCGTCTCCATCTGGATATCGACCCTGTCGACCTTGTCGCAGTTTTCCTTGTGACTCACACATGAATACACCACCAATTTGACGAATCTTTTGGTTTCTGAGTAACTCTGGGAACAGAAGAGTCGTTCGGGCCGCGCCAGCTACCTAGGTGCCACAGTGCATTGTAGACATTGCCTGACCAAAGAGTACCTGGACACCGTGCAATGGTCACCTTGCGAGAAACAGAGCCACTTCTCACGCTCAATGCCATTTTCAAGGCAGAAACAGTCACAGACAGACTCACTCATCAATATCTGATTGGCTGGTGTCAATTCCGTCAATTGACGGCTGAACATAGTCCGGAGCCCTGCGAGTGGGAGGCAACCCGTCGCTGCCAACTTCCCTGACCCCGCGTCTGCACAAAGCCCAGCCATTAAGGTGGTTCGTTACCTCAGGCGCTTGTTGCATTGCGCAATTGAGCGGTCAACAAGCCCCTCATTGGACAATTGCACAATTGCGTGGCGACCGACCCGAGTGTCTACCAAGTACATCGTCCCCACGGCTTCGTTTGTTATGCCTCTGCCACGCTTCCCGCATCAATTGGCAAGTAAGGGCACAAGAGACCAAAGCATTATGTTCTCCACTCGGCAATTACACGTGTGCGTGTTGGACGGAGGGCTGCTTCCAATGGCCAGAGCTACTGGACTCCTACCGCCGTGCCTCTGCTGCGCTACTGCTGCTGTTTTTTGTTGTTGTTGCTGTTGTCCGAGACGCCTGTCCCCTCTGATGTGATGTCAGGCATGGAACCAGATGCAAGGCACCGTGATCCGAGCAGATTGGTTTCATGACAGATGTCCCCTGCGCATCGTGCATTTGTTTGGGCCTTTCCGCCGCTGCGCTGGCCCCATTGGATGCGTTGGGCCACGATGAGTTGCATGACCGACAGAAACATGCGCGAATAGCCCCAGGGCCAATCGAGACCATGGTGCCTGCTTCCACTTCGTTTTGCACTCGGCTTACACAGCATCTCTGCATTTCTTCTTTTTCAACATAGCTCCACATGATCAAAGACAGTCGCCGTCGAGCTTGTAGTCACAGTCCTATGGGCCCATGCCTGTCCTCAGATGGGGCCTTCAACAATAGTTCGGACCGGTATCAGAAGAAACATAGGTCCAACCCAATCCGTTCCGAAATGAGGCGGGTAGGCTTGAGCAAAGTCCTCTGGCTTCACTGTCACCAGAAGCTTCCTGGTGCTTTCTCTCAGCTTCTTCCCGTGCCATCCCATGTTTTTGCCCGGCGAGGCTAAAGGCAC
>JAKMXA010000146.1:0-129178 GCA_025328625.1 Colletotrichum sp. SAR11_240 | reverse complement strand
GGGTGCGGGGCCGCGGGGTCTGGGGTGGGGGGGGCCGCGGGGGGGGGGGGCGCGGGGGGGGGGGGGGGGCGGCGGGGCGGCGACTGTCTCTACGACTGTCTCGACGGGTTGCGAGTTTGCCACGGGCTCGAAGTCGTCGAAGAAGAGGTCATCGTCGGTGCGGCCGCCAAACTGATCGTCCATGGTGAAAGAATTGGTATGGGTATCGATGCTTTTGTTTTGTTTCGAACGAAAGAAAGTAGGGGGGAGAAAATTAAGAGTTGGAGCGTACACAAGATTGGCGATGTTGACTCGAAGCTCTTGGGTTGGATTGGAGGATTGCGAACCATGTCGGATTGGGTAAGTGGGGGGTCCCATGTGCGGCACGGATAGGTTGGCAGTGGCAGCCGGGGCGATGTCGGGCCGGCGTTGTTTTGGAGGACAGTGTGGGCACAGTACCTCACACCTCGATATTCAGAGTCATTTGCCTACAAGTAGGTCGGGAGCTAGCTCACTGGCGTTGCATTCGTTAATTAGGTGCTGCTCTCCTGCTAAATTTCTCCTCACCTTGCTTCCTCTTAGTTCCCTAGCCTCCGAATCAACTCATCACGCAGGTCCTCATAACTCTCCAATAACGGAACACCGAACCTGGCGCACACCACCTGGACATTGCCTCTCTTCTTGTAGCCCTCGGGACAAGCGACGATGGCCTTCCCAGACCTCGCGCACAACCCCAACTCGAGTAAGCTGATGTGGGCTTCTGTCCCAGGCTCAAAGTATACAATGACGATGTTTGCGCGCTCCTGCATCTCCAGTTCCCACTCAACCTGCTCCTTGAACCTCGCGTCGGATATGTCTTCCCTCCACGTGCTGTCCCAGTCGGGCCGGAAAGGGTTGAAGATGGTTATGGGAAGGTGGGCAATAGATTCAATCAGATCTTTGCGCCAATCCCTCTTGCTGGTTGTTCCGGCGAGGAATACAGATTTTCCCCCGGATTCAGTTGCGGAGGGCTTGCTTAGAGGCAAGATAACCCTGCTCTGGCTTGACGAGACGTCTTGCATGATGTCTATGTGGCCCGTTGCCATTGTAGGTGAAAAGTCTTGAGCGATGTGCGAAACGATATCAACAACCTTGCAGACGAAGTTTTGATGCTGTAGATGTCAGTTGAATCCTGAAAGCATCTCAAATCCGGAAGGGAGCCCGTTTGACGCCAGTCAGCCTCAAGTTAGCTGGCAGTTATCAATAAGCTCTTCCATTGGCCAAGCTTTCCTGTGGGTGCGGGAGCCATCGTAAGTGGCCGAAGGTAACCTGGAACGCACTCGTGCAGCCAACAGATGATCCACCATGGCTTGATTTTTAGAGACCGGCATCTATCGCTTGCTGCATCTTGAAGTCAGCTGAGCCAATATTGCCAGCAATATCTGGCAATATCTTGCCGGCAACACCAACACTAACAGGGAGCAATCCTATCGGTAAGAAAACGGAAGGCCGCTTCAGCTACAGCAACCCCCTGCGCGGCTCGGGTCCCCTTAGTTGAACAGGCTGTCCAGTATTCTGTCTGCATCCCCGGGAGCACGCGTGTTTTCCTCCAATAGGGCAGACGCCGGGGGGATCGCTCGGAAGATCACCATACGCACCCTGGATTGGGGCGCACCGCAGCCTGACCGACCACTGTTTATCTTGCGGTGAGCCGGCCCAGACACGCGGGTCTTTGAGGCCCTTGGCCCTCCAGCCGGAATTTCTTCTTCTCTCGTCGGCGAGCGTCCCGGATCTGTCTCAGCCGGTGTGTGTCACTTGGCCCAGAGCCAGAGGCTAGGACTTCCACTGGCTCAAACGGGCCATGGAGGAGAGGACAGCTTCAGGTCGGCCCCTTGGCGCCCAACGATCCAATGCGGGCGTCCAGATATTTAATACGGGCTGTGAAATCACGCAACCGATCTCGGCCCTCCGGATGTCCCTTAAGTGCTCCCCGGCCGTCGTCTTCCTAATCTCGTTTCTAGACAGAATCATACCTGAACGCTGGCCTTTTGTTTCTATTCGAGTCTTATCGTTTGATTGACCTGACTCCCCGAGCGTATGATACCATCCCCTCCAATGTTGCGTCATGAAGCGGTGAGAGAGACAAAGCGTCCAGAGCTGCCGTACAAATAGAGAGCTCCCCACCGAATTGGACGAGAATAGCCAGAGGAGCCACACATCGATCCAGCTGGCCCATTATCGATTAAGCAGAGAACAGAAAGGAGCCGTCACACAGGCAAGCAGATGGCTGTGGTTTTTGAGTCAGGAGGGGGACACACTCCAGGGGACGACTGCGAGGGGTGCCGCAAGATCCAGGACGAGCTGGTTGAGCTGTCTCCCGAGTCAGAAGAGTCTTCGGAATATGAAGATGGTGAGTTCTGTTCGCGTATGCTCCAATCTTCATGACCATCACCGACGAAGCCCCGTTTGCGACAGAAGACGAGTGTCTCGAGAGAGAGAAGTAGACTGTCACGAGACGCCTTTCGCATCTCGGCGACCAGTGTCACGCTGGTTCCTGGGAATCCCCTGAAAATACAGCAGTGGACCCCGCAGCAGCGGGAGCTAGAGCCCGAGAACTGCAGCACCGATCCACCCAGCCCAGAAGTCTAGAGTCTTTCTCTCCGGGGGATCCACGCTAGGGGTGCACCTGGAAGAGACCTCGAGAGCGCAGCGCGTCCCAGGTCCCCTCTAGCGCATTTCGTCATTCGCCATTTTCGTTGCGATACCGCAGCGCTGGCATTTTAGGGGACCCTCCCAAAAGATATGCGTCACACCATCAGCCGACGCCAGCCCAATTTCACCTCCTTGTCTCAATTTCCTCAACGGGCTGCCACATTGGCAAAGAAAAGACGAAAAACGCACATTCGTCTCGTTCCATTCTTGTCCAAAGTCTACTCTTGGGCACTTGCCTTCAAGAGATACGCACATTGCTGACGCACGCTTTCCTCCCGCGCCCCAGAAGACACGATGCCATCCGCCATCGCGGCCTCCGACCTCTCCACGAACCTGAGCGACACGGACGACTGCGGCACGGTCGCCCCCGAACTTTTCCACAACCTCAAGCACGACAGCTCCGTCCTCTGTCTCGCAGTCAGCGCCGAGCAGGAGCGGATATACGCCGGCACACAGGATGGCGAGATTGTCGTGTGGTCGCTGGCCACCTTCCACCAGGAGCGCATCGTGCAGGCGCACAAGCGCAGCGTCCTGAGCCTGTACCTGACACCCGACGGGTCCATGCTGTTCTCGAGCGCCGGCGACCCGCTGATCAATGTGTGGTGCCCGAAGACGATGAAGCGCCTGTACGAGATCTACAGCACCTACGATGTCGGCGACATTTTCTCTGTCGCCTACAGCGCGCAGCACGAGACGGTCTACGTCGGCGCGCAGAACACCTCCATACAATGGGTCAGCTTGTCCGACCCGAACAACAGGGTGCCTCACGACTCGTCACAGCACCCCGACAGAAGGAATCACAGGTTTTTCGACTCGAGGGCTGCAGGAGGGTCAACGACGCCGCGTCGCACCGACGAGCGGTGGACCCAGATTCCTAGGTCGGAGAAGGTCGTGGAGATTCACCCGGGAGCGCTGCAGATGTTTGCGCACTACGGCTACGTATACTCGATGTTGATGGCAAAAGGCCCGACGGTCCTGGTGGAGCCTGACGAGGAGGTTCTCATCTCTGGAGGTGGCGACGGGACGATCAAGCTGTGGAAGCTCGGCGCTGAGGGAGACAAGCAAGCTGAGGAGAGCGACCGAGAGCCTGGTCTCCAGGAGCTGATGTCGCTTGGGTCTGATGATGCTGAGTCGGTCATGTCTTTGGCCATCGACGGGTCGTTTCTCTATGCAGGAAAACTGCAGGGCATCATTGAGCTGTGGGATCTTGACACCAAGTCTAAGTTGAGGGTGATCAAGAGCCACAAGGGCGACATCATGACCTTACAGATGAACTGGGGATATCTATTCAGTGCTTCAAGATCAGGATCCGCAAGTGTATGTTCACAAAATTCCTGTCAAAGATCGCAACTAACTTCTGCAGAAACACTCCACTGTTCACTACGGCAAATACAAAGATACCCAGACCGCAAACATCAGCCAGAAGTACCAGTGCATAGCTCGCTGGAAAGCCCACGAGGGCAAGGTCCTCGCATCCGCAGTAACGACATACAACAACAGGCAATACTACATCACAGGCGCCAATGACAACGACGTAGCCATTTGGAACATCGACTGTTCATCATACGAGCAACAGCAAGACGTAGACGAGGCAGACGATGTCATGGTCAAATCTCTGGGAGAATTCGTCTCGTATCGCACGGTCTCCTCGCGACCGGAATTTGCAGAAGACTGCCGAAAAGGAGCCACTTTCCTTGGCTCCCTGTTCAAGCGTTTGGGTGGACAGGTCGAGATGCTGAGCACGGAAAGCAGTCCCCACAACCCAGTCGTCCTCGCCAAATTCAACGGCAAGCTCGAGCCAGCTGAGAAGCGGAAGAGGATCTTATTCTACGGTCATTACGATGTCGTGCCGGCAGACAATAAGAAGGGCAAATGGGAAACCGACCCGTTCCAAATGAAGGGCATTAACGGCTATCTTCATGGCAGAGGTATCAGTGACAACAAGGGACCTATCATGGCCGCATTGTATGCCGTCACAGACCTTCTCCAAGCAAAGAAGCTCGCCAACGACATTATTTTCCTCATTGAGGGCGAAGAAGAGTCCGCCTCTCGCGGCTTTAGGGAGATCGTCCGCAAGAACAAGGACCTCATCGGCGACGTGGACTATATCCTCCTAGCCAACAGCTATTGGCTCGACGACGAGGTTCCCTGCCTCACGTACGGCCTACGTGGTGTTCTTCACGCCACAGTCTGCGTCGATTCTCACCTACCTGATCTTCACTCAGGTGTTGACGGCTCATACATGAACAACGAACCCCTCTCTGACCTGACGTCCACACTGTCCAAACTCAAGGGTCCTGGAAACAAGGTTCTCATCCCCGGCTTTTACGAAAGCATATTACCAGTGACTGCTGAAGAAGAAACCCGCTATGATGAGATCGCATCAACTCTAATGCGCCAGAACCCTGAAAAGGGACCTGAGGACAAGCTCAAGACGGCGCTGATGGCCCGCTGGAGAGAACCTAACCTGACTATCCACCGATACAAAGTATCTGGCCCGGACGGCAGTCTAGTCAGTAGCCACGCAAGTGCAAACATCAGCTTGCGTCTGGTGCCTGGTCAAGAAGTCAACGATGTCATTGCCTCCCTGAACGCCTATCTCGAGTCTGAATTCCAGCTGCTCGAGTCCAAGAACTCGCTGTCCATCAAGATCGACAACAAGGCCGAACCCTGGCTCGGCGACCCCAGCAACGAGATCTTCCAGGCACTCGAAGAAGCCATCGTAAAGGCCTGGGGTGATGTTTTCGACACCGGCGATGCCAACAACGGAGAAGAAACATCGCCAGAGAAGAAGAAGGCACAGAGGCCAAAGAAGCCGCTGTACATCCGCGAGGGTGGCTCCATCCCCGCCATCCGCTTCCTCGAGAAGGAGTTCGGCGCCCCGGCTGCCCATCTACCCTGCGGCCAGTCCAGCGACGGCGGTCACTTGGACAATGAGCGGCTAAGAGTGATCAACCTCCTGAAGAGCAGGGAAATCATTGGTTCTGTCTTTGCGCGCTTGTAGCACATATTTATCAAAAAGAGGGCGTTCAAGGGGTGATTAAACATAGGATTCTGGATTGTAAAACATAGAAAGGATACCCAAAAATCAGATAGCATTCCTAGAAGCACACACACCGCGTTATCTGTATTGCGAAATGCCTGACTCGCACCGTTGCTCCAAAATGTCGCCTCCAACCTCCCCATTGACGTGATCCGAACTTCGGCCTCCCGGTGCCGATTCCCACCGGAGAGCTTCCCGGATTGGGCTTCCCGGCTTATCTTATCTTATCAACTACACCCGGTCAAGTCCCCCGACGTCGTCTCAAGCTGGCATCTCTCACACAACCTTTCCCAGTCTCATAAAGCGCTCATTTTGATGGATTGGGTATTTTCCAAATCTCATCATATCTCACAGATTCAAAAATGGAGTACAAGCGCCAATCCCCGACGGCCGTCAAGGTCAAGCCGCGCCTCATCATCCACGGCGGCGCGGGCAACATCAAGCCCGCCAACCTCGCGCCGCCGCAGTACGCCGAGTACCGCGCCGCCCTCTTGACAATCGTACATATACCCCTCCTCCTCACCGTCAAATTCAGAACTAACAGAGTGATCGCAGATCAGCAAGACAAACGCCTACATGACAACCCCCACCACCTCCACCACCGCAACCGCCGCCCTGCCCAGCGCGCTGGAAACCGCAGTCCACGCCGTCACCCTCCTCGAGAACAACCCGCTCTTCAACTCGGGCCACGGCGCCGTCTTCACGCGCGACGGGATCAACGAGCTCGAGGCCAGCGTGATGGTCACCCGCGGCTTCGCCAAGCGCGGCGTCGGCGTCACGGGCCTGCGGCACGTCAGGAACCCGATCCTGCTCGCCAAGGCGATGCTCGAGCACGGCGAGGCGGACCTCGGCGGCGGCAGCGACTCGCACCCTTCCTCCTCTGAGATCGACGCGCCGTCCGCGCAGGGACACACCCTCCTGCACGGCCCGACGGCGGAGGTGCTTGCGGAGAAGTACGGGCTGGAGCTCGTGGAGCCGGGGTACTTCTTCACGCAGCGGCGGTGGGACGAGCATATCCGCGCGCTGGAGCGGGAGCGCACCGGCGAGGAGGGGAATGCGACGTGGAGCAGGAGCGAGTTCCTGCCGCAGGGGACGGTGGGCGCGGTGGCGCTGGACGAGGAGGGGGCGATGTGCGCGGCGACCTCGACGGGCGGGCTGACGAATAAGTTGACGGGCAGGATTGGGGATACGCCGAGTGTTGGCGCTGGGTTTTGGGCGGAGGAGTGGGTTGAGGAGGGCGATCCGACGGGGGCGTTTGGGAAGGGTGGTCCCGCGGTTGTGTTGTCGGAGAGCTTGAGGGGGTTGATGGCGGATTGTCTCCCTTCTTTGAGTGTCTACACGCCTGTGTTTGGGAAGGCGGTGAAGACTACGAGAGCGATCGCGGCGTCGGGCACGGGGAATGGGGACTCGTTTTGGAGGGTTGCCGCGGGCAGGACGGTTGGGGCTGTGGCGAGGTTTAAGCCTTTGTCGGGCAAGGAGGCCGTGTCGTTTGTTGCTGGGGCCGGAGGGGAGTTGCAGAGGAGTGCTGGAGACCGGTGGCGGGTTACCGGCGAGGGCGAGGGCGGGATTATTGGCATCGAGGTTGCGGTTACGAGGGACGAGGAGGGCGGTGTTGTCGGTGTCAGGTCGGAGATTCTGCAGGATTTCAACTGCAATGGGATGTACCGGGCATGGATCGACGATGAGGGCCTGGCGCATGCGAAGATTTACCATGACGAAGTCGAGGAGGGCGTGGATGCTCGGCTGTACGCGGAGAAGTGGTGATGATGTGGTACAGATAGACAGACCTAGCAGAGCATGAGCAGTGCGAGACGTAGAACGCAAAGAGTAGACAGATGGCGAGTTGAATATCAGTACAATTCCTATTCACACAGATTCCATACTCGTGTCATAGGGGAGAAGTCCGCCATATCCCTTCTATCTCGGATCATGACCCAGGCCGTTTCCAAACGTCAGATAGCCCGTGTCGATCTGTCCCAAGATTGCCACCCCCCAATTTTCGTCCGGTTCAGGAAATCCACAAAGAGATTCTCCCCAGAGTCTCCAGTCCCGGTTGACTGGAGCCGTTTGTCTATACTACATGGAACGCCTCCCCCTGTCGCATAGCGTGATTTTGGTCGATTAAAAAACAGAAGTCGTCGGTCGTGGTAAAGACAGATTTCAACATCCCCCACGGAAAAGGAGGTTGAACTGCAAGAGTAGAGAGTGGTCGGTTGCGTCGTCGTTTCGTTGGCGGCGTGGAAGCACCGCTTCAGTTCGTTGACAGATTCAGAGGCATCATGGAAAGCTTTAGACCATGGCGCCGTCTGACGGAGGAGGCTGGGGCATCTTTGAGGTCGTAATGTCAGTACATTCTGGCCAACGATGCTGTTTGGCTTGCACAGAAACTCACCTCCAACTTGGTCGAGCCCGCAAACATCTTCTGGAATCCGATACCGACACCCTCGATGACAGCCAAGAGAACTGCGCATCCTGTGCACCATTTTGTCAGCAAGAAATATTTTGACAGCGTTTCTGCTTGTACTGACCGATGGCACCATTCCTGGCAGCCTGTTCTCGTTGTGTTAGATAAGTCATGTCGTGCGGCAGGTCTTAAACGACACCCATCGACCGCATCCCCGAGCAACACAACATCTGTCAATAGCCGGCGGCACATGTCCTAAGGCCCAAGGACTACGACATACGTAGTGACGACCAGTAGCCCGCCAGGAGAGTACTAGAGAGCGCGGTAGAGAGTGTACCAATCAGTGTGGCATACAATGCCAACTGATACGCCTTTGCAATGTGGCCTGGGGGTGCGGGCGATGGGCGGTTAACATTTCTCGCGGAGGGGAAGACTAACCTTGTATCCGCCTCTGATGGCTAAGCTGCCTCCTGTGAAGAATCCAGCAATTATCGCGTTCCTTCTATAAATTAGCAAAAATTCCGACAATGTTCTTTGAAGGGTGGGTGTGCCAGGGGTCCTCCTTTTGCCTAATTCCCTTCACTGAGCAATCAAACGTTGAGAAAAGGCCTCCCCAAACGCCAAAATTTCCGCCCAGAACAGGAGCGCGCATCTTAATCGCGGAGATGGCACCAATGCGACGTTCTCCGTACGGTGAGTTGCGGAAGCCCTTGATACCTGCAGAGACGGGATTAGAAACGCTGATTAGATGTAACCAAGCCAGCAGACCTACCATGCCAGAGTGTTCCACCGATCGCTTTCGAATATGTCAGTATGTTTTATCAAATCGTCCCGAGCCCTCATAGAAGTATGCAAGCGAGAGAGCGGAGCGGGCAGCTTTCGGATCCGGCTCATGGAAGCTGTCGCAGCTGTCGCAAAGCTTCGGATGGAAAGGCTCGGGGTAGAAAGGGCGGAAGACTGACCTCCCATAGCGAAAGCACCACCAAAATCTGCGTTGGTTGTTAGCATCACGACATTTGGGTCATGGTGTTGAGGAGGGGCGAACCGTTCAGGATAACCCAAGGGCAGGGGTCGCGCGTGTGATCCATGGCGAAAGTGTTGTAACGTTACGTCGTCGGTCGATAAGGGTTCGTTCGAAGCAGTCGAATCGTCGGTCGAGGAGAGGCAAGCGGTTCGTTCGGTGGTCGTGGAGAATTTGGCGATGCAAAGAGCTTGACGCGGTGCCGAATGCGATGGAATGACGAACACGGACCAAGCTCGGAGTGACAATTTTTTGGGCGCGCGGCAAATCCGCGGTTCAATTTCTTTCCTTATCTTATCGCGGAAATGGACCCGCCTTTTCCAGGGGTCCACCTACTTTGGGGCCATCTCGTCATCGGACGAAAAGGCACCCAACCTCACTGGACTGCTTCAGTGACAACATTTGGAAGCTGTAAGTGAGGCGCTTGAGGTTTTGGGGTTTTTTTTAACTGCTGGGCATCCTGGCAATGCGCCCGTCTGTCCGTCTTTAACCTTGCGCCGCGCACCCACGCTCCCGCTTTTAATGAGTCGTCCGTAAATCCCACAATGCCACTCCAGTTTGAGATGAAGGTTATGGGCACAGCGGGGGTTTCACATGCAGAAGGCTCCGTGACCATCTACAAAAAGGTTCGGCAACCCGGTTGAATCGGCCAGGCATTCCTTTGCCATCTTTTCCGTAGGCGTGAAATATCAAACCTCCGATTTTCTTCATCAACCTCACGGTTCCGACCCACGATGCCGCGCATTACGGACTTACCACCTGAGATCATAGAATCCATCCTTTGGAGTCTTGACAGTGTTCGCTCACTGATTGCAGCTTTGCGCAGCTGCCGCCTTTTCTATGCATTCGTCCAGCAGAGCGAAAAGATGGCGACAGGAATTCTCAGAAGGAAAATCAGTCCAGCTATCTTGCCCTATGTAGCGGCCTTGGAAGCCGCCTACCTCTGCGACGACTTCCCCGATGTGATTCTGAATCTCGTCGAACCTCGCCATGACGACATAGATGCGCCTTCTGGCGAGTCCGACGAATCCCATTCCGAATTCGAGGTACAACTTGAAGATTTCGAGGAGCCACTCGACGACTACGAGGGGTCTCTTGACGAATTTGACGACTTCGACACAGAGAGTTCTGATTCCTTCCCTGGCCGCCGCCTCTTCAAGGCCAACTGCTTCCTCGCAACCCGCAAACTTCTCGAGATGCTCTATGACCGGCCATCCGCCCTCGTCGATATCATACTACCACCAGTCCCGATCTTTGATCTCCATGTTGTGGAGCGCAGATATGACAAGTTCAATAAAATAGCCACCGACTTCGCTGGGCTTGCTTGGGAACGTATAAGTGAAATTTATGGTAGTATTCCTCAGCAGGTGACTTTGTCATCTGCTGAGCACGACCGTTTTTGCCGGGCCATTTATCGGCTTGAAATCTTCTACGTTCTTTACAATATCATGGAAAGGAACGGGAATACGGTGTACGACTGGTTCTTTTTAAGGCATTCGCCATGGGAGAACGAGCAGATGGCCTGCATATACCACTTTATTGAGATGAGGTTTACAAGAAGTATGCCACATGCTTATCTTCCACCATCAGATTCGGACATAGATTCTCACATCTTTCTCAGATACTCATGAAGTATTCGCACACGACGTAGGTTTCGGTAAACGTAAGGTCGACTACCTAAGGCTTTGGACGAAAAATAAGTCTAGGCAGCTTTGGGTAAGCTTTTACAGTCTACAATCTACATCCCGCCGTGCCCTGACTCTATCTTCCAGCTCTCTCAAGGACTCGAGTACATTGACGACGTGACAATGCAGCATGATTACGAGTCTAAGAAGCGTATGCTCGAGACGGCGGACGAAATTCACTACGCAAACTTCCCTGAAGTTCTGATTGAGCCACAGATGTTCTCCATAGATTATTGGAGACGCAGTTGGAGAATGACCTTCGCGGACGGTGCTACTATTATCACTACGAAGGAGGGGATGCTTTCGCGGGTTCTTCGCGAGGAAGATAAGGATCATGACATAGGTCCTCGTGAATCTTGGATTGCTGCTAATTTGGGTATGCGGAAATGCGTTAGTCTGTTGATGGATGGCAATGACTGGTTTCGAGAATGTGCCTACTTATTTTGGGACTGGGATCGGGTCAAAAGGTATCAACTGTCATGTTTGTGGCAAAGTGCCCCGGTGATGATACCTTACACTAAATGTGGTGCAAACATCAAGGAGATGAAGGAATCGTTTGTTGAGCGCTCAAAGATTTGGCATGAGGGAGGCAGAGGCTATTGGAGCAAAGGCGATACTAGCCGTATCGTTTGGCGAGAACGCAACGAGGCGGTGGAACAAACGTCAAAGTCGTAGCTGGAGCGAAAATGTCACCAATAACTGACTTCAATTTTCTGGCTGCCCTGGAAGAAAATGGTGTTTGATATGGCATGTGGGAGGCCGATAGCTGCGAGACAAGGGCGGCTTGGAAAGGTTGGGAGCTAAATTTAACAATAACTGTACACTCATGCTTACCAACTAGAAACTCTCGAAACACAATATCTCTGTCCTCGGTAGCTTTACCAGCCGCAAGCCGCCCAGAGTGAGGCCTGACCAACGTACGCAAAGCTCTCGCCTGAAACCGGAATTGGCGTTCATTGGGTAAATCGCCTGCAGGAGGCCGACAACTGGCAATCCCAGCTAGCCCTCCCGATCCACACGTAGCCTACCTGCCATAATATTAATAGACGTTGGCTATAAATTATTCGAATCTTGCCTTCCGCAAATCCACATCAAGTCCACTAATCGGCCCCAACACCCTTCTACATAAACCTCGACGGAGCTGTTCTCCGAGGTTTCCGCATATCTCATCACCTTACATAGTAAGCTTCGTTGGACCACTTGCCGTTCTGAGTACATATTGCTCCTGGCCCTTGCCATATTAAATCACACGATGTATTTATCTGACGACTTTTCTATGACGACCACGGTCCTTACACCTCCAACCGAGTGTAAAACCACTGCCAACCTCTGGAGCGAACGCGGCGCGATTCCCTGGCCCGGCAACACCTTTCACATTGTCGAAAAATACACGAATCGAATGATTACTCTCGTCAACGACCTCATCGCCATAAAAGATGTTGAAGATGCGCAAAACGACCAGGCGACTCACTGGCTCTGCGTCGAGAAGAACGGATACTTCGGGTTTCAAAATCCGCAGTCGGGAAGATACATCGGGCATGACGGAGGCGACTATATCTATGCCAAAGCAATGGGCCTCGACGGGTGGGAGTATCTCACGCCTAGGGAGCACCCCGAAGGCGGCTACCAGCTTCTCTCGCCATTCTACTGGCATACTTTGAAGATGCTCTGCGTCGACGAGGACAAGAAGACGGTTGTGAGGAGAAATCATGGAACAACTCTGTGGGAATTCGTCAGAATTTAGGCAGAACTCATTCATGAACATTTTAGAAGCTATTAACCCTAAAATTCCGCCTTTCCTAGGTGCAATTCAAGACAGAATTCTACCTGCATTAAACTGCGTCGTTACGAGCAAACGTTATCCAAAGGCGGACGGTCGTCGACTTCCGTCATGAATGACTTGCCGCGCTCTTGTTTACTTGGTATGTCTAGTTACATGACCATTAGTCACTAGGATTGTCTCGCTGCCGACTTCTCTGACCACGATATGCCGCTGGTGTCACCTTTGCTCCAATATCCAGAGCCTCCTTTTTGCCAAATCTGTGATCTCTCGTGGAAAGACTCGTTCATTTCATCATACTCTTTCTCGTCAGGTGACGGTCTCGCATCTGAAAGCTTCTCAAAAGCCTTGAGCAGTTGGTATGTCTCCACCCGATCACAGTCCCAAAGTACATATGCACAATCTCGAAGTAACTCATGCTCATGGAGCATCAGGCCAGCATATAATGGTGCACCTTCATGAGCAGCGTACCAGGAATTGAAGGGCCCCTGGTCAGGATCCTCATCGGTCACTCGGCTCACATTTTCGTAGAGTAGCTCTTCTTCGGGCCTTACGAAGGCGTTGGCGCCTTGGTATGCCCCAAGCACGTTGGCTAAAGCTCCAGGAAAATTTGCCACGCCGATGTCTGGGTGCTCCGTGAGCATATCCCTCTTCCCATCGTAGGATTCTTCATTAGTCAGTCGATGGATGAATCCAATCCCTTTAGAGAGCTTCATGTAGAGTAGGTTGTCAGCAAAGTATTCCAATGGCGAAGCCGGTCGCGTGTAAGATGTGTACTGACCCACATCTGCCGATAAATGTTCTCTTCGCCTCCAGTTAGGTAGTCAACTGAGAACTCGCCGAAGTTGACATCGTGGGCAAGTACGTCAATCGATGCTGTGTTTGGTTGTTAGCCATTATCGGTACAAATTTGAGAACTCTACCCATCTCCCTGACTCTCACCTTTCGCAAGTCTTGCTTCGAGGAAATCGTGGACGCAGCCAAGCTGCTCATTTTCCCATAATGGATGTTTCGAAAAGAACCAACTGTTAACGCTTTCTTCAAATATTGTGTTTGGGTTAGACGATCTGCCGGTAAACAGCCCGTAAAATATTTGGATGCGATAGAAAGCCCTACAAAAGCGAAATCGCTCTGTAGTTGATAACGAGACGGTCGAAGGCAAGTCATCGTCGGCCTGTCGGAGACGGTCCCATGCATCATCCGCAAAGTCCGTCGTCAAGGAAAGAATCATATCATGCGCACGACTCATTTCCATCAACTTAGTCATCGGTAACGACGTCACCCGCGTAGCCAGGCTCAATGGTTCTTCATAGAGGGTGTTGAGCAAGCCCTGGATCGTGTCGCCATCGCGTGGCCGAGGCAGACTGTAGGCTTCTGAAGCAGCAACTGCGTATGGAAGGAGAGCCGGCGTAACTTTCTGACGTAGGATTGCCGCTGCTATGTTCGGGCTCTGCTTGTATGAGGAGTATATGTGGCGGCAGCTGAGCAGAGCTGGCGTGAGTGACCGCAGGTCGTCCAGGTTCCCCAGTATGGAAACGATCAATTCGCATGGAATGTCGGTAATGAGAGTCATTGTGAAAACGATGAAGTCTAGAGCTTGTTGGAACAGAGTTACAAGAAGTAATGGAGTAGTTAAGGGAGAAATACATGCGTAGATGACTTGTGGTGAACGAGAAAGGACCGCATGGTCATGTCTCCACTTCTGCCGCTGCGCCCATCCCCTAATCACGGCGCTTACAGAACAGCTTGATCGTGGTCTCTGCTGTTGGTGCTGCGGCCTCGACAATACAAGCAATTCTGATTGGGCAATGATCGCTATATGCCAAGCGAATGCAAAAATCCAACCAACGACATCTGAATGATTGCTGTGGCCATCTCGGCCAACGTTTGCCGCTGAAGAAGAGCGGCAACGACATCAACCAAAACCGAACGTTTCAACATATTATTAATAGGTGAAAAATCTTAGAATATTTTCAAACACCACTTAGAGCATCAAATCCGTCGCGAAAGCACATCGTTCTAAACGAGGTATCTCAATTTGGGTCAGAAAATGGTCATATGGGATGCTTCGGGGTTATGGGTCAAGTCCCCGCTGGCACCTCCGTCATTGCGGCCCCGATTGTGCGGGTCTTCCGGTGCCCATCCGGTGAAGGGCCGATCGGATATCTCATGACCGTGCTGACTCGGGGCCGGCATCCATGTGCCCCTTGCCTTCCTCCGCGGCTTCACAAGCTGGTGGCGCTAGTTGATGTCTCAACTCGGGTCTTCCCTCCTGGGTCGGAAAGCAGCGCGGGGTTAGGGGCAACCTCAACACAAGTTGCGTCTGCTCACCTCATGCTTTAGTCATGGTCAAGTTGAACGGGATAGCCCACGACAGGCGCAAAACTCTAGCAAACCGAGGGAAACTCTCCCTCTTGGAACGGTTGAGTTCATCTCACATGCATTCCCCGCGGGCCAACGGCGATGAACACACAGCGCCAGCAGTCTGGTCGTTCTCGAACCACCCACCCCGCGAAGAAGAAAAAGCTTAGCCGCGCAGGGCGCTCCTTGGCAAAAGCTTGCCCAATTAGCTCGTAATAAGCAATGCTGAACAGACTACCGAAGACCGTTTGACGTCCGTTAGAGACTTGTGGCCGGACTTTTCGTGCGGACGGTCGGCGCGCGAGGACTGCCGAACGGTATATAGCGACCGCTTCGCATCATTCGTATTCGATGTCATGATATGCGGGGTGGGTTTGGTTAAATCACTCATTTTCTGCGATAACTGTACGACGTCGAGTCTGACTTTTGAGACTGCATGCAAGAGCTGTGCGACCTCGCCTGTCGACGCTGCCTGGGGGCCTTAGAGGTCCGCACGTGTGTTGTTCCTGTGTCATCCATCGCTTTTTTCTCATGAAATTTTCATTGCCTCCGTGTAATTTTGTCATCGAATGTGACAACTTCAAGACTTTGTTCAAATAATTTGCAATGGTAAACATCAGAGAAGCAGCCCGCGCCGCCATCACAGCCTACGGCCTTGCCACAGAAAAGGGCGGAAACGCCTCAATTCCCCTGCAAGAAGTCGCTGCCTCGCTAGCAGCTTTCTACCTCACGAACTTTACGAGCTTCACCCTTGGGGAGGTCACCGTCTTGCCGGATGACCCCGTCCCCGGCGTCTTCAGACAACTACGACTGCTGAACCAAAGCGGTATCGGCACCGACATCAGACCTCGCGGCGGAAGGGTCGAGGTCGTCTCCGCAGAAAGCGCAATCTGCTTCGTCACATTCGAGATCTATCCCAAGACGCGAAAGGTCGACAAGTGGTCATGGACCAACGTGTACGGCTTCCGCTTGGAACAGGGGCGGAGCAATGGGCTCGACGGGGGATGGGAGTTCACGAACGCCGACCAAGAGTACGAATCACTGCTGCAACGGGTCCCGAACTTCTATGCAGGCGGGCAAGTGGGATAGAATGGTAACTGGGTCTTTTTGTATTATCCGATTACAATGTCTATGAACAAGGACCGAGACCTGTTCTTCGCGAGAAATCGCGGAAGTCTCATAATACAACCATTTCTTTCAAGCTAGCCATTTACAGCAACGCAGCCGCACCGAGGGCAACACCAGCCATGAGGCCGAACATGTTGGACACACCGGCGGCAGCGCCGTTGGGGACGCTGGTAGGCGAGCCGGAGGCACCAGCGCCGGTGCCAGTCGTCCTGCTGCCAGACCTACCAGTCGTAGCAATGGTGCCGTTGCCGGGTGCCGCGGTGGTGGCCGCCATGGAGCTGGTGACGGTCAGGAGGGTGTCGGTCTGGACCTGGACGTCGTCCGACTTGCTGCCGCTCATGGAGCTGCTGTCGGCGGCCGCGGTGACGGAGGCGGAGCCCGAGGCAGAGGCAGTCGAGTCACCCTTGGAGGTCATGGTCGTGACGGCGGCCTGGGTAGACTGGGCGACAACTGCGGAGGTGGTCTTGAGGGGCAGGAAGGATGGGGAGTAGGTCTCGGTGCCCTCGTAGGAAGGGCATCCCGGGACGGTCGTCTTGGGAGGGGCGCGGCCGCCGCCGCAGTCGAGAGCGGCGCAGATTTCGCCGGTGTCGGGGACGTAGTAGACGCGGGTTGCGTAGGGAGTGCCGCCGCCGGAAGGCGTGACGACGGAGTCGGAGGATGTGCAGCCGGTGAGATCGGTCTTGGCCAGAGCGGTGGAGGCCAGGATGGCCACGGTGGCGAGGTATCTGAAAGACATCTTGAGGGTTGGTTGGCTTGGGTGTGTTGTATTAATGGTATTAACGAAAGTGATTATGCTTGATTTGGATGTAAAAGAGTGTAGTGATCCGGTGATGGAGTCTTCAGGTATTAGATGCCAGGCTGTCGAGGATGGATAGAGAGAAGGGGAAAGATGTTTTGCTCGTCGTTCCAGAGATCCATTTATCAAGAATTTCAACCCAAGATCAACACCTGCCTTACGGCTTAGCTCCAGGCCCAGCGGTGCCCCTAGACGATACTAAGCGGGTCGCGCGACGGGATTCGCGCGCCACCTCATCTCGGAAATCGTCCTAGCGGTGATTTAGAGCATCCTTTCACGGGCACTTCAACGGTTTTCGTGACGATGTGGCTGTGATGATCTGTCTCAGAAGTTTGCCGACGGATCCCGTATTCATGTATTTTTGGCGCTGATTCATCCGTTTGCTGAATAAAGCAATTCTCGTGTGACGGCCACAGCAAACGGGGCTAGTCTGTAGTCCCATACTTTGTGAGGTATGCTTGAATAACACGGATTTCGTGGATGCCCAAAAGGGGACTGTGCCTCCCCCTGACGGGATTCCACCGAGAGACTGGTCCAGAACGGGCGAATGAGGCGGGGGACATGTACCCGTACTGGGATCTCGATCCTTGCATGATGGTATTTGCTAGCTTGAGCACTTTGGAATTGCGCTGGCTTTTGTTTGTGTCGGCGAGGCCAATGGATCAAAAATCCCATTGAAAAAGCAAGGAGGAAACCAGGCATTCGGGCTGTGCTGCCTGGCTTTGCCCCTGAATGAAGCGCTTGCTCTTCTCGGTCCCGAGATTCGAGAAGGCGACCTGCCCTGTAGCCCAATCAGCTCGAATTTCATGTTTTGTCAAAGCCAAAGACACCAGAACGCGATGGACGTGGACAGAATATTCCGCGCTCATTCGTATGGAAACAAGATAAAAGCTGCACTTTCACTGTGAAGTAATATAGTGTATTAAAGTGTACTTTTTAGGAACTTTAGCGGGCTACCCCTATAACTATACCCTTCTAGCTATAACCTTATATATTTAGCTCTAAAAACCTAGCTTAATAGAGATAATAACCTCCTTAACTTTATTAAAATAGTTAGTATATTTTATAATTTAATTAACCTCTTTTATATCTATTTTTAAAGTTTTCTCTCTCTTTAACTTTCTATAAATTTCCTTAAACTCTTTCTTAAGTATATTAATACTATTTAGATTATTATTTTAAAGTTAGAGTAAGTAAATTACTATTTAATAGATTAGGATTTTTTTTATATATAAGCTTATCTTAGTATATAAGTAGATTATATTTTTAATAAAAAGTATAATAAGTTTATAGTAATTATTAATAATAGTAGTTAGGTTATACTATTCTTTTATCTTAATATTAATAGTTTTAATTATAAAGAAATTAGTTAGAAATAACCTATTTTTAAGTATTTTAATATTATCTATAGTAAGTATATTTATATTAGTTAGGGATTAGAGGGATCTAGTATTTTAAATAGATTTTTTCCCTCTATATACTTATTAATAACCTTTTAAAAGTTCTTATACTATTAAAGTTATAATAGCTTTATAACCTTAATAAGTTATACTTTAGATTCTTTAGTTTTTAAAATAGTATTATAACGCTTTAGTAGGCGCCTTTATTAGTATTACTAATAGAGTTTTCCTGTAGCTTTTAAACCCCTATAAGTGGATGTGGCTGGGCTAAACAGGTAGAAAGGGAAACAAGATGAAAGCTTCACGTCCTGTGAGTACCATTGCTCAGGGCGCCATAATTAACTTGAACGCGCCACCTCTCAGTAAGGGGCTGGAACAACATGAGGGTCAAGGATGCCTGTGGGACCTTCAGGAAGCCGGAGAATTAGAAGCATTGAGCCTCACCTGACTCGAGATGACCGCGAAGTCATGTGAGATGGATGAAGACGTCGCGACGCAGGTGGGCTATCTCGGCCGGATCAGCCGACCGAACATCGGCGGTGAGTTCGGAGGTTCACGATGAAGGTTTCCCCAGATGGTCCGTGATAAGCACCACGAGGAGAATTACAGGGGGCCCGCTGCTGCCAAAAATGCTTCGCTTCAGTGCACCTTCCCACTACGGTCGCTATCGGCCCCACCTATTTCCTCTCCCGCCCCTGTCCCAGACACCGGCATCCCTCCCGGCACCGATAAGCCACCCCGCGACGCCCACAGTTTCCTGTCCCACCTCCGTGTCTTGTCTTTAACCTCTCCTCCCCCGCATCTGTCATCGTCATTGCCGGATCCAACGTCTTGGTACTCAACCTCAGCTCTTGGCTTTCGATCTAGCACGCAAACTCCATCGACCATGGCGACTCATGCTTTGCCCGTGCGCCTGAACCCATCCAGCCATTCTGACGGCGACTGGGTTGATCTCAATGATGGACAACATGCCCCGACTGTGGCCGCCACGGCCGAGTCGGAGTCAATGACGGAGCGCATCCAGCGGGTCAGCTTTGACGAGAAGAACCTATTCAAATTCTACAACATCAAGTTCTCACCAACCCGGTACCATCGATTGAAGAAGTACTACTCTGAGGAACTCGACGATTTGTTTAAGGCGCCCTTTGATACTTATAATCAAGAGGATAAGGTGGACTTCCTCCTCCTTCGAAACTATCTCAGGCGCAACCTACGTGTACTGGAATTAGACCGTCAGCGAGATGAGCAAGTTCGCCCGGTCTTGCCCTTCACCCAGACCATCATCGACATGGTCGAGGACCGTCAGCGTCTGGTCCCCGTCGACAGTAAGCAGACGGCCATGATCCTCAATAATACTACCAAAAAAGTCCAGGAAACAACCAAGGCTATCTTATCAAACGACATCAAGGCAAATGAGTCAACCTTTGCCAGGGCTATGAGCACTATTGACCAGCTTCGCGGCCACGTTGACGAGCTTTATGGCTTTTACTCTCCATACGACCCACTCTTTCCCTGGTGGAATGAGGCACCACAGAAGAGCTTCAATGAAGCTCTCACGGGAATAAAGGCAGCACTGGAGGCCAAGTTGAACGAGAAAACTGGGCCCGGGTCTATCCGTGCTGCAGTCGAACCGATTGGGCGCGATGGCCTGCTCAATGAGCTCGAAGCGGAAATGATCCCCTACACGCCCGAGGAGCTCCTCAAATTGGCCAAAGAACAGTACGATTGGTGCGAGAGGGAAATGAAGAAGGCTTCAAGGAGCATCAAACGCGACAAAGTGGGCTCCATTGGGCCGGATGCCACTGTATCGGCGTAGGTACCACCGATATGATTTCCAGAATAGGAACTGACCTCTTTCACAGTGATCAAGCTGGCGACGCCTCAACGGGGTTTGGCGATAACTGGAAGGCTGCACTCGAGTATGTCAAGAACAGTTATGTCGAACCCGGTCAACAACCGGAACTTGTTCGACAGCTGGCTCGCGAGGGCGAGGATTTCGTTACCAAACATGACCTTGTCACCGTCCCCAGCGTTGCCGCTGAGACGTGGCGCATGTTCATGATCTCAGCGGAACGCCAGAAGGAGTCTCCATTCTTCCTTGGCGGGCCTTCGATTCTCGTCTCTTACCCCACCGCAGAGATGGATCACGACTTGAAGATGATGGTGATGCGCGGAAACAACCCTCACTTCTCTCGAGCGACAGCCTTCCACGAGCTCATCCCGGGACACCGACTTCAGCTCTTCATGGCGAAGCGCCACCACCCGTACAGGAAGCTCTTCGAGACGCCGTTCTTTGTGGAGGGCTGGGCCATGTACTGGGAGTTCGTCTTCTGGAACAGAGGCGACTTCTTCGTCTCCCCCGAGGACAAGATCGGTACCCTCTTCTGGCGCATGCATCGATGCGCTCGAATCATCTTCTCGCTCAAGTATCACTTGGGCGAGATGACTCCTCAAGAGTGTGTCGATTTGCTCGTTGACTGGGTCGGACACGAGCGCTCCAACGCGGAAGGCGAGGTCACGAGATCATTTGGCGGCGAATACTCGCCACTTTACCAGGCGGGTTACATGTTGGGAGCATTCCAAATGTACGGCCTGAGGGAGGAGGCATTGATGAAGGGGTTGATGGGCGAGAAGGAGCTCCACGACAAGATCTTGAGAGCAAACACGATGCCGATCGAGCTGCTGCGAGCGCTTGTGCTGAACAAGCCGCTGACCCCAGATTACACGGCTAAATGGAGGTTCTACGACTCAGTGTAAGACTAACCTGGACATATAAACCGTGTGGCATCCGCCTCGATCTTGTACGTACGATATATCTCTTCCAAAAAATCTTAAGCACCAATTTCTGGACATTTTGATCACCTCTCTCCGCTTCCCCGGACTGTCACCCCACAGACCCGGAGACCCATGCCGCTGGAAATGCGGGGAGCGTTGCGGGGCGCCTCGGCCTTTCGGGCCATCTCGAGCGGGAGACGGGCAATCTGACATGGAACCATAACTACACCAGTCTCCGCCCTACATCACGCGGACCCAACTACCAGAAACCCGCAATCTGTGGTTCAGTCGTCCAATGTCTGGTCATGGATAACGGCGCAGAGCTCGGCCACCAAGGCGAAGCCACCGACGCGGCCCATGACGACTCCGGCGGCGCCTCGGAGGCCGCGGCGGCCCTGGCTTGCAACTGCTGCCGGCGCCGCAAGCTGCGATGCTCCCGGGAGGTCCCGAATTGTCAGCAGTGCCGCAAAACTGGTGGGTGTCATAGGATGCTGGGCTTCCCATTTGGGTAACTGATTCGTTGTAGGAAGTGAATGCGTATATGAGTCTAAGAGATCTAAGCCCGGGATGAAGGCCGGTGCTATTGAGAATCTCCATCGCAGACTAGGTTAGTCATGGATTCTCGGCTTTGGCTGCAAGACGCAATGGTTAATGAGTTGTTTCAGATGCCTTGGAGAGAACCGTTCACCAGCAGAGGGCGAATCCCCCGGACCGAGACCGAAGACAGTCTGGGTCGGATAACTCTCCCAATCGAGACATCCCTGGCAGTACTGCCGAGCTTGAGAAGAACGCTTACAACATCATGTCATTCTTCGCCAAAGAGCTGCAAAAGTTCAATGCAAGATCCTCTGGGCCAATCAGCGGGGCACATCTCCAAGGGGCGGATGACCAGCCATCACGGACTAAGCGCCGCCGTCTTGAGAACCACGATGAAACATATCCTTCACATGGTAGCAATATGCTAGCACTACCAGAAGAAGAAGTTCTGCAGATCGTCTTCCAAGCTTACTTCTCACATGTCCACCCATGGATCCCCATCTTACATGAAGCTACATTCCGTCGACGACTTACGGAGCCTCATGATTTCGAAGCATTGAGGGTAGTATTACACGCGATGGTCTTGGCCGCTTCCAGGCATATTGCTGATGAAGACACCGCTACGACCGCTTTTGGAACTCCAGAAAAGAGAGTGATGGCAAGAGACTGGGTTGTGTCTCAAGCGATGAAACATCTCACCGTCGAAAGTCTACAAGCTTTGATCATCATCGCTTTCAACGATGTAAGATCTCTCTGCTCACTGCTCTTTACGGTAGCTGACTAGCCTTTATAGATTGGAAGTGGCGAGGCGGCTCAGGCCTGGTCTCTAGTAGGCTCACTCACACGGACAGTCGAGTACCTCCAACTCACAATCGAGCATGACGATGCAGAGAGACTTTCCCTATCTCAACCTTTCGTCTCGTTGCCGCCACCAGATAACTGGACCGAAGCTGAGGAGCGAAGGCGCGTCTTTTGGAACGCATTCAAACTCGACCGTCTCATCTCCGTCACCATGGGCTGGAACACCAGCCTCACCTCCGACGACGTCCACTGCCGCCTCCCATGCGACGGCGTCCTCTGGAGAAAAGAGGACCGCGTGGTCACCCCCTACTTCGGCATATGGGACAAAGCCGCCGGGCGCATCGGAAACCCGATCGCCTTCATCCCCTCACACTACGCCCAAACATCCCAAATCACCACCGAAGAAGAAACCCAGACCCCATCCGAGGCCGGTACCTCCCCCGGGGCCCAGATCCCCAGCGTCGACATGTCCACCGTCGGCGCCTTCGCCTACTGCATCGAAGCAACCGAGTCTCTCAGCCGAGTCACGAGCTACTTCCTTCAGCAGAAGGTCAACATGCGAGACCAGCGGGACATCAGCAGCTGGCTCACCCGCTTCAAGGAGCTCGACCTGCGCCTGGTGCACTGGAAGATGCTGCTGCCGCAGAAGTGGAAGGCGAACATGGCCCGCCAGTCGACGCGCATGGACCCGAACCTCACGCTGGCGCACGTCACGCACAACACGTCCATGATCCTGCTCCACCAGCTCATCGCGTTCCCGCCGCGGGAGTGGGCTTTCCGGGCGCGTTTGCCGAGTATCTTGAGCATCGATACGTGCCAAGCTGCAGCCGTGGAGATCGCCATCATTGCGGAGAATTACCTGAAGCATGCCCCGCCGACGATGCCTGTGTCCAGCCAGTTCGCGTTTTGCATTTACGTGGCTGCTAGGGTGTTGCTCCTTCGATGGAAGTATGATCTCGGCGGGGAGCTGGTGCCCGAGTTCTGGTCTCTGGTCCAGATCCTCGACGAAATGGCCGGTCGGTGGGCTGGTCCTCATAGTCTCGAGCCGGCGAGGGACAACTTGGCCGGTAAATATTCTCGGAAACTCACCGAGATGCGTTCCCAATGTAGCGAGGATGCATCGTACAACATCAACGTGTTAGGGTACACCACCGAGATTGACCACACCAGCTCCAAGGATCCGCCAGTATTCCCGCAACCAGCTCGGAATGGTGCCGCGAACCATTCCGAATTCAATCAGAGATCGAACACCGCAAGAGTTGATCCAAACTTGTTACCAGCGGCAGAAAAACGACAGGGCATGGCTCCCAATACTGACAGTATAGTGGTCGCTCAGCAATTCGCGCCCCCAGTCGTAAACCCCAACCCAAACTCAGGCGGAATTGTCGTTCACCCAGCAATGGAGATGGAGACAATGGCCCAGTCCAACGTCTTTCACAGAAGTAGCGTAGGAAGCGGCGAACTCAGCAACATATCCCAAATGCTCCTCGACCAGCAATTCGTCGACATGGACCGGATTATCAGCTTCGATGACGGCATCTTCGGCACCGAATACGAAGGCGGCGGGTGGTAAACTTGTAACGATCTCTATTTCTGCCTACTTGTACATCAACAGCAGCGTCTATACCATGCTCATGTTCAAAAGCCTGTTTCCGAACTCCACGAGGTAGTAGTCCCCGTACACAAGGCCGTGATTGGCGTACCTGCGCCTCGCGTTCTCGTTGTTGTTTGCAGTGCCGTGTTTGAGGATGCCGTCAAAGTACTGTCTGGCAGCACAGTCCTCTATGGTGATCCCTCTATGAACCTCACGTCTGGTGAATTGGACCTTCTCGGTGGCGAGTGAGTGATCGATGGTATCCGTGACGATTTCAATGGCCGCTTCGGAAAATCTGCGGCTAAGGGAGTGCTGCTGGACGCTCCTCAGGGCCTGAGAAAGTAGCAGCATGCCATTTGCGGCGATGACCCCGGCCGAAGAGTCTCGAAGCGGGTTCGATGGATCTTGAATAGGAGCGTCGAAGTCCCAAAGGGGGACTCTGCGACCCTTGGTCCGCCTCTCTATACCATCAACTAGGCTGTCATCATGACTGAAGGCTGGAATATCCACGCAAGCTGGTGCTGTGTCGAGTCTGTACAAGAAGTACTCCGCCACCCCACATGCCGCCTCTAAAAACACCCTGTCTTTAGTCCAAAGGTATGTTTGAGCGTACCCTAGAATGGCCCATGCCTGCCCACGACTCCAGGTCGAATCGTTGGAGTACCCTTGTGCCGTCCATCGCCATTTCAGATCTCCGGTAGCTGGATCGATGTTGGCTACGTGGCATGTTGAGTAAAGCTGGCCTTTATACCCGTCCTTGGCCAACGTCCTGGCAGATTCTGGCCGGAAGTGGGTGCGGAGAAGCGTGCGGGCGTGCGTGGTTGCAATGTCTGCTAGAGATGCATCTCCTGTATGCGCAGAGGCGTAGTAGAGAAGATCCAGGTTGCAGAGACTATCAATGATGGCGAGGAGATTGGTGTTCATGTCGGTGACTGTGATGTCCTTCTTGAGGAGACAGTCCCAACTGCGAATCGCGCCCGCGGAGGGGATGTATCGTGTTGCTAGACTCTGAGCAGCCCGAACAATTGACTCGAGACTCCTCTGATTACCGGTAAGCTCCCAGTCTCGCTGGAGAGCGGGCATGATAATGAACCCAATGTCGTGGGTATCCGTCCTGCTAGCCATGCCATGCAGGGGATCAGCCCAGATGCTGCATAAGTTCTGCAGATGCGCGCGCAGGCTTGCAACGTCGAGCTGCGACCCTGCATTTTGAAGATGCATCGTCTGCGGGTACTTGATGGTGCGCTCCAATAGGGCGTACAGTGTCCCCGGGAAGAAGCCGCATGTCCAGAAGTCCGGGTCGCGGAACTCGTACTGGCCGGCGTGGGGACCCTCTTGGAGGACGATCTCGGGGAAGGCTATCGGGGTCTTGCGCACTTCATTCGAGGTGTAGATGAGCTTATCTTCGAGGGATTTAGTTGCGGTGCGGCAGATCTTGGCCGTTATGTTTTCTTCGAAGAGCTCATGAAGGCGGGCTGCGAGGATGGAGTGTGGTTGTTGAGCGCCAAGCTGCTCAGGCTCGGCAGCTTCAGACCATGAAGTCTCGCTGTTCTGGTCCATGGAGAGGTCTTCTTGTGTGGGTGATGTCGGTGGTTCAGAAGATATGCTGTCGTGTCGACGCGGCTCGAAGTCCCTTGGGATTGTTTGTGGGTTCTCACGGACGCATGCGCCCTTAATTTCAATAGGTTCGAACATGATGGGAAAATTAAATGATGACACAGAGATGGTGAAGATTCGTCTCTCAGGTCATGTGTACGTGAAGTTGAGGTGTTCAATCATAGAGCCATCGTTGTACTTTAGTACTCAGCCCTTCAACATTGCGCCATTGGTAATCATCGCAGCTTGAGGTCAATACGATGTACGGCCCGTCGGAAGCGAGGGTTCGAATTCCTTCTTGTCGGATCACGGCCCATCTCTCGGTTCAATACGTTCGCGATGTACGTTTTGTCGATCGTCCTACTTACAAGCCCTAGTCGGGGTAAACATGTCCCATACCCCCGAGGACATTCCTCCGAAGGATGCATTGCAGACCCTGGTAGTGGCTCGCGACTTGCTTCCCCGGTTCTCCACACCCCGCATCTAGGCCCATCTCTCTTTGAGGGAGGATTTGCGGGGGAATTAGGGGGGCAGACAACATCTGCATCCAGCACGAGGTGACTTGTCTGTTGGTTCACTAGCCTGAACAAGCTCACGGACTACTCCATTGCGACCCTGTCGATGCAAGGCTGGTGTGATGGCTGGGGATGCTTCAATTGATATAAAGGACGGCGTTGCATCGTCAGAATGTCATTCAACATTAATTCAACAAGACTCACAAGACTCCTCCCGACCCCGACCTCCCTGGGTCTTGAAGCTGAAGATAGCTTGACCGGAACACAACAACGGCTTTCTGACAGATCCCAACATGGGGGATAGAGTCAGTCTAGACAGAACCGCGGGGACTGCCGATCCGGTCCCCATCACGAAACCGCTAGACGACAATGAGCCGGTAGTGAGCTCTTCCACGGCCAAGCCGCAGACACGATCTCTCTGGGTGGCCTGGCTGTACATCTTCGACTGGTATCCGAGCCACTACTCCAAGGAAGAGAAGAGACTACTCCGCAAGGTAGGGTGTTGAAGTCTGTGGCGGCTTCGACATTTCTAACATTTGGCAGTTGGACAGCGTTCTTCTCAGTCTCTGTTGCTTAATGTGTAAGCTCTCTTGCAATATTCACATTTCGATGAGTGGAACTGACACCACAAAGTCTTCTTGAAGTGGCTTGACTCCGCCAACATCAACCACGCATATGTTTCCGGCATGAAGGAAGAACTTGGCTTGAAGGGAAATCAGTACGACTAAAACGCCAATCTCTTGCGAAGGAAACTGACATGTGTCCCAGATATTCCCTCTTCGGCACCTTCTACAACATCGGCTATCTCGTTTTCGAGATCCCCTCAATGATGATCATCTCCCGACCGCACATCGCACGCTACTATCTTCCAACCATGGAGTGCCTGTGGTCAATCGTTACTTTCGTCCAGTGTCGCCTCCGCAACGAGTACGATATCTACGGCATCCGATTCTTACTCGGCGTCCTCGAGACACCCGCGGCCACCGGCGCAATATACCTCCTCACCTCCTGGTATCGAGGTGACGAGCTTTTCAAGCGTGCCGGAGTCTGGTACGTGAGCTCGAACGTCGGCGCTATGTTCGGAGGATACCTTCAGGCCGCCGCGTACAACAACCTGAGCGGCGTCCACGGCATGTCTGGCTGGAGATGGCTGTTCATAATCGACGGTGTCATCAGCCTTCCGATCTCGGTCGCGGGATACTTTCTCTTTCCCGGGTTGCCTACGAGTCCCAAGGTTTGGTGGCTTACCGAGGCCGAGCAGAAGCTTGCGCAAGCCCGGATGAGAGACGATGGTGTGAAGGAGAGCAAGAAAATCGGAAAGAGGATGCTCAAGCGGGTTTTCACCCACTGGCACTTTTATGTTGCCGTCCTCACCTACATTTTGTGAGTCTCCAGTGCCGCGCGTTGTTGAGACTGACTTTGCTAACATGCCATAGCTTCCAATGCACCTCCTATGTCTCAGGTCAGATGGCTCTTTGGCTGAAGCACGAAGCGGACCTGAACGGCACCTGGACCGTCGCTCAGATCAACACAATTCCCACTGGTGTACAAGCAATTGCGATCGTTGCGGGAGTTCTTGCAACTTCGCTGTGCATGATCTACCCAATTTGGTGTGTCATGTGCGTCGTGGCTGCAGTCCTCTTCTTTGCAAACCTTTGCTTGTTGATCTGGGACATTCCTCTCGGATTGCACTGTGAGTCTTAACCTCTCATCCATCAGATCATTAAGCTGAGTCCTGACTTCAAACTCTCCCTCAAAGTTGCCGTGTACTATATGCTTGGACTCACGAGCTGTGTCACACCGATTCTATTCCCATGGGTCAACATGGTTATGAAGGACGATAACGAGGCCAGAGCATTTACCACAGGTGCTATGGTGAGCATTACTTGAACAATACCACATTGACCAACCATAATGACGACTGGACCTAGATGACCTGCGGCTGGATCTTCTTCAGCTTTTACCCCATCACCGTATTCCCTGTCGTCGAAGGTAGGTCTTCAATGAGCACGGCACCGGAAAGTTCACGAAGGCTCTGTTGCTAACAGTCGTCATAGCTCCAAAGTGGCGCAAGGGCTTCATCGTCAACACGACGTTCGTGGCAACGTGGTGGGCGCTGTTCATGCTCGGCCAATACCTCTGGCGCCGCGATATCAAGTTGGGCAAGTACAAGACGACGACCGAGACGAGCAGTGTTCAAGATGTCAAGGGGGATGATATGATGCATGTTGAGGTGTCCAGCGAGAAGGAAACGAAGGTCTAGCGGGATGAAGTTGTTGTCTCCGCGTGCTGATTGGCATAGCAATGGACTGTCAGTATGGACTTGATACTTAGCAACACATAAGCGTCACTGAAAATGGAACTCCAACTCAATTACAATTGTTTTGAAGTTTGAATCGTCTTCTTGTACTCTACGCAGCATATGTATGTACCAGGTTCCAAGTTTGCAACTCAATGACCAGTACTTGGTCCGACCTTCGGTGTGAAGTAGGTTGAGGTTTGCCATCCGGGCGAGTAGTTATATTAGGACAATGACAATCGGAATATCGAGGACGACGATAATATTAACCACAATGAAGACGATACTGATAATAAGAGCAATAGTATTAGATAAATAGAGGAAGAAATTATAACTAAAATAAGTAGGAGTCAGTTCAAGTATCCGCCCAGATAGCAAACTCTCTAGTATCAGTATTGTTTATTAACACAGTGGGGAACCACGGTACAAAAGTTCATATTCGCTCCAGTTGACAAGAAAAGTTTGACACGGAGGTCTCCTCACCAGTCGTTCAGCTGCAAATGATCTTCATCGTTCATACTGCAAAGGACCTCTTTCGACCACACATGGTAGAAATGCGAGCTGCTGGCCTGCTACATGTTCGTAGCAGCTACTTGATTCCTTCTTACCGTATTCAGCGTGGATAAATAAGAATTAAGCTTCATTCGAGTTTCGATTTGGCTTCAAGATTATGATGGCTATTGCAATGGTAAAAATGGTATCGCCAGCACTGGCTCATGGGCCTGCCCATCCACTAGTACCCGCGTGGTTAGTCAACCGGTCCTGCACCGAAATTCGAAAAGTGAATAACGCCGATAATCCTGCTGAGACTACCTATGAAAGATTCGCACACTATAATATGCAGAAGAAGTAGGGCGGGGGTTAGTAGCATAGTCTGGGTGGGCCGTGGCGGAACTCAGACCTTCCAATCACTTCTTCGTTGGCCTGCCGCTTGCTGTACGCGCATCAACCAACACGATACTCAAAGGGTGTGTCAATTTGTGCCTTGGTAATCTTTGGGGAATCTTTGGTTAATCAAAGGTCGCGATTAGGTGACCATGAGGGGCAACCGTTAGCGGTGTGACCAACTCATAACTTCACGAGAACCTTGATAACGCCAGACCAGCCGTATAGGATTATCGTAAAGGTGTGAGCCGCATAGAAGTCGTCTCCGATAGAATCTTTTCATAATAAAAGATGTAGAAAATCCACTTGAGACTGCCCAAACCCAGTTGCACACATAACTACTTCAACAATCCTTCCTTTTCTTGCACAAGTCAATTTATACGGAAAACACGATGAAATTACGATCCGAAACTAGGAGCTGGAGGCTGGAAGCCTCTCGGTCGAATCCTATGTCTCCAACGCTTCCACCGGATATCCTACTCATGATCATGGAAGAGCTGGAGAAGCAAGTTTCGCCTACTAGAAAGCGTTTGGTAGGCAACTGGGCTGCCGTGTCAAAACATTGGCACAAATTCTTCGAACCCATCCTCTGGCATACTTTGAGCATTCGGCCATTTGTTTCCAGGTCAAATTTTGATGGGTTCAGTGAGAACGTCAGCGGTCACCGAAGAAAGATGGTGCACAAGATCTTGCTCCATGTGGACTTGAACATATACCCCCATGGTGACCGCAGTGTGGCGGAAAGCGAATATACCAAGGTCGAAAACAATTCAAGATTTTCCGCAGCTCTCCATGCGCTCTTTCGTCATCTTTCTACATGGGCGGTCGAGCCTCCAAGGCCTGCAATCACGCTTGAACTGAGTGCCAGCTCACCTCGCGATGAACTCTACCACTCACCTCCAAGATATCACGGGCGTCTTCGCAATCTGCAACCGCATGGATACTCGCCTTACGGAGCCAAATTACGCCTCCTTGGTAACCTCCTTAACACCGACTGGGTATCTTTCTGCGATGATCCATATTTCGAACTCCCCAAAGTCAACGTGATCTCCGAGCTTTTCGTCACCCAGAGGCTCTATCGAAGCCTCTCCGAAAAAGCTTTATCAGATATTCTGAAGGGGCTGCCGTGTCTCAGCCATATCAACTATGAGCCGTGGCTTGCCATTCCTTCAAGGTTCCAGAACGAGCGAGAGGAGGCAAATACAAGCCTATTCCGGAATCTTGGCGCCAACGTACGCGCGGTGACCTTGTGGGAAGCTCAATCCTGGGAGCTACATGGACTCATGTGTTATTCCAAGATGATATGGCTGTGGCCCCCAACAAACGACAAGCTCGCCAAGCAGGCAGCGCAAGCCAGCTTTACGCTGCGGCATCTGGCAATTTCTCACGCAATAGACGCCACAGAGTTTTTCACAGGATTAGTGGCAAAGGCTTTGCAGACTCAGTCGAAACCTTTTCTTCAACATTTGGCTCTGACTTATCCCATACAGTACGGAAATGTCAATTTAACACAGATATATGATATGCTTAAAGTTGCGGCTCACGCAGCTTCTTACATGGGTATGCTGCAGATTTTGGAAATTTGGAGCCCAGGTACAGGCCAAGGCTTCTTTTTCAGATGCGAAGTTGCGAAGTACGCAATTAAGATTACAGTCGCGGCCACGTTTCGGGTCTCTGAGATTGAGGAAGTCTTGGAAGCATGGCAACTTGCCTTGCGCTGGTATACACGTCGCAAGATTCAATATGTTCGTAAGACTATTGATCCACGCGTTTTGACCGAGCCGGAAAGTATCTGCAAATATTTGAAATTGTACAAATCGCTCCGGGAGTGGTAATAGAAAAGCAGGTTCAATAAACGTCACAGACAACGGGCTGGCAACACGACTTAAATTGAAGGACTGATAGAAATGATTAACCCTGGAGTGTTGATCTATACAATTAAAATCAATAAAGCCCTTTCCTGGACTCACAGAAGTGCACTTTGCGCCTCTTAAGTACTCGTGCAAAGATTCAGTGTCACAAGCCTCAACATGAAGAAAGACGCATGAGACAATATTGAGGATAGCAGCACTTAGGGCGGCAACAGGAGCACCGGAAAGCTTGATGTAAGCAAAAGCTGCTCCATTAATCGTAGGCACTGGCACGGAAAATCAGGCCTTGGCCGTTGTTCCAGAATTGGTGTAGCTCAGTTGGAGCCCTCCAATTCACCACGCCTTTCTGTAGTCTTCTGACAGTGCTAAATAAGGAGGCAACTTATCAGGCATTTCGAAAGGCTTGACACGTCTCAGCTATCCATCCATGGCTATCAACTACAAACTGTAGCTCATTATTACCAAACAATCCACTCTTAACTCAGGCAGAGAGAACAAAGTAAGTGTATGCAATCATCAGGGCATATCTTAGTACAGGGAGAGGATGCCCAGCCACAGAATCAGGCCCTCGATCGCAGCGCCCCATTTTTGCACGTCTGCGGCCTCAACTCTGGTCAAGGTCTCATTAACCGCGCTCGCACACAACTGTACAAGGTTGAGGACAAGGAAGCCTAGCTGTCTCTTAAAGGTGACACTCCTGATTCAAGGTTGGAATGGAATGACCCATAACACACCTGATCATTCGGTTGATCTTTTTCATGGTTCATTGGTTCCATCCTCCTCGGTCTTGACCTCTCTAGTCACAAGCTGTACCCGGATAGCCAAATAAACGCAGGCTTCCGGCTATTGATTATCTTATTCTTGGAGTTATTCAGGCCGGGTTGTCGGCATATTTCATTTGGGTCATTTTCTCTTGGGGTTCATGTTTCCCCGGGCATTTCCAACATTGGCCACTGCGGGACGTGGACGGCAGGGACGGCACGACCGAGTCACGCTGATCGACTCAGACGCCTAGAAGCCCCGTTTCATTGTGAACAGTTCTACGCGTAGTCCATCATCTTGGCAACTCATATAGTCTAATTGGTTTGCTTGAACATCGCCAATCGTCTAAATGAATCTGTGAACAAGGACATGTCAACCAGCCGAGTCGATCTTGATTTCCCCGGCTGGGCTTTCGTTTCATCGACAAGTCAGGCGCTAACATCGCCTTTTTTCAGCATTGGGTCTATGCTGTTGGGATTGTCGTAGGGCTAAGCGAAAAACTGTTGACTTTGCTTTTCGAGTGTCATCTAAACCTTAATTCTAGCCGACATTAGGCGTCGCAACATGTAAGTGCAAGAAATTGATTGCTCCCGCCGGCAAACTCAGTCTATTGATAGATTGCCCCCATCGGTAACCCACTCTCCTGATTCATGCGGTAGACTTGATGATGAGGCTGTGCTAAGTTTGTTTCGATACAAAATCAACAAAATCCTCTTCTTTCACTTCATCCAATGTGCCAAATCTCGTCGCATCTAAGATCAGATTTACCTTGAACGATAATCAGCCACAAATCAGCTTAAAATGCGCTTCTTCCTCGTCATCGCCCTTTCTGCCATTTCCATTGGCCAAGCATCAGCACAGGCCCCTGCCCAGGAGACGGTTTCCACCTCATGTAAGACCGTGCCTGAATGCGGCCAAAATAACATTGGCACTGCTTGCACCATGACTTGCCAAGACAACGTATGTGCCATCGGTACTCATAGATAACGAGACGTTCATCTGCTGACTATGATCTCGAATATAGCCTGGAGGCGAGCGTAAAGTTACGGGCACATGCAAGGCTGGCACATTTGGATTCAACTGCTTGTCCTAAAGGTTTTGTGCGCGAAGTTTCGGAAACTTCCATAGGCCATGCGGCTCGAAATGGAGGGACAGCAAGTTTGAGAGTCGCGCCGAGCAACGTTTCGTTCACATGCGTGGTCTTTGAACACATGGCAATATAAAAGAAACGGTTGCTTCTCCTCCTGTTATCATGGACGTACGTGACTTCCGTTTGACGCGGTTCTCGTCAACAAGAGAACTCTCTTAAATTTAAATTGCTTCTGAACTGGTGCACGATTATCTTCGCGAATTATTGCCCTACATGACCCAAATGGAAGCCAGCGACCGTCCCCGCTACCCGGCAGGTGTGCCCGGCAAATTCAGCTCCGATGGGAGCCTTCAACATTGGGCGGGAAATACAATCATCTGTCACATCCCGCCATCGAGTCCTGTATATCACTCGATAGAGTCCGTCGTCAAAGAATTGTCGTTATGCAAATCCTCTTCCATCATTGCGCCCCTTCCGGCTGCGAGCTTGCACATGACAATATTCGAGGGCGTCAGTGATCAGGTCCGTAGACCGGGTTATTGGCCTTCCGACCTTGCCCTTGATGCCACTCAGGAAACATGCAATGAACACTTTGAGAAGAAACTTCGAAAGTTCAGCCTAGGGACCGAGGCTGCAGCGCCATACAGAATGGTGTTGAAAGGAATCGATATACTTGACGTTGGGGTTGCGGTGCGACTCGATGGTATTACACCAGCAGAAGTGGAACGCTTGAGGGCCCTAAGAGATCGACTTGCCGACGAGCTTAAGATTCGGCATCCAATACACGACGAATATGGTTTCCACATTAGCATGGTGTATTTCCTTCGACATCCGAACGGCGAGCAGAAGCTAGATATGGAATCCATTCTCAAGCGCCACTTCGAAAAGATCGCAAAAGAGATTGAGCTTGGACCACCGGAGTTCTGTCTGTTTGGCAACATGCATGCGTTTGATCCGGTCTTTTATCTCAGCTAAGGTAGATCTTCTGAGACGTCTCTAAACACCTGAAGAGTGCAGGGGGTTTGTCATCTAAACAATAACGAAGAGTGCCTATTTTCCTTTGCCAACTGAACGATCAAATCGCGCCTAACTTGTGATAGCCATTGGATATGAGTAGGAGGTGATGCCTACGGTCACACGAATGCTTAACTCGTCTCAGGCGCTTTGCCGACATGAATTCGCAGCCTAGTTGTTATCGAGGGTGACCTTGCTGGCGATATCATATTTCCTCAACTCCAGCTCCGCCCTTGATGCTTCTTGCCTGATTATCTCCTCGATCTTCTCAGAACGAGGGGCGAACTCAACATTGAATGGCAGCGGGCGAGGCGCTGGGCTATTGTTAAACGCAAAGATGTCTAACTTTTTGTCGTTTCCCTAGATGAATCATAACCGTCAAACGCTAACTTCTTGTTGGAGCGGGAGAAGAGCCGTAGCTCTGACGGGGAACAGATAGCTAATGTGTTACGTACCTGCTCGTCAACGGATCGCATCCGGAATGACCAAAGCAGCTCCACCATAGTGAACCATACGCCTTGCTCAGCAAGCGGCTGTCCACTGCAAACGCGCCTCCCCCAGCCAAAGGTGAAGATGCCCCTCTTGCTAGGGTTCGGCCGCCTCTCAGTCCCATCTAGAAATCTCTCAGGCCTCACTTCATCTGGGTTTGGGTAATCGCGTGGGTTACGGTGTATCGCCCACAGGTTGCCGATGATGGTGGTACCGGCAGGAATCAGCATGCCGTTGTATACATCGTCCTGGGTGGGTGCATGTGGCGGACCGCCGAGCGCGATGGCAGAGCGCCATCGGAAGATCTCAGTCAGGAGAGCACGGCAGTATGGAAGAGACTCTTCATCTTCCCATGTTGGTGGGCGGGGCTCAGCAGCAAGCACACGGTCAATCTCCTCCTGAGCTTTCGTCTGAACGCGCGGGAAGGCACACATGGCGAATATGAAGACCAAGATCGTCGTAGTGGTCGTGTCCACGCCGCCGCCGATGAGGTTGCCAGTCAGGCTTGCGATCTCTTTGGGCGAAAGCTTGAGCTCCAGCTGTTCGTTGATAAGACGTTTAGAAAAGCTGTCTTCAGGGAACCGGCTTCCTTCGACGGTCAGAGCGTAAAAGTACTTGAGTAGCCTTTGCCCATCTTCCCACAACGTGGAGGGCAATGGATACATCCATCGAGGAAGCTTACACATCCATGGGTAAGACTCAGCCAGATGCTGTGCTGGCGTGGTTAGGCTAGCTCCTGTTTGCACGAAGGATAGTGCCAGCCGGGCCAGGTCGTCCTCTGCATTCCGGATGCGACGTCCCCAGCCGATGATGGAGGCGACAGAACATGCGTAACGTTCGATAGCAAATACGAAGTCATTTCTATCCAGAATGTCGCGGGCCAGGATCTTTGACTCGTTACCTTGAAACTTTCGGTAGCCTCGCACAGCTTGACTACCTACCGCTGTATGCTGTTGAAACCATTAAACGCTGTACCAAGAGTATCAAGGGGCCATCAATAAGACAGAGTAAATTGCATACCGTGATTCGCCGATGTAGTCTCCATTTATCTCCGTAGACGAGATTGGTCTGGTTATTTTCGGTGTCGTCCAGCATATCACCAGCAAGATAAGAGGCTGGGCGTGACGAGTAGATATTTGCACGCTTGTCCATGAGATCTGACGCCGACCAGCAGTCAGTCGCTATGACGGTCGGACGAGTTCCCGTCCAAAGGGTGATCAGCGGGCTGTTGTAATCTTTGGACCACTTTTCGAAAGTCACGTAGGGTTTCTCAGTAGGGACCTGTCCAATATTGCCGACAATGGGGTATGGAAAGGGGCCGGGCGGCATTCGAGATCTCAGGTACAAGACGCGGCTGTAAGAAGCCACGATCCATAGAATTGAGAGTATGGCAATGATAGATGATACAAGGCCCAACATTGCTTGGGGGCTCAGCCAAAGTGCTGACAGACTGTGGGGGAGATGCATCATAGATAACGATCGAATACAAGCTGCTTTATAGTTCGAAACAAACAACAGTCACAACACGCAGTAATACGAAATCCAATTGTCTTCGTCTACCATTTATCTTCTCCTCATCAACAGAATGACGGCTTTCGCGGAGCCCGCCAAATGCGATTCGAACATCAGTGATCGTAGGAACAAGTTTGACGTTCAGTGCCACCTGCTGTATGAAGGCGCTTGAAGGTCAGCTTGGCTCCCTCTCGCCAGCCAAGCAACGACGCGGCAGCCGGCGGCCCCGCAATGCTGGTATGTCGGGTGCAGGAAGATACCCCCGCTTTGCCGAAAGCAACCACATCACTACCACTCTGGAGAGATCACCGACTACGGATAGTAAGGTCGACACTATCTGCATATTTCGCGATATCATGACGCGAGGCAGCGGGTCATTCGGCCGAATTGCCCGAGCATTATTCCAACTTGAGCCGTTCTACACTGAGATGATCATTGTAAATTGCTACTACCAGCTACGCGCCTGCTGTCGCCCATAGTCTAGCCTACATGGCTGTTCCATTCACGCCGGGCTCCATGTCCGGATTCACCGAGCGATCGAGGCTTGGTCGATACGTCAGGTTAGTGACAGAGATCTTGCGTGTTTGAGTAGTCACGTTGAGGATCAGCTCATTTGATGTCCTCATCTTACCTTGACTCTTCTACATCATCTACATTGGAATATCGTCAAACAACAACGCAACAACGCAAAATATGGGCTCAAAGGCTATGGCTATTACATTGCTTGCATGCATCGCGAGCACCTGTGTCTTCTCACTCGACGTCGCTATTATCAATAGTCTTAACGTTATGCAATCCTTCCAAAATTGTATTCCCAATGCCCTTCTTTTCCTATTCTCCACAATTAGAACCTCCGAACTGGAGATGAGCTCAATTTCTGACTTGCATTGACGAACAGATTTTGAACTTAATCCCGGTCTCGCCGGCCTCAATGTCACAATTCTCTATGTTGGTTGTGTTTTTGCAGTCCCATTTGCTGGCTTTGTGTTGGATCGGTATGGCCGTCGGAGAGGTCTGATGATCGGTTCCGGCATTGCTCTCCTCGGAGCCACCCTTCAAGCCTCGGCCCACGAGAGTAAGCCTCTTGTCCATGTTTTCTGCAGGCATGTGTTTTCTGGTCAGATTAGAATGAGAATATGCTGATGGGCTCTCAGAAGTGCAGCTTCTTTTTGGGAGATTCTTATTGGGTCTCTCGTTCATCATTACGGGTGCTGGCGCCCCGTCATGGTTAATGGAGGTTAGTCCTCCGAAGTATCGGGAAGAGATAACAAACGCCATGGTTGCTTGTTTGCCTATTACAGGCATGATGGGTGGTCTCATCTACCTGGGACTTTACAATAAAACTTCCAATTGGGCATGGAGGGCGGGCCTCATGGTATGTAACAGGGTTCCATCATCTTCGTATCAGTCAGTCACTAACGTCTAGGTTATCAAGGCTGATATCGCCGGGCCCGCTATTGCGTTACTAATACTCCCTTTCGCACCAGAAAGCATTCGCTGGTTAGTAGCCGAAGGCCGGGCAGATGAGGTAAATGCCTTGACTCATCTTTGACTACCAATTATAGCCAGCGCAACTTTACTGACGCTGTCAATATCATAGGCCTTCGAGGTCCTCGTCGAGATCCGTCAGAGGAACAGGAACGATCCCGAGATTCTGGCAGAATTTCAGCAGATCAAGCAGACAATCGAACTTGAGCGTCAATTGAGTCAACGAGACTCCTGGAAATCTCTTGTGTCTCCTGGTAAGTCAATCCTGTCTCTGCGGGATTAAACTGATGAAAAGCCATTTTGTGTAGCTAGCAATTTTCGCAGGTTCCTCATCACTGTTTTGACGAATCTCTTCTTCCAAACGAATGGCAGTAATTTCTTACCGTATAGCGACTTTCCCAGTGACCACTCTCGGCCATTGGACGTGAATTTGCTGACAAGCGGATGGGCAGATATTTCTTTACTATCATCATACGTGGAACTGGTGTGACCAACACCTTTACCCTTCTCCAAGTCAACGTCGGTCTTACAGCATGGGCCGCAGCTTGTTCCATCTTTGGCGTTTGGTTCGTTTCGAAAATGGGGCGAAGGTCGTCTTTCCGCAAGTGCCCCTCTCAGCGTTCATTTTCTGGTTGAAAGTCGACGCACGCCACCATTCCATTACTAACACTATGGAACAAACTGTTAGTGATTGGTACAATGGTGATAGCTGCATCATTTGCTACTCTTGCCATACTGCAGCAACGTATCGAGGCTACAAACGAAGCCGCATTCGCCAAAGGGGCCGTAGCCGTGTGCTTCATCTTTTACTGGGCGGCCTTTTCATCTTGGTACGCGACAGCCACTCTTTGTTGAGAGCATATTTGCTAACATCAATGATCGCGATCTTGAAGGATGCTGTTAAACTACTCATACCCTCCAGAGATCCTCAAGTACACCCAAAGAGCCCGCGGCGTTGGTGTTGGTCAGGCCCTTGGCTACCTCGTTGGGGCAGGCTTGAGTTATGCTATCCCGCTCGCTATCCAAAACCTCTCATGGAGATACTACATCCTCAACTGTCTTTGGAATGTGCCCATTTTTGTCATCATATGGTGGCTCTTCCCTGAGACAAAGGGTAAAACTCTGGAGGAAATCGACTCCATCTTCGACGGTTCAGCTGCGAAGTCCTCGTTACAAGTCATTGAGGGCCTACCAGATCCTTTTATCGAAGGTGGTCATCATGAAGTAAAATTGAAAGAGCTCAAGGATTCTCGGGTTGGAACTTCGGCACAGTGACAGTTGACTGAGTTCAACCGTTGTAAGTGGGTTTACCGTTCGAACATGGACGAGACCAGCGGGGTAAGATGGTCTAATTAGAGCAGTTACTGAGGAAATGAGAAGGACCCCAACACCAGTGAAACTGAGATCAAGTCGAAGGCACTGTCTCAAGCCTGTTGTCGAAGATATTGAGCTGTAGGAAGTCCTATGCTTGCGCCACATCACAGTCAGCAGTGGAGGCCCAAAACTTTCTTTCACACAATCTTTGACAAGGTAGCAGAACCTGGGCTCTCAATTTTGTTCATGCACGTGCAAGCACCGTTGACTTGATGCAATCGCAGCACCACCTCTGCCACAAATTCAAAACATAGGAAGAGAGTTGCCGGCACAGCTGTTATTCCTGCTTGACAATCGACTTCGTGCTGGCCAATAGAGAAATAAGCAATCCGTACCTTCATTTTAAGCATAACATCAAGTCTCACTTGGAACGGGCGACGATCACTTCCCCGAAAGTTAAATCTACCCCGCCATCTCCAGCATTGCCGGAGGGGCTCGTCGTTCGCCACCAATTACCAATCGCTATATTGCTAGGGTCGGGCAGAATCCGAGAGCTATCTGCCGCTGACATGGTCTAAATGCCGTCAAATCCGACCAACCGCTGAACCTCGCATTACCCCCGCTACCACTCGGCGCCGACGTCGGTTAAACGTCAGTGAAGATGGAAGGATCGAGTGATGATAAAAACAAGCGATCTCACGTCGAGGACAAAGATGGCGCATCGTCTCAGGAGCAATCCAAAATGGCCACTCTCCAGCTCGCAACGTGGGCGACGAACCTGACCTACGCCAACCTCACAACCGGCGTGGTTGATGCCGCTGTCAAGAGTCTTTACAACTGGGCCGGATGCGCAATCGGGGGTTACATCCAAGACGCACCCCAGATTGCGCAGAACACCACCCTCGCTGCCTTCAGCGGTCCTCCCACATCGAGCATCCTTGGCGCCAATGACTCCATCAGTGCAGGTTACGCGGATGCGCAGACAGCGGCCTTGATCAATGGCATCGCCTCACATGTTGACGATTACGACGACACCCATTTGGAGACAATCATCCATCCGGCTGGGCCCGTCGCCAGCGCGCTCTTTGCTGTTGCCGAGTGGAAAGCCCCAGTCTCCGGCCAGGATTTTATCACCGCCTTCGTAGCTGGTGTTGAGGCGGAGTGTAAGCTGGGTTTGTCAGTCTACCCTGAGCACTACAACGTGGGATGGCACATCACGAGTACGACTGGCTCCATAGGCGCCGCAGTGGCAGTCAGCAGACTTCTTGGATCTGACACCACTACTGTGCAAAACGCCATTGGAATAGCAGCAACCCAAGTTGTTGGCATGCAAGAGTACTTTGGCTCAGACACGAAGTCATTCCATGTCGGCCGGGCCGCGCAAAGCGGCATGCTTGCGGCCCTGCTTGCCAAGAACAACTACACAAGTTCATTGCAAGGTCTCGAAGCCAAGTTTGGCTGGCTTCACGTCGTCAGCACGCGTGAGAACGCAACGGCCTACTTCGATCAACTTGGAGAGATATGGGAGGTTGAAAAGAACACATTCAAGCCTTTTCCTTGTGGCATCGTTATGCACCCATCCATCGACGGCGCAATCCAGCTTCACAACCAGACCTTGCAAGAAGGCAAAGCCCTTACAGATATTGAATCTGTCCAGCTCCGTGTCAACCCGCAAGTCTTGATCCTAACAGGCAAGACTGATCCGCAAACCGGCCTAGAGGGAAAGTTCAGCATCTACCACGCCACAGCTGTGGGTTTGCTCTATGGAGAGGCGACGCCCAAGGAGTTCACCGATGCTGTGGTGAAGAATCAGACGGTGGCTGAACTGCGGAAGAAGGTCAACGTGACGACGGACGCAAGCGTGGATAACGCGCAAGGATACATCATGGTGAACTTCAGCGATGGGACAAAGTTGGACAAACACATTGTGAACGCGATCGGTAGCCAGGAGAACCCACTCACCGTTGAGGACTTGAAGAAGAAGTTCATGGACCAAGTCACCATCGCTATTGGCGAGGACAGGGCGGTTAGAGCGTATGACGCATTCACTAACATCGGGAACTTGACTGATGTCGGAAAGCTGAGGGGCATGTTTTAACTTTTAATCTTTATTTGATTGTCATGCCGAAGTAGTTCACATGTTCTCAGTGATGATGACTGAACTCAAAATGGGGGTTGCAATTGGGCAAACGCAATCACTAACCCGAAGGCTGACTTTTGATGGACGAAACATCTGTCGACCATTTGGATCATTGATCTTCTCCCTTCCGTTTGACGCGTACTTGCTGGATCTACTGATCTTCTCGGTCATCTCCCTAACTTGCCGACATTGAATGAGGAAAATTGCTCACGTCGCCGACAGTGAGGTGGGGCTCCAGAGCGGAGACGGACAATCCCCGTTGACGGTGCGGATCGTGTCAGTTGGCAGCGGGGTTTGTCCGTCCTCCTAGAGGCTAGGGTGCAATTTTGATCAACGAGCACGTCTGCTGAAGGCGGCTTTTCTGAAATTTCAATTATTTTCCATAGAGGTCAACTCGCTCATTCTCTCTGCAGTCGCTATTCACCTAGAGGACCAAACTTGCTGTGTCCGTACTCAGACCTTTCAACATGACTGTCGTTCACATTGGTGAGGCTTTGAGTCAAATGTACCCCAGCCAATTTTACATGCTAATGTGTACCATCATCAGTCTTATTCAAGTTTCGCCCCGATGTGACGGACGAACACAAAACAACGTTTGTGAAAGAGCTCAAGACGCTCAAGACACTTCCCTGTGTGAAAGCACAACGTCTTGTTGTTGGAGGTCCCTCCATTACGGACCCGATAGAGCGAAGCAAGGGCTATCACTTCGCACTTTTGAGCTTCCACGAGGACCGCAAGGCACTTGAAGAGTACCAGGCTAGTGCTGAACATCACAGGTAATTGTCTGCGGCTGTTCTCTGGATATATGCTGACCAGCTCCGCAGGGTGACCAGCACCTACCTATGGCCCTTCAAAGAGGATGTCACAAGATTTGATTTCGAAGTTGAGCAGGAAGATGAACATATGTGGGACTTTGTGGCGAAGGGAATCGTGGATGGCACTGTGTAGTGTTGAAACTAAGATACCCAGACTTGACACTGGTGAATTGAGCTTTGTCAGGTTATGCGAAAAATAAAGGGATGCTCGAGTTGGAGAATGGCGAGTTCTTGAGAAAGCACAATATTGATTGGCTGTTCGTCTCGAAGTCGCCTGTACCACATACATCCAGGATGAATTGATAAGGCTGTGGGTTGGCAGATCATCCCAGAGCGGGATCAAGGACTCAAGAACCGAACCTGTAACCGCAGTCATGATTGCTGCTTTTCTCTTCAAATGCATCGAAAACTCAAGTATCCCAGATAAATATACCCGGCTCACCGACATCGCTCCAATAAAGCAACTTTTAGATATATATCGTAATGTCTTGGCCAAATAGCTGGCTGTGTCCTGTCTGCATGCAGGTCATCCAGGCCAGCAGTGGTCGGACCAGCCGTGACGCCACATGCACGCTGCCAGGCCCGAGTTTGGAACGCTTTTGGCAGGCTGCCGCTGATGATTGTTTTATATGTGGCATGTGCTGAAGCAATTGCCTTTTGGAATATCTCTGAGCAGCATCGGCGAGCGTGGGGTTGTTTGTCTCGGGAAGATTGGAGTCCATTCTGTTATTACATCATCGATAAAGGAGAGTATGCTAAGGACTCGCTGCATCAAATCAGAGTCTGGATTCTCTATAGTCACCCGACGCGAGAATAAATAGAGTAAGCGACCAATGTTTGTTTCAGATTGATACCGTCAATAGGGAAGCAATTTCTGGCTGCGAGCTTTTACGACAGCGGACTAGCTTTGAACTGGCAATTATACGGCTACGAGCCATACATGTACGAAATTAACACGAGAGCTTATTGATGTTTCGGGCAATCGAAGGCAACACTGTATTTTCATAAACCCCTAACTTGGCTATTCTTGGTTTCGCAAATGCATATGTGCATAAGGTACCTCACCATGAAGTAAGGTGCGAAGCTCCTACCGGACAGACGAAGTGCTGGCTTCCGTCACGTTTTATAGACATTGGAATACACAGGGACACTCACTCGAAGTCTTTTATCACGAGGACAGACATGAAGAATACGTCGTCTGGGTCCGATCCGAGTTCTCGACTTCGTTCATCATAGAATGATTTCGGTAAGGATTAAGGATTTACAATCTCCCGAATATATTCCAAAATCCAGTGCTGGTAGCAGGGTGGCTTGGTAACTGATACATATGGATATACTGGCTATGCATCATGCAAGACTCATGGGACGACTAGGAGGCCGGAGCCACTGGGACGAGGCATTCATACGTAAACAAGGCTTGTTATATCGCCGCTTCTGAAATAGACGACGTCAGAGATGAGCTTTTTCGGTCTCGCAATGTATGAGACACTCAGCCTGGTGTGATCACCTCGACTCTGGCATCAGGTCGGCCTACGACGTATTACGTCTTTGGCAAAAGCTACTGGAGTCGCCAAATTCTCAGAGACGCACTTCACCGTGGGTGCCATGCCTTTCAAGAACGTTTCCCTGGTCCGTGTCGACTCTACTTCACACCACATCAGGAGTGTCCCGAAGGATGTAGGTGTGAGGGCTTTCCTCGGGGAATCCCACTTCACGATTCATTCAAGAAGAATAAGACTTCCCAAACCAGTCGAGTGCAGGACGCAGTCGGAAGAACACAAATCCAATAACTTGAGGCCCACATTATTACTTTCCATGCGCTGGGCTATGGTGCGATCACGCGCACTGAGTTAAGCGAGGCGAGCAAAGTGAGGCGAGCACGACGAGCCAGGCATACATACATATACACATACAGATATATCTAAGCGCATGAGCCTGACTGGCTGCAAAACCCACAATACTCTGACTGATTCCTAGCTTTAGGGTTGGGCTCCGGCGATTTACATACCCAATCTTTGGTGCCCGTTCTCTTCGCTGATCACGGAGATTCCTTGAAAATCCAACGCTGATGAAGATCTGATGAAGATATCTTAATCAACGACTACATTGAACAGCAACGACCAGTCAATCACAAAGCTTTCACCACTACAACTATAGCAGCACGACGACCAAATCGACATGCAATTCTCAAGTCTCCAAGGCCAACAGAGGCCCCTGTCGTCTTCATTTGAGGCTAACAGGACTTTCCGCCACCTCTCCGCTATTCCCAAGACTCTGCCTGGATGCCGTGCTTACGATCTCGTCCGAGACCAGTGTGACTGGAACCTACTAAAGACCGATGATGGGATTAGTATCCGGCTACAGTTCGATGGGAAAGAATCGACTCGAGAACTGCAAACAGAAGATGGAAATCTTCAGAGCACTTTACAACAGGTGGCAATCCTGCGATGGATTGTGGAAGATGAGGATCTGGGTGCGGCTCTAGGAATCGAACATCGCAATATTGCATACCAACCACAGCGGCGTTACCCGTGTCTCTTCCCACACGAGAATGATGCAGCTCATGATATCCTGGAGATCATCCCAGGCATGACCGAGGCAGACATTCAGGACGTCGGGGAAGAAGCAGTGGCAGACGGCCTTGTGGTTTTGTGCCCTGCGCCAGAACCTACCTGCGACGAGCATGAACATGTGAGGAAGGAGGTGCACAAGCTGGCGGCACTCTGGCCAGTACGACAGATTGTTTGTTCCAATGCAGTTGAGGGCATGATCGATATTGCTCCGATATCCGTTTGTCGACTTGGCATCCCGATGTGGCGCTGCTTTAGGGGAACATCGACTACGGATGCGACAACTGAAATTAGAGCACCTATGTCGCTTGGAGAAATGCCACGAATCATTGGCAGGGTCCCCGACAAGTCAGAAAAAAACCCTGATATAGCTCTTCATGACTCCTGGATCCACGATGTGCTTCGGCTCGCTCAACCCGCCGTGCTCCGGTGCCTTGATCGAAAAGCCAGCATACACCCAACAAAGCTTTATGACGCCCACAACAAAGAAGTGAGCAACACCCGAGTCGAGAATTTCTTGGCATTATCATACTGCTGGGATGAATGGCAGGACGATAATATCCTGAAAGACAAGCTGGAAGAACTATCTCGAAGACTTCGGGTCCGATACTTCTGGGTAGACAGGTGGTGCATAGATCAGCGTGACGATGCTGATAAGGCTAAGGAAATCCCACGAATGAGGGATTACTATATCGGATCAAGCGGCTGCCTGGTCCTCACGGGACCTGATGCTGAGCCTTTCGCATGCTTACCTCAACATGACGGAGCGATTCTCTCTGCGTTTCAGCAATTGCGTCGAAACTCGAAAGCGCTTTACTCACTAGTAGGTTGGAAGTGGGTAACTAGAGTATGGACTCTTCAGGAGGCGTTATTGTCTCGACAAATCATCTATGCCGTGCAGGATCAGCTTATCGACGGCGACTACATTTCAGAGCTCATTTCTTATATCGATACGGCTTCTCACTTCCATGGCACCTGGGTAGGCGGTTATGGGTGCTACCGCTGGAATGTGAGAATCCTCCCATCAGTCATCTGGCCTCGGCAATTCGATTTGAAACAGGATGGCCGTTTTAACGTAATAATGAGGACAATATTTGGGGGCGAGCAGCAGTATAACGAGCTACAATCAATAGCTCACGGTATTCTCATGCCGTTTGAGGAGGCTTTGTTTCTAATCCCCGGGCGAAGGGCAAGTAAGAAGGAGGACTATGTATACGGGGTTCTTGGCATTTCCGAAGGAGGAGCCAATATCTCTCCCGAGTACGGAATTGAGTGGTCTGAGATAGTGGGCAAATTACAGCGAGCTGGACTGGTCACTGAAAAGCAACTCGCAGCGCCAACAGTCAACAAGTCGGGTATGAGTTGGCTGTTGAAATGCGACTCGCAGTATGGGCCGTTCAAAAACATGGAGAGATTAGCTACTCCCTTGGAAAGACCCCCTCTATCACTGTCAGATCATGGCGCCACCGTTACGGGTGCAGTTTTTGAATGGGTGAAATGGGAAACTCACCCGTCTAGGTGGGACGTCATCAGTACCCGCGGCATGCCATGTCAGTATGGTCGCGGAACCATCTGTTTCCCTGATACGCCAGGTCTTACCGCTCGAGTTTGCTTAATCAGCTCCGAGTTTGTGACAGAGGAGAGAATGCAAGGTACACATGTGCTACTGTGCCAGGGAGTTACCAAAGCGACACGGGACACTGTGGCCATGCGGGTTTCCGGCGATATTGAAAGTGGAAATGTTCTTAGGGAGGACGGCTATGTGCTGGAGCTTTACGAGTGGTATGAGGGAGATCCAGAATCATTACGAGGTAGACAGTGGACTCTCAGCCACATGCCCCCAATCTAATCTTAAGGATTTGGTCTGTTTGGGCCTTTTTACTTAGTCTGGAATACTGGTAGAATCATCATTTGAGAGTTCGGAAAGCTCTAAACAACTCTTGTGTCAGTACAAGGCGCCTTCATAGCTGTGGGCATCAATAGATGGGACGTTTCTGGTGCATAGACCTCGGCACAGTTACAACTTCCAAGTTACTGTTCTAGATGTGGATGCCACAACCAGGATCGGGGGGCAAGATGCCATTGACGTTACCGGGGAGTTCATCAAGTTGAGGGGTTCCTTGATCATTGGACACTACAGCCGACTGTCGACTGACGGATCGATATCGATTCAGTTGAAAGACGGAAAACATCCATTCGCTCACTGTGTGAACCTTGCCAGATACTACAGATATCGGGGCCCACGGCTGTGGCATAATCAATTTCCTGGTTCTCGACATGGAAGAAGAGGAGGAGGTCACCGGCGAAAAAGCAATTAAATTCACTTCTATCACCCTGCCTCCGATGAGCGAAGTGTACCGCATTCATAAGAGAACGGGGTGATTCAAACACAGACTATAGGCGGGAGCCCCCGGTCTGGATGTCTCTGAACTACTTGCAGCCTACCGCGAGCAGTTGGAGGACATAATCCTGGTTTAGGACCACAGAGTAGCTTTCTCGTGTACTCAGGTTTTACCAGTATCTGCAGTCTCATTTGTTTCTGGTCAGATATACATCAGGCGTCTAGTAAAATGGCACAAGTTGAGCGCTCGATAAGGGTATAAAGCACGCTCGGCCAAACCCAACCTGCAGCTTATGTCCTCCCTGTAGAAGAAGTAATCCCTCCATCAACCACAATCTTCTGCCCTGTGATATACCTCGCCTCGTCAGAGACCAAAAACGCCGCCGTATTAGCAACGTCCCACGCATCCCCCATTCTCCCCATAGGCACCTGCTCATCCCTCATCTTCTTGAACGCCTCATACCCGCCCTCCATCGGAAACCTCGATGCCAAACTCTTGGTATACGGCGTCTCCATCAACCCTGGAACGACGGTATTCAGCCGCACCTTTTTGGGGGCATAGATGACGGCTGTTGCCTTGACGAACTGCATGATCGCCGCCTTGGTCGTGTTGTAGGCGACCTGCGGCTTCCCGATGTACCTCAGTCCCGCAATGCTCGATATGCACACAACGCTCCCGCCCGTCGCCTGCTTCTCCATCACAGATAGAACATGATGACATGCGAGGTACACGGTTTTGAGATTGATCTCGATCTGGGAGTCCCACGTCTCCTCGGACATGGTTGCAGGACAGCCGGGCTGGGATTGCCCAACGTTTGCTAGGAGAATGTCGATGCGGCCGTGCTTTGCCAGACACGCGTCCACGAGCGCCTTTACAGACTCGGAAGAAGTGGCATCGGTAGCAATAACATTGCAGACGCCTCCGAGCTCTTCAATGGCCTTCTTTGTCTTGACTGTTGACTCGATAGTGCGGTTCCCGCCAAAGATTACGGCGCCCTGCTTCGCGAAAGTGACGGCGCAGGCGGCCCCGATACCCCAGCCCTCTGAGCCGGTTTGGCCAAGGCCTATAACGAGGGCGACTTTTCCTCTGAGGTCGAGCATGAGGGTGGTGTAAGCGGTGACGGAAAAGGGTCGGAAAAGATGGGGCTTCGTTGACGATGAATGGATGTTGAAGTTGGGCCAGGATGATCGAAATTGCCTCACTCGATTCAACAGCTTAACTTATACTCGAAATGAACCACATCCAAAGCACGCATTGCAATGCTCCCCGAATGCCACGGCCATCAAGCAAGCTTCTCGATGAGAGTTTGCTGTAAGTCGCGTGCAAACGGAGAAAGTCCGCCAGCCACGGACAAGACTCCGAGTCCTTCGGCCGTCCTATTACCGTCGGGATCACGACATGCGGAGTCCCCGCACCTCAACCGGGCCCGCGGATAAGGCCATCTAGCCAACCATAAAAGCAGGAATACTAATACTCCTCATGACGTGACCGTCCCTTATAATCGCAAGCCAACTAACACCAAAAAGCCCGACATCAAAATTCAAAATTTGAGAAAGCACAGGTAAGTAAAAATGGCAGAACAAAAGAAGCCTGTAACAGGCGACTATGACCTCTCGACCCCAATCGACCCCAACTCGACCGGCCTCCGCCAGGGCCTGACCTCCTACGGCGACGCGCACTTCTCCCTCTTCCTGCGCAAGGTCTTCATCAAGGCCCTCGGCTACAGTGAGGATGCGCTCTCGCGCCCCATCATCGGCATCGTCAACACGTACTCGAGCTTCAACCCGTGCCACGCCAATGTGCCGCAGCTGATCGAGGCCGTGAAGCGCGGGGTGCAGCTGAACGGCGGGCTGGCGATCGACTTTCCCACGATCAGCATCGCGGAGAGCTTTGCGTCGCCGACGAGCATGTACCTGAGGAACCTGATGAGCATGGACACCGAGGAGATGATCAAGGCGCAGCCGTGTGATGCCGTTGTGTTAATTGGAGGTGAGATTTGTCTCTTGTTTGAACTATGGGTGGATGGTGCTTGTGCTGACGGGTGATGATTAGGATGTGATAAGACGACACCAGCACAGTTAATGGGTGGTATCTCTGCAAACAAACCCATCTTGCATCTGGTAACAGGGCCAATGATGCCGGGCAGCCACAAGGGTGTAAGAATCGGCGCATGTACAGATTGCCGCAACAACTGGGCAGCATACAGAGCCGGGAAGATTGATATCGAGGACATCTCCGCCATCAATGACGAGCTTGCACCAACAGTGAGTCCAAACCACACCTCTCAACTCATACCACTTTACTAAGTCAACAAAGGGAGGAACATGCGGCGTCATGGGCACCGCCTCAACCATGGCCTGCATCCTCGTCGGCCTCGGCATGATGCCCTTCGCCGGCGCCACCGCGCCCGCCGTCTCCTCCGCCCGCCTCCGCATCGCCGAGCAAACAGGCGGCCTCGCCGTCGCCCTGCACACCAAGCGCCTCAAGCCCCAGGACCTTCTCACGCGCGAGTCCTTCCTCAACGCCATCACCGTCCTCCAGGCCATCGGCGGCTCCACCAACGCCGTCGTCCACCTTATGGCCATCATCGGCCGCCACCCGGCCGTCGCCGGCACCATCACCCTCGACACCTTCGACGAGATCGGCCGCAAGACGCCCCTGATCGTCGACCTCAAGCCCAGCGGCGACAACTACATGACCGACTTCCACAACAGCGGCGGCATGCTCGCGCTGCTGCACGAGATCAAGCACCTGCTGTACCTGGACGCGATGACGGTCACGGGCAGGACGCTCGGCGAGGAGCTCGCGAGCACGCCCTTCATCCCCGTGCCGCGGGACAGCTTGGTCAACTGCCTGCAGCCGTTCAGCGAGCCGCTGTACCCCGCGTCTGCGCTCGCTGTGCTTCGAGGGAATATCGCGCCAGGCGGCGCGGTGATCAAGCAGAGTGCGTCAAAGTATCGGCATCTGCTGAAGCACTCTGGCCCCGCGGTCGTGTTCGCTGGGTCCGCGGACATGGCGCTTCGGATTGACGATCCAGACTTGGACGTCACGCCTGATAGTGTGCTGGTTTTGCAAAATATCGGTCCGGTTGGAAACCCGGGCATGCCGGAAGCAGGCCTGATTCCGATTCCTAGGAAACTCGCCGCGCAGGGCGTGCAGGATATGTTGCGTTTATCGGACGGCAGGATGAGCGGTACCGCTGGCGGGACCATCGTGCTTCACATCTCTCCAGAGGCAGCTGATCCCGAGTCAGTGTTGGGGATTGTCAGGGACGGCGACATCATCACGTTTGATGCGGAGCAGCGTGTGATCCGGGTTGAAATCTCGGATGAAGAGATTAAGAAGAGGATAGCCGAGAAGCTCCAGGTCCTAGAGCAGGAGGAGGCAAATGGTGGGAGTAACGCACCGTGGATCGCGAAGAAGCGGATCAGGGGTTACCGCGGCTTGTACTTGCGCGAGGTTAATCAGGCGGAGGGCGGCGGAGACTTTGACTTCCTCACGGCTCGCGGTCCATCACGAGGGTTATGACTTGGGAATCATTAGATGTTTATAATGTGCCATATGAAAAACACTATTCTGTACAAGATTATTGTAAATTGCCGCAATCAGCTCAAGAGAAGCTAGGGTATGTCGGTATGAAGTCGTCAAAAAGACCACGCATGATGCTATCCAAGTTCGATCCCTCTCCCATCTGCAGTTGGTCGCCGAAAGCTGTGTTGGACAAGAACGACTCGAACGGGTCTTGGGGTAGAAATGCCTCTGAGCCGTTTGAGGTCATTGATGCCATAGTAATCGGGTGAGACAGGCTCTCGGAGAAGCCGATTCTGCCTGCTGAAGCGCCATTGAGATTGGGATCGTACGGGTTGAGCGGCGGTGCCTGTGTAGACTCCAGACGCGAAGACCTACGATGTTGCGGCACGTCCAACGCGGCAGGTTGGCTCAGCATGTCCTTGATCCAACGAACAGTGGCGCGAATCATGTCGTCGAGAATGTCTCGGCACCGCTTCGCTCCAGACCAATGCTCTCCGGTGGCGGCCAGGACCCCCAGACCGGCACTGAAGTCGGACATGAGGGAGTCCAACGCTGTTTGACGGGCAATCTCGGGCACCATTTTGATGCAATACAGCATGGTGATAATACTCAAGACGATTGAATGAGGCGTGTTCCAGGCGTGCATCAGCATGTTTTGCTTGTATAGTTGATCCAGGAGACGGACGCCCTGGCACGCGGCATCGAAGCACTTGCGTAAGGAGTCCGATGAAGGGTTGGGTATCGCAGGACTGGGACGTAGGAGTAGCATCCGGAGCCCGTGATACCTGATCTGGCAGACAATCTGGACGTACTCCATTCCAGGGTGTTGAGGGATGGTGCTGTGCCATTCATCCAACTGCTGAAGCATCCCACTTTGCCATTCGTTGATGTCGATCACTGCAGGGTAGGCATATCGAGGGGTATCGCGGACAATGCTGTTGGCGACGTATTTGAACTCTGAGTTGAGCTTGGCTAGTCGGAACAGGTGGATGGAGAAAGCCATGCAGCCAATTGGTGCAGATCCAGCTGGTTGGCCGAAATTGTGCAGCGCAAAGTCATCGATATTTTGGGGCAGCTATCGGAAAGTAAGCCACGTCATTTGTCATAGGTTATGGACTACTCACTCGAAGATCACAGGCTTCATCTCGCAGCCCAATCGGTCGGCCCATCATCGTGGCAATCATCCTGTCAATGGTGAGAACAACCCAGAATATCCTCGTCCTCATCTCTTGCTCTAGCAGAGAAATTCCTGCATTGGTGTTGATGTCTCGCTGAAGACCCAAGTCAAGAACAGCAGCTATACACTGGTAGTTGAGATACCACACATCCAAACGCATACACGCGCTATGCATGGTGAATATTGTCAGTAGCAGCAGACACTGCAGCCCGCGAATGGAATTCTCAACATTGATCCGATCGAAATACTGCAGGGCTGACAAGCAGTACGACTCCCCAGAAAGCCTGGCCCTTGTCCGCCGGGACAGAACCGTGGCTCCGAGCGCCAGCACCATGAAGACTTGGAAAGCGCCTGTCGGGCCATGCTCCGCCTCCAGGCCGTTTTCATACACCTGGTCCAGCAGCATCATGAAGGTCGGCTGGTGGAGGATGGGGTACTGCACGTTGATGACGTCGAAGTACATCTCGGCGAGCTGGCGGGCTTGCTCCTTGCCCGGCAACGGAAGCGGGCCCTGCATCGCCTCGACGAGTGCCGTCGGGAACGGGCTGTTTTGCGCCGGCGTCCTGGAGGGCCACGCTGCCTGGTCTTCTTGGCGCGTGGAGTTCAGCATCAGCCGGGCCAGGAAGTACCCGCTGGAAGGTCCGATGTACTTGGGGTCCTGATTGCTGCCCAGAGAAACCATGCCGATTTCGTGTGATAGGGCATTGCTTGCTGAGGGATCAATCACGCGGGCGTCTGGACGAGTTTGTGGGATAGGCGCAGTCTCGGAAGCCACAGGTGGGTGAAGCCCAGCCCCATTAGAATCAGGTGCGCTCATGTGGTCTTCTGGTTGCACACTGCCATCGTCAACCGTTGTCTCAGCGACAAAGGTGTCGTCACCATCAGCATCCATGTCCAGATCACCGGACGGGCCTAGAGCCAAGTCCACATCAGGGCATCGGTCTCGGACTATGCTCTCAAGCCATCTGATACGGTCTTTGAGATTGGATATTTGCCTTTGCTTTCGTCAGATTCGGATTCCCAAGAGTGTAGCAAACGCACTCACGCCCTCGGCAGGTCCTTCAGACGCACACTCTCTCCATCGATACAGGCAACCGAAGCCTTCTTGCAATTGTTGCAAGCCGGAAGCTGGCCGTCGCACTACATCCAATCAGCAAAGTCCACTCCAGATCACCGGCCGAGAAGCGCGATCCACTCTTGGCGGCACACTTACACGGATCTTCCGCCTCTGGCAACGAGCGCAGGCCAGTCGCAGCCGGGCCGTCCTCCGCGGTTGGCGGCTTGGCGGCGGCCGGGAGGTGTTCGAATCGGGCATGTTCCGGAGACTGCAGATGATGAAGTTCGCAGTCCGAAAGTGCGGGTTTCCGGAACGGTCGAGATGGATTGTCAAGCAAGAGGTTGAAGATGTTCGGGAAATGTCCGATGTGGGCACGCAGAGGTGAGGTTGAAAAAAGACGGAAGCGAGACGGGCGCGGGGAAACCCCGCAGCAAAGACTTTGTTGGGTCGGGCTAATCCCGCACAGTTGGCGGCCACTCAACGCAACTGTACGTTCAGACATGATTGATCACGAGACTCATGTTAAGTCTTGTGAGGTAAAACACCATCTGGGAAGCTCATAATACTCATTACTTTTCATTAAGTTTCATCGGAACAATACCCATTTACTAGCATTCTCCTTTACAGTCCCTGGTGTTTCAAAAGCCAACATCTGCTCGACCTCACTGCACAGTATCACCAAAACGAAGAAAACACCACCAAAATGGCAGACGCAATAGAACCCAAAATTCACATCTCAGCACCCGAAGCACGCCGCCTCGTCGAGGACATCCTCAAAGGCAACGGCGTCCCGGGCCCCAACGCCGCCACCGTCGCTCGCTGCCTCGTCGCCGCCGACCTCCGCGGCGTCGACACCCACGGCATGAACCGCATCCCCTCCTACATGGAGCGCGTGCGCCAGGGCGTCCTCAACGCCGCCGCCGAGCCCGAGCTCACCCAGATCACCCCCGCCGTCGCCCAGGTCGACGGCCGCAACGGCTTCGGCTTCGTCGCCGCGAGCATGGGCATGGCCGCCGCCATTGAGTCCGCCAAGGTCTTCGGCATCGGTATGGCCAGCGTCAAGCACTCGAACCACTTCGGCATGAGCGCCTGGGTCGTGCAGCAGGCCATCGACGCCGACATGATGAGCCTCGTCTTCACGAACTCCAGCCCCGCGCTGCCGGTGTGGGGCGGCAAGAGCAAGCTGATGGGCGTCTCGCCCATCGCGTGCGGCGCGCCGGGGAAAGACAAGCCGTTCATTCTCGACATGGCGCCGTCGGTGGCGGCGAGGGGCAAGATTTACAAGGCCAAGAGGCGGGGCGAGAAGATTCCTTTAGACTGGGCCTTGGATGCGGAGGGGCGCCCGACGGATGATCCGGAGGCTGCGTTGGGGGGTGTCATGCTTCCCATGGGCGGGCCGAAGGGCTCGGCGCTGTCCATCATGATGGACGTGTTTTCGGGTGTGCTGTCAGGGTCTGCTTTCGCGGGACATGTAACAAATCCGTATGACCCCTCAAAGCCGGCAGACGTGGGCCACTTCTTGGTCGCCATCAAGCCGGACCTGTTCATGAGCTTGGATGACTTTAGGGAGAGGATGGATTACCTGTATCAGCGTGTCGTTGGCTCAGACAAGGCAGCTGGCGTGGAACGTATCTACTTCCCAGGTGAGATTGAGCAACTCAATCAGCAGGAGAGAGAGAATACTGGCATCCCGCTGGTACAGGCTGAGGTGGATGCTCTTAACGAGGAGGCGAAGAGAGTTGGTGCTCAGCCCCTGACCCCCATGACGATGGCACAGTCATGATGGAGATTGATAGGTAGCAACGTGTGACTTAATAATGAACTTAATTCTTGAAATCGAACGCAAAGTTACAGTCCTCGGACGTCAAGTAGGGAATCAGGTTCAATAAAGAATGTTTTGTATTCATGCGTGTACGGATACTCTCTGATCATGTCTTCATCCGCCCCCACGAGCACCACCGTCTCCCTAACCCCCTCGCGTCTTGCATTCCCTTCATGTTGTTTTTTGCGTACCGGGCTTTTGGAATCATGCCAGAATTACTTGGGGCAAGTATCAGGCGTTTTCGGTTTCAGTGCGAGGCGAATTCCATGACAACCATCAGTGGGGAACATGTTAATGTTGACGAGGCTAAAGAGTGACTTCTTCGCATCAATTGGGCAGATACCGAAAGAATCAACTCCATCAAGAGTGAGGATGAGGATTTCGCTCCCATCAGACAGCTTTGTCTTGGCGGTGCCGAATCTCGGTGATCCCATGCCAGAGCAGCTGAAAATCCCCTCGTGGCGGGGGCTGAAGTCGCAGAACTTGTCTATACTGTCCTGTATCCCATCGGTTCCCTCAAAGGTTGGGTCGCCGTAAAAACAAAAGTGTCCCTGTGGATATGAGTTGATATCGAATCCGACAAAGATTTGGCCGGTTTTGGATTCCCTGACGTAGCCCCAATCCTGTACTTTTCCGCTGCCCAAATCTTGCTTGACCGTGAGAGCGAAGCAGCATTTTTTGTCTGAAATCGCGGCATCGCAGCTGTTGGAGATATCTGTAGCCGCATGGGCTGCATGGGGTGGAGCTGCACTGGCGAGTGTGGCCGCGAAGCCGACGACCAGCAAGGTGGCACCCGTGAAGAGCATGGTGCTGTGGATGAGAAATAGAAGGTGGAAACGCGACGCTAAGCTGAACAACAATAAGTCTGAGCGATACCAACAAGGCTGAGTCTGCTGAGCAAGTAACGATGCGCCGTCAGTGGTAGCGGAGAGTGGGGAGACCTGGGAACGGATGTTGTTATGATGGGAGGAGAGAAGCAAAGGGCAGACGTTGAGAAGCAATGTTTATATACCGAAGTAGTGTACCTGTCACCATGCAGGTACCCTCAGGGAGTTCCTTCTTTAGTTGTGCGACGGTAGTTTGCAAATGGAAGGCTCGGTCTGACTTCGGTGCGGAAGGTCCAGGGAGCAGTTTCCTTCTCGTGAGGAACGTGACGATCCAAGCACGAGCTTTCTTGTCCTCAAGAGAACGGCCACGAGGAAAGAGGGCCGTCTTCGGGCCTACTGTATGATTCTCGCCAGGCTGGGTGCTGCAGGGGACACTGGATTGTGGCAACGGCAAGAGCAAACACTCGGACAACAGTGACGCTGTTTCTATCATACTTTGTACATGGATGATACTGTGCTTGCAAATTCCTCCCGTCCTCGACCACTCGGCGGCAGTGGACCTGGAGGCTCGCCGCCCCTCAAGTCATCGGGCAGCCAGCAGTTGGAGAAGGAACCATCCCGTCTTCCGCTTTCAAAATTGTCGCTGGGGAACGTCTTTTACTTGGTAAAAGTTCCAAAGATGTGTGGTACTAGCTGGTACCATGGCTCAATCGGTGGCCGCGCGACATCAATCTTCTCCCAGGGTCCTACAGACTCCAGCGTCTTGCGGGTGTTTCGGCACAGCTCGCAGCCATTCAAGGCGCGAGGCCACACGAGGTTGATGAACCCTGCATGCAAACACGATCAGCGTCCCGTTTTCATGCGGATGTTTGGGTCTGACTTACGTTGGTAAAGCCGAAGCGGCTCGTTGACCGACACCTCGACGTGCTCATACAAGTACCACCTCCCGCCCTTCTTGAGGTACGAGTACAGCTCGGAAATGTTCTTCTCCGGTTCGGGGATACCACACAAACAGAGGATAGACACGATGCAATCGACGCTGCCCTTCTCGATCTTGCCTCCCCACACGGTCGGGTCGTTCAACGACTCAATACCCGCGGGGACAATCTCGTACGTACCCTCCAGACCGGCCTCCTTCACACTTCTCCTCAGGGCTGGATGCAGCTCGGTGTTGGGCTCAACGCCGTACACCTTCGTCACGCCATCGGCGACTCTGCGTCTCACACCACCGGCAGCCATGGTGGCAGGCTTGTCCTTGGCGAAGAGGCTCACCCACAGCCCGGAGCCGGGGCCGATTTCCAAGACGACGCCATTCACAGGAGGGTGAACGGGGTCTTTGACTACATCGGCGCCGGTCACACGGCCTTCGAGGAGAGCTACTATGCGGTCACTATTGCCGGCACGGATGTTTGGCCCAGCCCAGCCCCAGAAGGCATAAAACCAGGCATCCCGAAGACGAGACAAGGAGAGGAGTCGGCCAAAATCACCGGCGCGAATCAGACGGATGATGGTGCCAGGGAGGTAGTAGAAAGAGTACGAAAGGAAAATCCAGGGACCTATGAGGCCCCTGGCGAGCTGGGCAAGTTCAATCAGAGAAGGCATGGCGGGCGCTCAGGGGGGCTAATGAGGGGTGAGAATGGGTGGGCGATGATGGCAATCGTGTGGTCGAAGCGAAGAGAATGGGGGGATTTCTGGTCGCCGCGAGTATTCTCCCAAAGTCCCAAAGCGAGTTCAGGCGTAAATATAAGAGGAAGAAGACGCGGCACCAGGGGGCGGTTGTTTATAAGTCGGAAAAGACGGATGACCTTCCGCAGTGAGAAGGGAAGCATTTCGCGGGGCATGTATGACTGTACCGGGTGTCTCAGCAGCCCTAATGCCATTATCGTACACAAGCTATCGCGGTAGGCCCCACTCCCCGGCCTCTAATCTATTCCCCACCAAAGCAACTGCCAATCGTACAACACGGGCTTCCTTCCACATCCATGGATGCCCGTTTTCTCCCTCCTGCATGCCGTCATTGCTGGTGATAATTCACAGTCCTTTTCCCATTCGCCTATCACATCCGCCAATTCATCAACGCCCCGGGTCGTTTTGCATGACCAACAACTAACAAATCGCACACGCTTCGTGTCTGATGAAAACCCCACCACACACCACCAACTGAGGTGGTTCGCCATGGCAGGGTCGCATTTGATCCTACACGCGATCAGGCGCCAGGCGCCCCTCGCGCTGGCCGACCACTTCAAGTCGACCGGCCTGCTTGGCTCCACTGTGCGTTCCAGGCAGCGAGGCTTTGCCGAGTTTGGCTGTGCCTGGAGGTCGAGATGTGGTGGTTTGAAGGCGCGGTGGCCGCGATATGGAGCAGCTCGTCTGATAGCTGCGGGGGAGCTGTGAGATAAGACCCCAGCATCGGCGCTGAGGACCTGCTCCAGGCTCTGTGGATCTCCGTCAGCACGCGTGCATACCAGCCATACCCGCGAAGCACTATTATTACTCACTGGCCACTTGATGTGGTGCTCGGAGAGGGAGCTGATCTTTGAGACATGTTCAAGATGGTGGGTTAGGGCTTTAATGATCCCAATGGCTGACTGCTTCCAGGGCAAGCTTTTTCACTGGTTTTCACTGGATAAAACCAGAATGACGAAGTTGACGATGCTCTTCAGCGCTCCTGTACATGCTTGTCCTGAGGACTCAGCTGCTGATATATGTGCGAACCAGATGATATGCCCCATCCTTGGCTCCTCGCGTTGTCTGCCTTCTTCTGTTGAGGTTTGCTCAATTGAGAAGTCAAAGGGCACGCGCGCGCCCTTGGAAGCCATCGTCATCCTCTCTCGCAGCCTCTTCGAAGCGTCAGGGCTGGCGACGCAACCTTTTGCGCGATGTCGCATAAATCTGCGGAAGGCGTTTCCCATGTCGCGGAGGAGATGCTGATGGTGGGCGCTGCTGCCACCATTGGCTAGATCGTCATTCCGCCCTGTCAGGCAGATGACCTTAGCAAGAGCATCCCCCCTGCGCAAGCGGCGCAGCCTGCAGGAAGAGAAGAGCGCAGCTGCGCCCTTGAGCATACTAGAAGCAAGGCGCGCCTTCTTTCCATCGCATCTTATTTCTGCCATTTCTCGCGCTGCGCAAGTGCGAGATTCTCAATCACCTAGGCTTTCTTCCACCATGGGCTTGCAAGAAACTGAAGCGCGGACTACCAGGGCCGTCGGTGTGGTTGATGATGACGCCAAAGGAGATCGAAAGCCATCACACGACGCTTTTGCACGTACAGACGAAGAGGCCTCCTTTGACCTGGCAGCCAAGTTCCTCCGGATGGACCGCGCAACCCGCCGTGCAATCGCTTTGCAATACCAGCCAGACGAGTCTTTCATGGATGTGTCCCCAGACGAGCTTTCGTCCATCAAGATCGATGAAGGGAGGCGCACATGTTCGACCAAGCTTGAAGTTCATCCAACCCTACCGTTCCGCGGCAAGGAGTCAGACTCGAGTCTAAAATCATGGAAATACTGCCGGAGTATTCCCTCCATCGACAGCCTCGAAAGCCGTCCCGAATCGACCAAGGAGACTGCTCGCGAACGCATCTCGGGCGACTCTGGCTACGGCTCAGATTACCGTCGAAGGCGCATTCAGTCTGAGTACCTCCGTGGTGCCGATGGAAGCATCCAGAGACGAGAGGCGGCGGCCGGGGCTGGCTCTACGGGGACCACGGCCAATCCACAGTCACAGCATCGTATCCCTGCCCGTGTTGAGTACGATGATTCCGATATCGAAGAATCGTTTTCTGAGTCTCGCCATTCCACTGTCTCGTTCCGCAGAAATGCCACGTCTGCCAACCCTGTCGGCGGGAAGAGTGCCGATGCTTACGGACAAGCTACTCAGAAACGCCCAAAGCCATACGAGCAATCACGTCAAGCCAAAGGCCTTCGAAGAATCAGGGGCAGCACAGCCCTGAGGCCAGAGAACCCAACCATTTCGTCGCCAACTCAAATATCCAACAATCAGATTCCAGGCCGCCCTTCTCTCGAAACACTGGACGATGCCAGTTCATCAGAAACGGGTGATCAGCCCAAGCTTGAGACAGACACCACAGGCATCCAGAGTACCCTCCTATCGATGTCAAGGATGAAGCCTCGACCAAGATCCGAAGTTACACCTCTGTCTATCCCTTGGTCAGTAGCTTCATCGCGCCCACGCTCCGAAATGTTCCTTTGCATCGCAGAATGCTCGGAATCGACTGGTGATAGCGACGGAAACTCCTCTATCGAGTCCAGCGTCTTCTCTATTCCGGAGTCGCCCATTGAGGAGCATCACATCCACCCGGACGACCCCTTTCAGCACTATCTGGATGACGCGATCACTGCCGTCACTCGGCATTACCGTGCGTGGCAAGTTCAGCAAAGGGGTGGCTCAACCGGCGAGAAGGGCACCAAGCGAGCAAATGTTTCAACCCCGGACTCTTCTCATCACGCAAGAAAACGTCCTCACACTGGCAAGCAAAATCGACCACTTTTGGACGAGGATGATGATACTGGACCAGGCTATAAACGTGCCAAGTTCCCAACTTCATCCTCTGCTTCAGGGAGACAGCTTGCCTGCCCTTTTTGGAAGAAAGATTCCGAGAATCATCGCCAATGCCACAAGAAGGTTCTCAGCAAAATCAAATATGTCAAGCAACACCTCTATCAATTCCATGAGGCGCCCATAACGTCAGCCTGCTGCGGTGCCGTATTCGAGACCGAAGACGCGCACGACCAACATGTCCGCGCGCGGCAGTGTCAGATTATTTCGGGAGGTGTACAAAGGCAGGGGCTGACCCGCGCTCAAATTCAGGAGATTCATCGTCGTGCGGATCCAAGAAAGACCGAGGAGAAAAAGTGGTTTGCCATATGGGATATTTGCTTCCCTGGCCACCCTCATCCGACATCAGCATACATCGACAACGATCTCTCTGAAGACCTTCGCAGCTTCCGTGAGTACTTCACGAGCCAAGGCGCCAGCATCATATCGGACTTTCTTCACGGCAGTCCATCCGACAGACGCATCGAAAACGAACATGTTGTGCTTTCTTCGGCGTTGGAAAGGATATATGACGACTGGGCTGCGGCAAGGGGGCTGCGAGCCATTCCGAGTTTACCGACTCCGCCAAGGACGGAGCCTTCCAATCCCACAGACTCGGACGGTGGAAGTCATGTCTCTTTACCAGTAAGAGCGGCGGTGAATGAAGTCTTGCACCGTGAAAGTCTTGCAGATGAACGTCCACAAGGGTATGGGCAGACTGCATACATGGTTGATCCAGTTCTATCCGTTCCGGCGAGCAGCTTACAGCTTCAGGATCTTGGGTTTGATGGCCCGGGATTTCTGCAGCAAGACCCCCTTTATAACGACCTTGCAGGTCTCGAGGAGGTTGACAACATGTACGCAGATGCTCGAGACTGGGATCCACGGTTACATGGGCATGGACCGCCATATACGAGGTAAGTGGTGTTAAGATTGGGCTATAAGTGAGTACATAGAGCAGACCGACCAAATCTCAAAACACATTCTTGAATACCATCATCCTCAGCTTGTATTCTTTTCCTCCCCCGTCCCACACAACTAAGACCAAGGTTCCCCGTCAATTCCCTTTCCCAGCGCCGAGCACCGCAGTCATGCTTGGCGAGCTTAGCAAGGGACGTTGATAGCACAAGTGCCGTCGCTAGGGCACTGCTTCGGGCACGACCATCTGCTGATGCTGTCGACGCAGTCCGTACCGTCACAGTAGCCAGCCTGAGCCGTAATGTCAGTATCATTTTGAGCAAAAAGTATAGAGGTCGGCCTACGATGGCAACGGCGGGGAGGAGCATGGCAGCAGCCGCGACGAAGAGGTTGGCGAAACGCATTGTGACGGTTAAGGTAAACTTTAGTCTTGGGTTTTTGAAGACAGTGAGGATGAAGTGAGTTGTGAGGGATTCAAGCAAGCTAGGTATCAACGACGACGAATTTCACCGTCCTTAAGTAATGAAGACACCGCCCACATCTGTAGACTGTGGAGGTCGAGTCCCGGAGAGATGCTCAAAGTCCGATTGTACTCCGCTAGAATCACAACCGAGTCAGGGGGAGAACTCAAAATATATCAAATCCTCTAGGCTGTGGTGATTAGCATTCGAACTCCATAGGGATCTTCTACACCACAACTCTATTGTACGGAGACTTGCTGGCCTTATTGTGGCAGTACAGCTATACAATTCACGCTTGGCATACACTTCTCAGTGGTTCCTGATCGCCAGCCAACGCGTGTGGCACTACGAGCCTTGTTGCCACACCAAACATTGGGTTTCTTTCAAGTTCGTTTGAGAGCCTATTTTCCTTGCTTCAATTTCAAGTTGATATCTGCTCCTCTGCTCGTTATTTTCGAACGTCGTGGAGTGAACCAGTATCCGGAGCGCCTTCCGTCGCCGATTCCGCCACCGCTCCTCCCGAACCCGAAAGCGAAAGGCCGGGTCCTCCGGCACCCAGCCCCCGTGGGGCGGGCCCTGGCCCTCTTCGGACTTGGCCCGCACTGCCAGACCGCATGATTCCCTCCCCGTTTTCTCCGGGGGTTTGCTCGTCCGCGCGCCCTGGTAGATCTGGGGACTTGTATGCAGACCTCTCCTCGACCCCTATCTCAAGGGCATCGCCCCAGATTCGAGATTGACTCGCTTAGATGTGTAGGCAATGGTACGTCTAGCCGGTCCGTCTCATTATACTTGCTCGAATTCAAAGACGTCGGACAACTCACAAGTCTGACTACGTCTGTTGAACGTGTCAGGCCTTCGAGCAACGTGTAAGTGGTCATGTTGCAATCGACTCGTCGATGTTGCCATCGGTAGCTGTCCTTGTCAACTCAGTTCATCCCATCATAGTCTCATTAGACGACGGGCTTTAACACACAAGTCATGAACAGCTGTACGAATACCCCAAACTATATAAGCGAGAACCGTGTTATTGAGATATACAGAACCTCAGATGGCATGGGCCTTGGACAAAGCATGGTCAAGTGAACCAGGGGGGCACCTGCGTACGCAAATCTCCGCCGGAGCAAGCGAACCGGCGGTGAATCTCTACTGTACACACTGGGACCGGGGAAACTGTAGGGCTGGAGGTACGATGCACGGGTATTACCTATCCGTATCAAGTATCTTGCCCCTCGGATTTAGGCTGAGCAACTCAGAGTTCCCCGCGTACTCGGGATGTCCTAAGTTCGCTTCTCTAGCGTACACATGAGGCACCGTAGAGACGCGGAGCCATCCATGCTTTGTCTCTCGCTAGATTGATCGATATGGGTGGTTCCGTCGGAGACTCCGCCTTGCGGGCCCGCGCCCGTCGACGCCCCGGACTTCGGACAGCCCACTGTTGGCCGAGGTTGTCCGTACCGGCTTACACACCAAGGGGCAGAAAGCCACCGAATTCGGCCGAAAATCGGGCTCAGGCTGTCATCTTCACACAATCGAGGCCCGCAGAGAAGAGATGGTAATCAAAATCTCAACGTTCTACCGTTCTATTCATCTAAACAATGGGGTATCTTATCCGTCCCAAAACGCCTAAAGTTCATCATCATCCGAGTCATATATCCAAATAGGTGTTTTCGAAGGGACAACGCCGACATCGCCCTTGACGGGCTCGGTCTTGGCCCCTTCCTTCTTCACCGCCTCCTCCGCGTGGTCACTCTCATAATCGGTCTCGGCATCCAAATCGGCGTCATATCTGTCTGTCTCCGCCTTCACCTCGACCTTGACCTCCTCCTCCGCCTTGACAGTCTCCTCAGCCAACAACTTCCCCTCGCGGATGCGGTAAAACGCCTCCAGGCAGTTGCGCCTCTGCGTCTGCGTCCAGCTGCCCACGACGAGCGCAAACTCCGTCGCGCTGCCGAACCCGAACTCCTTGGCCATCGAGCAGAACTGCCGCCGCATCACGTCCTCGGGCGGGTTGTACACGTACGAGAAGCCCTTGAGCTTCTGCGCGTGCGCGTCAAACACCTGACTGTCGGCGAAGAGAGCGCCGTCGCCCTCCGGGTCCACGTCGGAGCTTGCGGCCATCTCGGCCTTGCGCGAGAGCTGCTCCTCGACCTTGGAGGTGCCGATGACCTCCGAGTTCTCGTGGGTGTACTCGACGCCGGCGGCGGACAGGATGGCTTGCACGGCGTCGGACTTGGGCTGTTGGGATTTGACGGTGCCGAGGTAGTCTTTCTGGTTTTTGGCGGCGAGGACGGCGGCGAGCTGGGACATGCCGGCGTCTTCTGCGTCTGCGGGCTCCTGTTTGACGGCGCCGCCGAGGTCTTCCTCCTTGACGAGGTTCTCCATGTCGACGGTGGTCATTGCGATGTCGTTTCCGACTCTGGCTTCTGCGATGTTGGTCTTGTTGACGATGTCGCGGATGACGAGCTGGTTTTCGCGGTAGGTGAAGAGATTCTCGAGGCCAAAGATTTCGCCTTTGCGGTCGGTATCTTGCTGCACGCCCTTGAAGTAGCGGCGCTCGGAGGAGGCCGTGTAGCCGATGTTTGCCTGCTGCTGTTTGTAGATTTGTCTGGCGTAGACGATCTCCTCAATGGTGCCGGAAGAGACCAGACGGAAGACGTCAACATCACGCACTTGACCAATACGGTAGGCTCTGTCTTGGGCCTGGAGGTCGTAGGATGGGTTCCAGTGGGGGTCGACGATGACCACTTTGTTTGCTGAGGTGATGTTCAGGCCAACGCCGCCAGCTTTGGTCGAGATGAGGAAGACGAACTGAGTCGGGTCGGAGTTGAAGTTATCCACAGCCTTCTGTCGGTCTTCATAGCTTATGCCGCCGTCGAGGTAAGTGACGCTGTAACTGGTATTGTGAAAGAGGTGTTGGAGGATCCTCAGCAGGCGGACGCTGTGAGAAAAGACGAGGACTTTGTCGCCGGCCTCATGCCAGAACCTGAGAAGTTTCTTGAGGACCTTCCACTTGCCGCAGAACTCTGGATTTGCCAGGTACATGATTGCGTCTCTGTTTTCGTACAGGGATTTCCAGGTGTCTGGACAGCAGTCTCGTAGTGTGCGCATCTCGCGCTTGTGCTTATCGTCGGTTTCTGTGCTTTGAGGTACCAGCAGAGTGAGATGATTCACCAGCTTCTGAGAAGTGACGACACAAGGAAAGATAATGGACTGCCAAGGGGTCCCATCCTCGATCGTCTTCTTGCAACACCAACCCTGGCCCTTGCCTGATCCGCACGCGCACGGGTTTGAAAGCGTACGAAGGAGCTCAACATCAGGCCTACTGAGAAAGTTCTTGTACGCTTCCTGCTGGGATTCAGTGAGCGGGCAAAAGACAACTCGGTCCGTCTTCTTGGGAAGTTGATGGGCGATGAGTGTCTTCATCCTTCGGAGGAAGAAGCCCGGCAATAGATTATTGACCAACTTGCGCGCGGTAAGACGGGCATTCTTCAACTGGATGAGCGTCGCGTCGTGCGACTGGCCTGTCTTCAAAGGTTTGGTGATGGTGTTGTTCCACTCTGATAGGGTACCAAAATGACCCGGATTCGTCCAGTTCAAGAGGGTCCACAGCTCCTCGTACTTGTTCTGAATTGCTGTACCCGTCAAGCCAATACGGCAAAGGGCGTTGACATCGTTCATGGCTTTGGTGATCTCCGAGCTCTTTTCTTTGATTTGATGACACTCGTCAGCTACCACGGCATCCCACTTGACCGTGTTGACAAAGCTCTCGTGGTTCTTGTAGGTTGTGTACGTGGTGATCATGATCTCGATCCGACCAGACCGGGCCGAAGCCAAGGTATCCTCCTTTCCGGGGCCATGAAAGACGCCAACCTTCCACCAGCCCCAACGGTTCAGCTCGATCTTCCAGTTCTCGATGATGGAGCCCGGGCAGATGATCAGCACCCTGGGATACCATCGCCCCATTTCATCACGCATCTTGCGCAGTCGTTTCCAATCACGCTCGTCGGCCGTCTTGCCGAATGCTGCCGTGAGGAAACTGGCAACCTGCACCGTCTTGCCGAGACCCATGTCATCTCCGAGAATGCCGCCTCTTTGGTACACAAACAGGCGGTGCAGGAACTTGACGCCGACGATCTGGTAGTCTCGGAGGTATTGCGCGATGGACGCTGGGATGACGCCCGCGGAGTACTCCAGCTCGATGTCTTTGTATGGTCGACATGGCTTGATCTTGGAGCTCTCGTCAAACTTCGGTCGCCGCTCCAAAGGTAGTCCTCGTTCGTCCTCGGAGAATTTGAAGTCGTGATATTCTGGCGGCAGAAGAAGCCCGGCGTCTCGTAACTTCTCGCGCTTGTCGTCGAACTTCTTCCTCCGTTCTTTGATGTACACGGGTACCTGTGCGATGTCGAGTTCGTCTTCATCGCTATCGTCGGGCTGCTTGCTACTCGCGGCGGCCCTCTTTCCTCCCTTCACCTTGGGTTTCGCCTTGCCCTTGCCCTTCCGGCCTGATACGAGCTGCGCCTTGCGCTTCTTCAGTCTGGGCAGCTCCTCGTCGGAGTCGTCATCCCACACTTCCTTCACCTCGAAGTCCACGAGGTCACTTTTGCGCTTGCCAAGGGCTTTCTCGCTCGGTCGCTTCGGCTCGCTGATGTCGCTTGCGGTTTCTTCATCGGATATGACTATCGCATTTTCCTTCTGGGCGGCCATCGTGGAGGAAGTCGCATGGTTCGCTGCTTGGTCTGGGTAGATGACGCAGTGAAGTGGATAATGGCGGGGTGGGAAGACGCGACGACGCGACTTTAGCGTAGTGGAAGCACTAAATTGTGCTGAAGAACCCTGGCGGGCTGCCGAGGCGGGTGCCTAATGCGGGGCAATTCTGAACCTGCCTGGGCTTACCCTACATAGGTAACGTCTGAACACCCCGACTTGATTGTTGTAACTCAGACAATTCACCTCTCTGAGCCGGCACAAACAGGATTGAAATGACGGTATTTCCGATGCTGCCGTGGAATGATTCGAAGGCAATGGGGCTTTCAAACAGGAGAAAGAGGCATGGGCGACGAAAGACGGTACAGCGACAAGAGGCACCCGTCTCTTCTTCTTTATTTTGATACCCATGATGAAATCTTTTCTGCGCCATCTCAACCCAAGCTACCTTACATCCCGAGTAACTCCAGACTTTTCTCTAACCCTTAACCCTCATCGACCAGGGCGTTCAGTTAGGTGCCTGAACGCCTTGGTCCATCGTGTTGACGGCGAGCGTGTAGAGGGGCATCATGGTGCCCCATTCCGCTCCGAACGACTTAAGAATTGCCTGCATGTCAGATCCGCTAGGCTGCTTACCGGCCCCGACCCTCTGTCGAACCTTCTCCTGAATCTCCTTGACTTGCTGGATCTTCGTTTTCTCGTCTTCCGTCGCTGGGCGCGGAGATCTCGCAGGCGCGCCTTCATCTAGCCACTTGTTCATCGCATAGCTCGGCGAGCCGCGAGGGGGGTTCAGGAGGATTTCCATTCTGCTGTCCTGGTGCTCCTTGCCCATTCCCGCCCGCCAGTGTGGTCCATAGAACAGCTCCATGTTCTCAGGCGTGTCCTTTCCTGCGAGGATGAGGCGGCGCACTGGTTTTCTGCAATCCGTTAGCTATTGCTTTCTCGCGTCCTTCGGAAAAGAAACTCACGCTATGCCCTCGGGAGGAGCTCCGGAGCCTGGAACTGCAAGACCAAGCTCTCTCATCAGAGCCTGCGCTTCAGGCTTGGCGCGCGCAGTCTTGTTGTAATACTTGTACGCCTCCTCGCCCGCATCATCATCACTCATGCCCATGGATGGGCTCGCGAACGACCCGCCCATGGCCTCCATAGGCGAGCTGGTGTTGCCGTTTCTTGGGGCCTTGCCAGGGCGGTTGGCGAGGCAGGTAGGCTTGTGCTGTTTCCAGTGCGTCTTCTGGCAGTCTTGCGAATGGTACCACGCCTGGCTGCACGCCGAGCACTTCTTCAGCGGCTGCGAGAAGCTGGCGCTGTCCGCTCCGCAGCCGTGGCACTTTGAGCGGTCGCCCGGGCTGATCGCAGACTGCGAAGGCATGTTTCCGCCCAGGAACTGCATCATTCTATCTACGACACGAAGCCACGAGTCCTTCAAAATCTCCTGTTCTTCGGCGGTGCTGGCCCCAAGCTTGCAGAGCTCCTTCTTGACTCCGTGCTTCTTGAGGCCGGCCTCGATGGCAGCGGACAGTTGGGGTTCATCGATGGACCAGGACCAGGGGGCGAAGGGCATGGGGTCGTCTGGTTGTCTGCCGCCGGGAGATTCGCTGCCCTTGATGAAGGTGCTGAGAAGGAGTGGGATGGCGGCTTCGGCCTTGTCGGCGACGGTGGCAAGAGACAGGATCTGGCCCGGTCCAGATTGCAGAACAAATCTGCTTTCTGGGTGAACGGCGAAGACGACATCGCCAGGTGGTTGAAGCGGCACGTGGTTCACGGTGAAGACCCAGTGGTTGGGAAGGCCGGTGGGAGTGGTGCGCGGCCGATGAAGGGCGTTGAACGAACGCACGAGATCCTCCATGGTGACGGTGACTGTGGTGTTATTCTCACTTGGGAGTTACTAGCAGGTGAGGGTGAGAGTGAAGTTGAAGAGCTTCTCATTGAAGCTACCCATGAGCTTGGGTCGGCGGGGTTATCGCTCGTGGGGTCGCGGGGTCCAATCCAGGTCGAATTGGCCAATCACGAGCTTCGTTGAGACACAGTGCCCCTCTGAAGCTTTCTTTTTCCTCGTGGACGATGACTAACCTCAAACGAAACATCATCACAGTACAGCAGCAAGAAGAGGTGTCCCGCAGGCTCGGGTGCCGACAGGGTGAACAAACGCTGTCGACGAATCCATGCAGTGTATTTGGCGCTCTGATCAGCAACAAGCCAATCGCTCAGCTTGTTCCTCCTTGATTGAGTCATGTACAGCTCCCTTCTCGCTTTAGTTTGGATGAAATTCGAAAGCGAATAGACTCATCCCAACAACGTCCAATACGTGCTTTCGGTTTGCGTGCTTGCCGACAGCACGGGGTGCCGGACCAATGCCGGTCTTGTGAAAAGTCAGTTGACTGTCCAGACATGTGGCAGTAAGAGTTACGCCGAGCACTTTCATGTTCATGGGTCATCACTCCGTGCAGCAAATATTCCACAAGAGTCCGCCTCATCCATTGGCATGGCGAGATAGGCTGGTCATTAGGAGGCGAACACAAGAGATATTCCATCCACTCTTTCCAATCTCTTCCATTCTTCTTCTTAAGGCCGTTTATGCGTAGGATATCATAAATTACATTACCGTGTATCAAAAACTTGAGGGTATGCTGTCCTGTTGTTCCGCTGCCAAAATGCTCATGGTACCCTTCCCCGTACCCTTCCCCTTATTTTCGTGTGTATCAGTATATCATGCCGGTTCGATGCCCGTGATGCTTTTCGCGCTCGTCCCGCCGCTCGTCGTCTCCAATTCGTAGGTCTCGTTGCTGCTTTTCCTAGCCGAGCCCGCCCTCTGCGCGTATTCGTTGTACCCGGCATCTTCCAACGCCTTGGCCGAATCAGGTTCCCGGAAGACTGCCCCTTCCTCCTCGTCAATGTACCGCAGTACCATCGTACCCAGCCAGTTGCCGAACCTCGCGTTGTTTATGGGAGATCTCGGGTTTCGCAGTCGGTCGTAGTAGTCGCGGATGTACGGTCCGCGCCGCCAGAAGGGCCGCGTGAAGATGGGGCTCAGCACGGGAAGCGTCACGGTGACGAGCCCGACACCGAGCTCGCGGAAGCCCCATCGGTTGATGTTGATCACGGACGGCGCCCCGGTGAGTGTGGACACCGCTCGGATGATGGCTGTCGATATGACGAAGACGCCTGATGATAGGAGGATGGCGACTCCGATCTTGCGGCGCAGGGTAACTCGTAAGTGCCACAGGATCGGTATTGGGATCGAAAGGAGGGCGGCATCGGTCAGGATGTTCAGCCACAGGAGCATCCAGAAATTCTGCGGTCGGAATGTGCACTCGGGGCCTGGGAGTGGTCGGATTCGCCAGTTGTCGGAATACCTAGTACCTTGTGTCAAGATCACTTCCATTTGATGCCTCCTGTAGGACGTACGGTTGACAGCTTAGCGTTACGGTAAGACACAGAGCGATATATGATAGTCCGCATAACCAAAACAACGTGATGAGTGTCTTTCGTCGAAGGATTCCCAGCGTCAGGCGCTTATAGAAGAATAGTACGGTAAACTTCAGCACCCCTAGTCGATGTTATTAGAGCGCAACATGCGCCTTTACCATGCGCGAAACTTACAGATACAGCCTGGGTATGAATACCAAGAGACGAACTCCAACTTCGACCCAAGCTCGAGAATTCGAACGTCGTCTTCCGAAAGCGACTTGACAGCGTCCGCGGTAACGTCGATGTTCCCGCCAGTGTAATACGTAATCTGGACGATGTATACGTTCAACGAGTATAAGGCGAGGTACTGTGGCCTGTTAGACAAAAATCTTTTCAGTGCGAGAGCAATTGGATAACACACAGGCAGAGCAAGCCAGTCATCGCCCCGAAACCCGCGAAACCCGACAGTTCGAAATCGCACCGCGTATCGCAACAGTATCACGAACACTCCAATAGCATACCACGTCTGGACCAATTGTCAATATCAATCAACCAAGTCGAAGCGGCAAGCAGGGGCGCGCGACTCACCCAGACCTCAGGCAGATAAGTGTCGTCCTGTTCCAAGTGCACATTCGAACTTGGCCCCCGCATGATTCCTTCTCGACGAGGTCGGGCATCCGCGCATCGTCGATGGCACAGGTATCATCAGCGAAGTAAGCTGAAGTCGGCGAGATGTCATTCGGTGGGGGGTGGGGGCAAATTGACGATCCATCCCCATGGGACGAGTAAATTCGTGCCGGCGGGAGAAGCTTGTATTTTCACAAAAGATACTGGACGGCGACGGGACAAGAAACACCCGGTGGGAGCTTCCTTGAATCGCGTCCTGAGGTCTTCTGCATTCTTCTGCTCTTTTTTGCAGTCGAGAGGGGAGACAACGGGCGGCGCGGGGGGGAACATCCAGCAGCGAACAAAGAGACGCACCTCGGCGAGCATCATCCCGGTCAAAGGAGCAAGCGACACGTCTAACACGCCGCCCGGACTGAAACTTTATTTAGTCCCAAAGTAACCCAATTGCTACTGATCAAACAGAACTTCCTTTTGCAATTGGAGCTAGGGCCGCCCTCGGACCTCCTTGTCACTCGCGAATCGTGGGCTCGAAATCGACCAGAGGTACGGGTGGTGGGGGATCATCGCGACAAAAATCCCAGACTAGCAAGCCTCTGCACCTGCGCACGTACATAGCTGTGCTGTCCTAATCGGCAGGGCTTTCTGTGCTTTGGGCCCGTCGTCTGGAATTGCAAAACCACCGATCTTTATAGGGCGCCCTTTATTAATTGGTCCCGTGTCGATCGTGGAGGGAGCTGTGCTATGCGTACGCATGTTGTCAGACTTCACGGGAGCATCGGGATGCCACGTGGGAGATCAGAGAAACTGGAATTTCCACGAGAGAACATCGTTCCTGCCTCGCATCACACACACACCCTGAAATTACACACGCGCTTGGGAACCTGTCACCATCATCAATCACAACTTTGACAGCGCCGGCGACGCATCTGTCCCCCCAGCCCGTCCGTACACAATGGCATGGTTCCTCGCGAGTCTCTCCCTGCTGCCCTGCGGCTCGTCCGAAGCCTTAGCCGCTCTGCCGACAGAGGTCTCACCTCTGGTGCGGATCCTGTAGCGTGAGAGTATATCGAATGCCGGCTCGCTACCATCCCTGCTCGCGTCCGCGTGCAGCAGCACCCCCGTGAGAGCCTCAGCTACCGTCCACAGGATCGACCGCGCATCTCCGACGAGGTCCTCCTGCGAGCCCCGTGTTATCTCCGTCTTGACTGATTGCCATGAGTCGGACGGCGTCCATGCGGAGGAACTCGCCTCGGCAGCCTGAGACCAGTTGTTCGAGTTGCCGAGGAGGGTGTCGAGGGCATCGATGGATTCCTGGCCGCCCTTTGGATGTTTCAGCGCCCGCAGGAAATCTGTTGCCAGAACATCGGTTGTTCCTTCCCAGATTGAGAGTACGCAGCAATCGCGGTAGATGCGGGAGATATTGAGGTACTCTGTTTCCTCGTTCACTAAGTAGCCGACGCCACCCAGAGCTTCCATACAACTGTACAGCAGCGGGATCGACTTCTTGCACACGTATGCCTTGCAAAGCGGCGTAAGAACTCGCAGCAGGGGTGCGATGTGCTTTTGGTCTGGGGTTATAGAGGCAAGCGCTGGTGGCAGCCCTGACTTATTCGTCTGAGGGTGCTCGTCTAAGCCCAGGAGATAGGACGTGAAGAACGTGAGCAACATGAGGCCGTGATACTCTGCGGTCATATCTGCCAGTGTCTGCATGTGCAAGGGGCTTTCGGCGAGCAGCATCCGCTTGCCTCGTCCCGCGCCGACTTGCCTGACTTTGGCATACGCCCTCGCGATGGCTAACCCGCGACCGACGTAGCTCACAGCACCCACGGCGGAGTGTATCCGTGTGAGCGTGAGGATCGTGCTGATCTCGTTGATGCCGCGGCCCTCCTTTCCAAGCAACCAGCCTCTCATGCCCTCCAGCTCTAGTTCAGCGGTGGGCAGAGACTGGGTGCCAAATTTGTTCTTGAGACGTTGGATTCGAACCCCGTTCAGCTCCATTCCACCAGTTCCTTTGGACTTTCCAATCATGGTCTTTGCTGACGGATCATGCCGCCTCATCGGCGCGTAAAACGCGCTGATTCCGTTTTGGGTTCTTGCCAGAAGGACGCTCATCGCCGAGTCCGTAGCACTCGAGAACCACTTGAAGCCGGATATAGACCACGGGCCGAGAGGGACATTCTCCTCGGCGTTCGCCAGGCCTGATTGCGCTGACGGGTCATACGTAGCGACCGTCTCCGTTAGCGACACATCGCTCCCGCCAATCCGTTCAGTCATCCACTGTCCACTGGTCCACGCCTTCGCAGGGTCTCTGGACAGGAGGTGCTGCAAGGCGTTGTCGAGAACTTTGCGCTGAGCCGGATCCAGGTCGCCGTTAGCCAGGTGCAACTGCAGCAGTCTCGCCGCGCCGTCTTGCATGGCTGATGGGCACGTCACGTTTGACGCGGAGGGGCTCCATAGGTGTATTCTCAGGAACTGGATCACGCGAGCAGACGACCCGAGAGAAGTGTCGTATCCGGTGGCGACGATGCCCTTTGCGATGCCAAAGTTCTGCAGGCCGCGCCATCCCTCGCCGACGACGAGTTCGGTTTTTGGCCTCCCGAAAGAATCGCGGCCGTTGCCCTTTAAGTAAGGCTTGTTGTGTTCAGATTCTGTGACCCATTCGAAAACCTGGTCGGACAGGACGTCCTCGCCGAGTTGGGCGATTTCGACCTCAACACGGCTGACGACATTCTTTGGGACGAATACTATCTACAATCAGCAACAGAACACATCATCGGGACACTATTTCTCACGTCTCAATGCTCTCTGAAAGCTGGCATCATCAAAAAACTGGTTCGGCAGGACTGGGAGTTCTTGGAAGAAGCCCGTATTGGAGCTAGAAGGCTTCATGTCGAAGGTCTCGGATTCTTCAAAATACTGCACGTGACACTTCAATCCAATGTCTCACACCGAAGTTCAAGCTCTAAAGCCCTCGAAAACTATCTTATATCTGTCAGATTCAGGCTGGAAGGATGAATCCAGACTCCCGGGACGATGTGAGACACGCGGGGTCGGCAATTTGTGGGGCTCCACCGAGAAGTCTGGGGTAAAAGCCGACAGACAGACCCACAAAGTGCCGACAACCTTCCGGACCGAGGTCAAATATTCCGCGATATCTCCACAAATGCGGACTTGTTCCGCGCAGCGCATCTCGTCGCATCCTTCCCCCAACCTTGAATCGACGCCAAGTTCTTCAATGTCGGATGAACAGTATTTCCTTCTACGAACCATACCAACGATGGGAAAGACGGCACGGCGGCTTCCATTCGAAGTCTTGGACAACATCATCCTCCCAAAGCGAACGCGTGGCCGTGGCCCACTCACCGACCGGATCGAAACCCCCATCTCGAAATCGACCGCCCAGAGCCTAGGAGACCAGTCCGGCGCGAAAACGAAATGAAGCGGACACGGCGCTTGGCCCTACGTAACGATTCGAGGGCCATCAGCCCGGCGGCGCACCAGCGCCCAAGTACCGACATGAAGGGGGGCTCTCTAGTCTCGCGATGCACTGCGCTGCAGCGTTGTAGGAAAGGCGCTACGACAACACGATGCAACCAAAGCGGACGCCGTTTGATGAGCCCGGGAGGTCCAGCCACTTCATTCTTCGGTCATCAAACGTGCATGAGAAATTGGTCTCATTTGCTGCCACAACAAAGCCCCCCGGGGGGCTTGAGAATCGTGTGGCTGAAGCTGGTTGGACCGATGGCCCTGCCGCAACAATACCACACACCCCCAAAGGGAAATGAAGAAATGACGTCACTTTCACCTTTTTCTTCCCGCCTGCGACGCGCGCGCAGCCCTGATTTCTGCGCGTCTTGGGCGACGACATGCCCGAAAAGGAACTTTTCCTGAGTCACCAGGCAGGGCACTAGCCACACAGATCACCCCATCCAGGTCCTGTGATGCGCCCATCGCTGCCCAGTTTGTCGATCGGGAGCATTCTGGGCTCCGTCGAAAGCCACAGCGATCGCCACAGGTTTCGCAACGTCGGGGCCTCGTTCTTGGTGATGAGTCGCGACGTGAAATGTTCCTGCCGTGCTTCCGTGTTTGTATTACTCGGTTCAGGGTCGGGTTTTCAGGCTCGGAGAGGCAGGATTACGACGCTGTACGTCTCAGGCGACAAATATCGTGATGAGGTCTTACGACAGCAAGCCCGGCTCGCCCAAACTCCAAAGTCATGATGGCCTAGATGCTTTCTTTCTTCTTGGCTTCAGTGTCTCGGCTCTCTGGCGCTGAACTTACTTCTGCCGCCCAGACGACCGCGCGCATTGGCTGACAACATGCGAACACCAAATTTTATAACGACTTCAATCTAAGCAGGCTAGCAATCTCCAAACAGAGCCAGAAAAAAAGGAATAGGCCGTCAGCCTGCAGGGTCGCAACATCCCATCGCGGCCCCCGCAAAGGCTTGTTTCAAACCTCACGACCCGGGCTGCCTCCACGCGCCGCCCTATCAGAGCCCACTCCCAGCCCTAGCCCACCCGTCCTTCCCGTCTGCCCATTTCCTCCCCTAGCCAGATGACCTCATTTGAATGGCACATATGCAGGGTACCAAGCGCCGCCGTCCATTTCTCGCTGGTTCTGGGCCTGGCCTAGCACCTAGCAGCGCTCACAGACTCTCGAGAGCGTGCCACGAAGCCGCTGCGCGATGCCAGTCCCAGTGACGTTGGCCAACATCCCCTTGTTCCCTCCCTCCCTTCTTCTGAGATGCCGGCAATACGCGAGCGATCTTGGCAGGGTCTAGCATTCTTTCACCACCCCCGTCCTGCAGGAGGAAAGAAGGTCTCGGGACTTTGTCGTTACACTATTCTTACTCACTCGTTTGCTCTGGCGCCGCGTTCTATCCATGTAGTGGCACACACATACAAGCTAGCAAGCCGAGCCGTGAAGAAAAGGCCCTGTTGGCTCATCTCGGCGCGGTGACGAGATGACGGTGTAAGTTTGTCAAGGGAGGTGGCCGCCCATCTCCCCTTCCTCCTCCAAACCTGCTTCTGGCCGTGGGCGTCATCCTGATGTGACTCCTGTTGGTCCGATCCAGACCTTTCTCACACCTCGTGAGTCTTGTCTTGTCTTGGCTCATCCCGGACGTTCATAAATAGACTATCCATCTCAGTTCCCTCCCATCCCTTCCTGTTCCTCAGACCATACAAACCACCAGCAGATCAACAAACTCTTCCTTGCGCGACGGACACACCATCCCGACCAAACAACCTTGCCCCCTTTTCTCAAGCAAGAAATAGCCAACCATCAAAATGGCGATCGACCGCATTGTGCAAATGATCTTCCGCGCCGCGGAGCTGGCCTTCGCCGCCATCGTGACCGGTATCACCGGCGCGTACCTCCACGCCCACGACAACGCCTCCTCGTGGGACAACGGCCGCTTCATCTACACCATCGTGGTGTCCAGCATCTCGATGGTCTTCGCGCTCGTGTGGCTGCTGCCATTCTCGGGCAGCTTCGTCCACTGGCCCATGGACATCTTCATCAGCATCCTCTGGTTCGTCTCCTTTGGTCTGCTCGTCAACGTAAGTCGTCCCCCACACACCACCTGCCACATGAAAAATACTGACAGAAGCCTTCCAGCTTATCGGTGATGGCTGCGGCCCCGTTTTCGACTGGAGCAACGTCAGCCCCCGCGGCGACGACTGCGGCCGCCACAAGGCCAACATCGCCTTCACCTTCCTCTCCGCCATCGTCTGGCTCGCGTCCGCCCTCATCGGCCTCTTCTGGGTCCGCCGTCGCACTGCTGTTGCCGACAACCGCCCTGCTGTCCACCGCCGCCGCTGGTACAACTCCCGCGTCTAAGCAGCAGCTAGGCAAACTTGTTTGTGTATGCCGCGAGGTTGCAATTCTTCAAGGCATTGGACATCGACTTGCCATTCTCGTATGATACGCATGGCCCTCGATGGGCTGTGATGCGGGAGAGATATGTTTGGATGTTATTTTCCCATGTTAATGAAATGTATGAGAAGGAAGATTGAAGGCTTCGATTTGGAACGCTTGATACCCCTATAATACCCCACAACCTTGTACGATTTTCCCTACCTTACTGTAATACCATCACAATACCACGATGCAGTTGAATCAATGTTCACTCAGTGGCATGTAATCCTGTTGAGTATTTAAGTATAATCCGTTTTGAAGCCTATCATTTACCATATGAAATGTGTCCATTTCTCCACGACTTATCTCACCAACCTACAGTAAATCTTTCAAGTTCTAGTAAAGATTCGGATGCATGCGCATGATAAGATAAGCCGGGGAATGCTACCGCCAGACGCATCGGTTTAGTGCGGGTGAGCCGATGCCGGTAAACGGGCGACCCGCCCGCGGGAACGGGTAGGGCGTTGCGGCGGCTGACGTCTTGGCGATCCGGGGAAACGGTTCCACTTCCGGGGACTTGGCTTCAACGGCCCCGCCATAGCGGCGCTCTCTGGGGCCGTTCATCGAGACATCCACGATCGTTATCTATACATGTTCACTTCAGCGGACTAAGATTTGTTATCTTGGGCATCAAGGGGCACACGGTGACTTGGCAGAGTCGGCCGCGTCTTGATCGGATCGCCACCACCGCAAAATCTATCCATCCAAGAGGTTGCGTCAACTAGCTGCCCATCGTCTCCCATCATCTCCCGTTGGTGATGAGATCAAAACAAGAGCCAAAGGTAGTAGTGTCCTCTTATCAAGACTAGAAACTCCTTCGGCCGGTCTCAGTGATCCTCCAATTCAAACCAATGTGTATGTCTTGGCGCCTTTCTGGGGCGGCTGAACCAATGCATTATCTGGCATCACCTCATTCACCGGCATACAACGGTGCTACATTTTAGAACAATCGTGAAGAAACTGACGCAAAACATCAGGTCATTCGGAAGTGTCGATCCTGCGTTGTCTAGATCTTGAGCAGTTCGGATCGAGACCGTCTTGACGCCAATGGGTAATTCGGCACCCGACGTGCTCAGTATGGCGCCGCGACAGTGAAACATTGAATCCGCAATGCCGTACCTCAGCAGCCGCCACTCTTCAACAGACCAAAAATGACGTATGCGTCAACATTCAAAACGAAGCTTTGACGGGGGAAGAGATTGGAAGGCAAAGCAGTAATCCCGACATCTGCTCGGAGCGGCAGCAAGCGAGATGAAGAGGATCGATCTCCCGTACAACCGCGCAAATTAGCCAGCTCGACCACCTACACAAACACACTGCCGGCCAAGGCCTGTACCTGCACGAGCAATCGCCTCAAGCGGAGAGGGAGCAACAACAATGCCTCGGTTGCATGATTTCCCTCGCTGACCGCCTCGTATCGGCAGCCGCCACGCCGTTCCGAAAACAGCCCCCGTCTCCGCGATTGAAACGAAAATAAAAAAACACTCCAAGCTCAGATCTCCGATCAGCATCGCTCTCGTGACTGGCTTTCGTCCATGGCTGCAATATTTCGACCGCTCCAGAACGTAGGCCCCCCAGAAATGCCTCGGACGCTTGTCTCGCTGTCAAACAGGTTTCCCCATATTCTTGCCTGTGCCCCCCTCCGAGACGACTAGCCCCCTTCGAGGAGGTTAAGCGGTCAAGCGGGGGGGGTGTAGCTCACTCGCCTTAGCCGTTCTCAGCGTTGTGCCATTTGCAATCGAAATTACGTATCCCATCCCGCGAAAAACCACACGCAGGCCTCGGGAAACCGAGAAGCCTCCCCTTGTGTGTACATGGCCTCTCTGTAGAGTTGAGATCCGTACAGAATTCTACGATCCGCAAGTCCATGGGTCTGTAGAAGCGCCGGTCCTGCGGCTGCTAGAGGGCCCCAAGGTACCAGACCACTTCGAGCTTACCGTCCTTCCCTAGCTCTTCCTCGAGCTCGGACTAGATGCTAGGAGCGAGAAAAAGCCAGGTTTTGTGGTGAGACCGCTTCTCGTGAAAACGTGCGACGACATGCGGAAAACGGCGGCTGGCTTGCATTATCTTAGCTTGGCGGCAAAGGGGGCCCGGCTCCAGAAAACAGGTCACGCAGCAACGCCTTTTTTTGGTAGGGAGAAAGAAGGCGGGGTAGGAATTTTGCATGGAGGGAAACGAGAGGGGTACTGAGACATTAGTTGATGTAAGGCACGGCGGGCTGTGTAAAGCAAAGTAACAGCGGGAGAGAGGGGATGGGAATTGCGCAAAATTCCGTTCACAATGACCCAATTCTGGACGATCGTGTGTGGCTATTTCCGGGAATCAGAGGAGGGATGAACGTAAGGGTTCGCCTTCAGCGTTCCGGGATGTTCAGTCAAACTGGAGTTCAGTCCGGAGCCAAAGATCGTGAAAGATGAACAGAGTGACAGAGAGAGGGAGGTATCTTGGCTGACGAGATGGGTGGGAGGATACCTTGGCGGCGGGAAACAGGATGGGATGGACTGTGTTGTCTGATGAGAGCCGCATGGCGTAATGCCCCGCAATACCGCGTTGCTGAGGGGAGCTGGCGCCACGATATGCACAGCTGAGAGGTCGATGACCGCATCGTGTGGGATAGGTGACGCCACAGTCGAGCCCCGAGAGGTTGAAGGATTGGGGGCCAAGAGACACGCACTAGCCACATCACAATCTCCCGTCATTGGCGCTAAGTCGTCACCAGCCACCCAAGCCCCTCCTCACCGGCAGACTAGCGTGACAAGGGGGGAGCTTACGCCACAGGAGGGGCGGATCAGCCGTGCGTCCGCGCTGCGTCATTGGCGGGGATGACCTTGGGAGCTCTGTCCAGTGTCTTTCCGCTGCCTTGGTTCTCACCTTCTCGGGAACGTCAAACCTCAGCCCCAGCACCAGAGCACGTCTTTTCTGTGCCTGCTCGTACAACCGCGCCCCGTGAATTGCGTTTGATCCGCATTTACCCAGCGACCCCGATGTCTTGCAGCTCGTACCCTTTTAGCCCGTGCTAGACCGGTGAGACACGACGCGCGGCGGCGGTTCGCTGTTTGTTCGGTTTTCTGAAGGGCAGCTCTGGAGCTTGGTTTTTGAGACTTTGTACCGTTCGAACATGCCACCAGCGGGTAGTCTGTCAACCAAATCAAGCACCTGGGCGAGGAAACGTACCTAAGCTGAAGTACCGAAGGTAGTGTAGCTCAGAGCTTCGCTTTCCCCTCCCCCTCCACGTGTGGGTAGCGTACCTGATCGGAGGCAAGGTGTCCAGGTCTAGCAACGCTGCATGGGTATGGAGTATGGACTTTGCCATCCGTATTCACATTTCACTCCTTCCACAGCCCTAAACGTCACTAGCCACAGATCTTCGCTCCTCTTCAACCACCGTGACCCCGCCGTTGCTCCCACTTATGACGAAAATCCCTTGGTTTCTTACGTGTTTGTAGCGTCTCCGAGCCAGATCGAGAACTCTGAATGCCACGCCTGTTCGCCCCCAAGCCCTTGCAAGCCCCGACAAGGCAATGGCCGCCCCATCACATCGACGAGGCTTGACGGAAACAAGCGCCAGTGTCACGCAAGCAAGCCAACTTCCCAAGGTGCTTCCCCCCCGGTCGTCATCCAGCCGTGGCAGGCTGGGCCTAGGCCATTGCCGCCCCCCAATTGGCCAGGGGCCCCGGTCTCTGCCGGAGGAGACGCACCGGCGTATCAGCTCCCTGTCCCGAGTGGTTGACAGATGAAGCTTGTATCCCGATGAGACAGCTGCGCCCAAGACCTATGACGATGTATGAAGTAAGAGCGCAAGCGTGTCTTCTGTCTCCAACAAGCATTCGGGCGCCTGTCGGTATTGGTTGGCGCTGGTGCTGGTGCTGGCAATGGCGTTGGCGTTTGGTACAGCAAGCACGCAGGCACGGTGGTGCAGCTTCCTTGGTTGTTGCAAGTCACAGCGTGAGGTAAGGTGGGCAGGTGGCAGCAACTCCCTCCTGCCCTCCGTTGACTGCCGCAGCCACCTCATACGGCAAGCCTGGATCGCGATCGACCCTTCCTGTCCTGATCTGCTACGGGAGAGGCAGGAGGCAGGAGGCAGATGGCGCCTTCTCTCGACATGGCCTCCAGTTCTATATAACCTCCTCAACCTCCCACCCTCATCCGGTTTTCTCTTCTCTCATCATCACAAACCAAGATACCCAAAACACAACCACCTTCACAACAAACAACCACAAGAACCCTTTTCCTATTCAACCAACTTAGAAGTCTTTTCTTGATACCCAATCGCGAAACCACCCACCATGTCTTCCATCGTCAACAAGGTCAAGGAGGCTCTCCACTCCGACAAGTCCCACGAGCAGCCTGAGGGCACCTCCGGACCCCACAGCTCCAAGGCTGCCAACGCCGCCGACCCCAGAGTCGACTCCGACCGTGACCACCGCGCCAACCCTGCCGGCTACACTGGCGGTGCCTCCAACGCTCACACTGCCGGTACCACCGGTGGCCTGACTGGCACCCACGGCACCACTGGTACTCACACCGGCACTACTGGCACCTCTGGCCTGACCGGCTCGCACGGCACCACCGGCACCCACACCGGTACTCACACCGGCACCTCCGGCCTGACCGGCACCCACAACACCACCACCGGCTACGATGACCCTGCCGGCACCCACGGCCCTCACGGCAGCCGCGTCGGCAACCAGGTCGACCCCCGCGTTGACTCTGACCGTGACCACCGCGGCGCCCCTGGCTCCGGCCTGACCGGCACCCACGGCACCACTGGTACCCACGGTACTTCCGGTCTGACCGGCACTCACGGCACCACTGGTACTCACGGCACTTCCGGTCTGACCGGCACCACTGGTACCCACGGCTCTTCCGGTCTGACTGGTACCCATGGTACTACCGGCACCTCCGGCCTGACTGGCTCTCACAACACCACCACCGGCTACGACGACCCCGCCGGCACTCACGGCCCTCACGGCAGCCGTGTTGGCAACCAGGTCGACCCCCGCGTCGACTCTGACCGCGACCACCGTGGTGCTCCCGGCTCCGGCTTGACCGGCACTCACGGCACTCACGGCACTACTGGCACCACCGGTACCCACGGCTCTTCCGGTCTCACCGGTAGCCACAACACCCACGGCACTTCCACCACCCACTCCGCTGTCGGCCACACCGGCGCCGCTGTTGGTGGAGTCCACGGCACCGGCCCCGCACCCAACACCGCCGGACCCCACAAGTCTGATGCCCTGAACAAAGCCGACCCCCGCGTCGACTCTGACCTCGACGGCAGCAAGACCGTCGGCGGCAACAAGACCTACGCCCAGTCGTAAGCGATACCCGTCCGAAAGCGATCAAACGCCAGCATGCGCGACGACCGAAACAGAAGACTAACTTGCGACACCAGAAACACTACTGGTGCTGCAAAGGACCCTACGGATGCTGCTCAGGTCCCTCCCTCTGTTTTGGCGAAGCACATTGGCGAGCCTCAGATCGCACACGACGATCACGGCCACAACCGCGCAAGACGCAACAGCAAGGTGTCCGCTCAGGACCTGCACCGTGGCCTGTGAATTCGGATTTCTTCTTAATGCGCATGGATGATGGATTTGATACCAGCAAGACTTGTACTCTAGCCTAAATGACCTAATGACTATTAGCATTACCACACTTTGATCTTTCATTATGACTTACATGAATGTGACTTACATGAATGTGACATGCGAAGACAGACAGAAGTAAATGTCAACACTAATGGACAATGTCCACCACGCATACAGTGGAAAGATAACAATACCTTAATCGAAGGGAGTAGGTGTAGTATCACTAACATGCGCGAAGGGTCATTGAAAGTGTCATCTTGTGTGTTAGTCAAGTTGAGTTTAGTTGCCCATAGCTTTTTCAAAATTGCACATGCTCAGCGTCCAGTTCTGGTGGTTATCCTCCGTTCACACGACCAGCAACATCTCACGAAGTGGAACACAGCGGGCATATCACGACGAACACAACTCCCTCCTAGATCGTGCCCCCAGGCTCGATATACAACTTGATCCCCAGCCAGATCCCGCTCATAAATCGAGTGGCAAAAATCACTTACATGTAAACCACATACCACACTCGCAGCCCGTACCAATGCAAGTCACCAGGGGTGGTCGCGGCCGGAAAACAGGAATCAACGGTTTACAGGGCTCAACTCACCTGCAACACGGTACACTACCACCGCCGCACCTACAAACGACAAAATACCCGCCTCGCCAAGTCACCAAAACCAGGGCCATGAATCAACGATGTTCCCAGCTTGTGCGCATGTCAAAAACGTCAAAAAAAACACAAACAGGTTAAGTTCAGGGGAAAGGTAACAGGAACAGGGGGGTTTTTGGTGGTGGTGTGGTGGTGTCAGGCCGTTTTTTGACGTTGCCGAGTCCGCACGGCACCAACCCCCAGAAAATGTGATCGATGGTGGGAGAGGACTTGGCGGGATGGGCATCGCGCCGTCCGCGATCCCGCAATCCCGCTCGGCGGGCCGGGGTGGCATGGCATGGCACGCTTGCCATCCCTCCTCCACCTCCTTTACCGCTCCTCGTCTGCGGGAAGCCTTGCCTTGGATAGGTAGCTGACTTGTGTTCGGCCAGCGCTGAACAGTTCCCTCCTTGTTGGATATCAAGCTCTCCAGTGGCATGAAGCACGGGTCTAGGCTGCAAACGCCGTTCCGGCCGCCTGCACCCTCCACACCCACACGGCAAAAGGCTCGCTATCTCTGAGCTTGTCCGCGGCCCTGTATATGCCGTTTGAGAGCCGCGTGGTGTGCCGTGGGTGACGGCCGGGGGTGGGTGGCGCTTGGCTGTTTGTTAAGTGAACATGCCGAGGTCGCCGGCGCTGGAATCATTTCAGCGAGTAATTAGCTATCTACCTAGCTTACGTTCGTATCCCGCGTGGCCACAAGCGTGATGGCGACGTTGGTAGTTGTAGCCAGGCAGCAAAGCTGGCGGGACAGGAATATTCTGGGTTGGATTGGCTGAGACATGCCGAACTATCTACCCAACTAACCTCTGCTCGCAAGCAACGCAGCGGCAGGCAAGGAAAGCATCCAGACACGTGCGGGCAGGCAGGCAGGCAGAGAGCTACGTTACCAGAAGCGCTCAGCGGCAGCTTGAGCTTTCTACTGTGCGGTAAGCAAGGCACGGATTAGCTAGCCAGCAACATGCGGCGCTAGTCTACGGGTGTGCGGCCCCCCTATGCGTCGGCCCCTTTTAGGTCCCGCGTGGGCGATGCGCGTGTTTCTCTCAGCTGGGAAAGGAAACCCTCGTCTGGGCAACAACAAGATTGTTAACGCAGTAGGGCGTTGTGGCGTCCTGAGAAATAAAAAACCACCAGCCAGGACGGAAGAGGACGGGCGATCCTTTGTTGTTCTGGGCCCTGGGCGTGCAAGAGCTGGCGGCGACCCGGTGCCATGGGATTGTCCTGAGCCCGTCTCGCTCTCCCTTAGGTCCCCTCTCCCGCGCCCCCTACGGCCGGGATTTGTGTGGACGGGTAGGCGGTAGCGGGATAGCGATGGCGTTTTTGCGTTGGGGAGGGTTTGGTGGGTGGCTTGCCTGTCTGCCAGGCCTGGTGACCTGCCTACGGCTAGGTAGATGGGCAGGCAGGTTGGCACACACACAGACGCACACCTAGAAACCCCGGAAGGAGGCCCAGGCGTCTTAGTGATATAGGGGACCCTTCTTCTGTAAAGTGTGATTCTGACCGGGATCGGTGACGGGGACAGGGACGGGATGGGGGTTGAAGTGCTGGGGGAGAAGCTTCGGGGACGCAGGGCGCGGGAAGGACGGTGTCATGGTGTGCTGGAAAGCCTAGACCAGATTGAGGACCGAAGGGACTTTGACGGGTAGGGGGATTCCGTATGGGGAGCAGCCCCTGGAGACGAAGGTGTGCGTGTGTGCCTGGCGGTCAATGGTTTGGATCCAGGGCGCAAAGATGGGGGAATTTGACAAGTTTTCGCGATTTTCAGGTTTCCTGCGTCTTGCGGCCATCGTGGGACGGCATACTGGGAGTGATGGATTGTGATGGGAAAGTGATCAAGAGCGTGTGAAATGGCAGGGGGTTTTCTTCGCCATCACCATCACGAGGGCGTGTGTGCAGGACGGGAGCTTCGTTGACAGGGGCCTGTTCTTCTTTTTAAGAGACCGAAAAAAAAAATAACAGCAGCATTTTATTATTTGTTTTTCTCATCCAGTGAGTCGGCCCTGGGCACCATGCATGCATGCATGCAATGGCCGCCCCCAGACGGACGGGGACGGGGACGGGGGGGTTTGCGAACCAGAACAAGAGTTTGGGGGCTCGTTGCGCAGCAAAGTCGCACAAAGTTGCGGACAAGTCACTCGACTTGAGAGGTACTTGGGGGGAGGGCACGGGAAAGCAAGGAGAGGACGGAAGGCAGGCAGGGCAGGGAAGCACAGCACCAGAAGAAGGGTGAGTTGAGTGAGAGCGTTGCAGCGCGTGCTGCGGTGCTGCTGTAGGTGCTTGCGCAGGCCATCTCGTTTGAGTGATTCTGTCGAGTGTGAGAAGTGATAGGAGGATGGATGGGGAGGGGTGTGGGATGAAGGTGCGCGAGGACAGGACAGGCAGACGGCAGAGACTGGGGGAGGCGTGATGATGATGACTGATGATGAGGAGGCGGAGGACCTGACATGCCAGATATATCCACCATCAGCAGCAGCAGCAGCAGCGCCCAGAGGATACCATTCGCTGTACAGGAAAAAGCAAAGAAGTTCTTACACGTCGCGACGAGTCCCCATCTTTCGACCCTCGAGCGAACCGTCGTGCCCGTCGTGCGTTACATGGTACACTACCTTAGGTACTCCGTGAGGGCGGGCGGCAGGGGTTCAATCTGAGGAAAATCTGATAGCGCGTCCCCGATTGCCGATTACTCAACCGCGCTAAGACGGTCGAGAGGCATCGATATGGCATTCTCCTCGCGGGACGCAAATGTGAGATGAGAGATGTCTGTTTTTTCTGTTATTTTTGATCGCATTTTTGAGCCTCCCCCCCCCATCCCCCATTCCCCTCTCGGTTGCTGCGTGGGCTTGTTGCAGGTTCAGGCGACCGCAGAGAAAAAAAAGGGAATTTGATGCCCACTCCTCAGACCACGGCCAGGCGAGGCCAGGCGCGGCGTGGCCGTACATCGCTTGACCGCCGAGACGGTAAGATGGGATGTGAGATACTGCAGTCGAGTCTCGTTTTGCTCTTCCTGGCTGTCCGGCCGCCGCCTGCCTCTGTTGCGCCTGCACAGCGGGCTGCATCTGTAAAGTACATCAACACCCACACGGCACACCCCCCCAGAGGCGGCCTCGTGCGTGAGCTCTTTGCGTGGTTGGATCGGTTCGGCAGAGAGTGGAGAGACGGAGAAGCAGACAGCTCGTCTAAGGCGTCCATCCCGCCCCCGTACTGATGGGCAATCATGTATCGACGGGAACGGCGCATATGGGGGAGTAGGGAGGGAGGGATGGGGACGACCTTGAGAACCTCCGAATCCAAGACTGGGGAAAGCAAAAAGGCGGAATTGAAAAAAGAAAGCAAGCAAAAACGCACACGCGCGAGGAAAAAGCAAATATAGCAGAGCTGTTCGTGTCTCAGCAACCTCCGACAAAAAGACGAAGCGGAGCTTTTTTTTGCCTACCTAACAATCTCACCAAAGCAATGGCGGAGATTGTTCGTGCTTGAGAGGTGTTGGTTGGCTGAGTCGGAGAGGGTGTGTATTTGGCGTTCCTCGTGTAACCAACTACTGAGGGTTGTCTCGGTGGAGCCCACGGCGTGGGTGCGCACGCGGTGTGTATTCTTGCTTTTTCCTTCTCCATATCCCTCCTGCGTTTGCTTCCATGTCTCTCGCGCAAAAAAGCTGCGGTGTACCCTCTTGGCCCTCCTCTCTCGCGTTGCATCGGCAGAGGGGATTATTGAGTGTGTGTATGCGCTGTGCGACGTGAGAGGCGGGTGTGCGTGCGTGCGGCGTTGGGTGTGTGCAAGTCAGCGTGTGTTAGTGTGTGATGTTTGCCCGGGATATTTGTGGGCAAGCACGATGGCCACCGGTGCTGACTCCCGCAGAGCACGGACGAATAAGAAGTGCCAGACGTCTCTCTCCCACCGTGACGACGAACGGGGGCCGCATGTCAGCCTGGTTGGATGATTCGAACGGTCTTTTTTTATGTGTGGTGGTTGGCAGGCGAAGCGAGGGGGGAGTAAGTGATCGGCCGGGTCATGTGCGTCTCCATGGCCACGACATCTATCTTCGCTCGCACTTTGGCATGCGTGATGCGGGAAGCGGTAAATGCGTATTTTCCCAGCACCCCTTGATACGGGGAACAAGGAAGGGGAAAAAAACGATGGCACACCGCGAGAAGCGATTTGCGGTCCTCGCCCGCCTCATCTACATCCTGCCTGATCTCCTTTCTCCCCGAGAGGGGGCCGATCCGCGGGCCGCCGATTAGGGGAGGGGGTGGATGGTGGTTGTTGAAGGGGCCGCCGGCGGCATTGTTGAAGATGGAACCATTATCTGTCTTCGTTTTCCTTTCTTACCCATATTCGATGCGATGCGGGATGCAATGCGCGGGTGTGTACGATGAGACGGACGGAGATACCGTTTCGGAGAGTGTATCTAATAAATCTCGGGCGGCTGGCAAGGCAGAGACGTCTGTGATGCAGCTGACCGGGGCGGGGGGCGTGGCCTCGAACATGGCGCCGTGATTACGCCGTGATGATTATGTTGATGATGATGATGATGCTTAGATGTGGCCGTGGAAGTTGAGATACCGACGACCTAGGTAATGAGATGGCGAGACACAGAATCATGGATGAAGGTGTCTCATTCCGTGTCTGACCAGCCCAGCCAAGCAAGGCAGTTAGCAGGCGAAGTGAAAGCCAACGTCGCAAAGCTAGACTTCAGCTCTGTTCACTAAACCCATGGATCCGATATGATTCCAAGGCCAGAGGTGTGATGGAGGAATCCTGCCGCTCCTCAAATCACCAAAGAGCGCTCAGGCCCTTTTATCAGGATCTCTTAGCGTGTGCGAGGCGCTGCCAGAAAGACAAGAGCGCCGGCGGCTTGGAGTTGGACTTGGAGCTGAGGGCCGACGGGAAGCGAAAGCTGAAGCTGAAGCTCCGGCATGGAAGCTCCAGGGAGCTCTAGGCAGCTGGGAGCTCCAAGCTTGGGGGCGAGATGGTGTGCCATGCCCACGGTACCTACCTGCTGCTTGGACGCACCCCTTAGGCGGCAATATAGGGAAGGGGGAGGGATAGCCCGGGTAACTGTAAAAGGAAAGACGGCCAGCTACGGCTTACATAAGTTAACCTGCTAAGGTGCCATCGCTGCAGTGTGAGCTGTGTGCACTGTGACCTGTTCGGATGGCGGGGCTTGTTTCGGCCGCAAAAGAGACCGCCCCACCTCCGCGTCCGCACCGAGACCTCAGCCTTACCCCGGCGCAACCGTACTCCGCAACCACACGTCCGACGTCGACGTCGTAGAGCCTCAACTCTCCTCCGGTCTTTCTCGCCGTCTCCGCCGACTTCCTGACAGGTCCGCGGTGCGACATCCCTGTCTCGCCTCCCGTCAATCATCGACGACGACAACGGCAACCACGATGACTTCATGACCGCTCGCTCTTTCTCATAAGTCCATCTCTCATCTCAACCTCATCTCATCCACACCATCGAACCAACACATCCAAACGATCAACCTCACGCAACACCACCATGGACTCGATCCCCCAGACCCTCTGGAACGCCAAAGTCCCCCTCCACATAACCCACCCCTCGCACCCAAACACCCCGCTGATAACCTCCCTCCCGCGCTTCTCCTACCTCGCCCTCCTCGTCCCCCGCTGCTCCGCCTTCTTCCGTTCCCAGGTCTCCGCCTTCCACCACGAGGAGCTCCTCCTCCGCAACCTGCCCCTCGGCCTGCTCGTCGACCTCTACCAGCCCTCCCTCCCATGGCGCCTCACCGTCAGCGACGGCGATAGCTGGGACATTGGCGACACCTTCCTGAACTGCGTCAAAGAAGTGAGTTAGCCAGGCCGGCACATCACGTCACACGTGCGCCCCCTCCACCTCTTCCAGCCTCTGTCTCTCTTCCCCAACCTCGCTTACTCTCCTCGCCACCTCTTGTCTCTCTCCTTCTCCCTTCCCAAACGCCCAAATCCAGAAACTCATGTCTCAAACCATCATGTCTCAACCCCGCCGCCGCCAAGCCTCGGCCCAACATCACAGCAAGAAGCTAACACACACAGGCCGACTTCGTCCGCTACGGCAACGCAAAACGCATAATGTCCCTCTCAAAAGCAGACACCTCAACCCTCTGGAACGCAGTCCAAGACAACGACTACGCCTCCTTCCAAAAGATCAACGCAATCCTCCTCAACGCCCCAACGCCCCTCCGCCACATCCCCCTGCGCGTCTACATCCCCTCCTCCCCGCCCGGGGCGCCAACCTCCTCCTCCTCCTCCTCCGGCGGCGCCTCACCCAAACCACAACCACCAGCAGCACAGCAAGCAGAACCACCAGCAGCAGGCGTCTTCAAGGTCCTCCAGACCCTCGTCGCCCCCACCGTCCCCGGCGGCGTCCGGGGCAACACCCGCCAGACCCTCGGCCAGGCCCTCCGCGCCCACCTCCCGACGCTGTTCCCATCCAGCCGCGACCCCGTGCTCGCTAACGTTGTGCTGCACGGCAGCCCCGTGCCCTTCTCCGCGCCGCTTGAGGACCTTATGAGGGAGGCGGCGTACCCGGACGGTTGGCTCTGTGTCACGGTTGTGTTGTGGTAAGGGAAAGGGAGAGAGAGAGAGAGAGAGGAGGACTATCATCATCATCATCCGGCGTTTAGGTATTCTGACTTTTCCGTTTGCATGGCGTATGGAAGGGGGACGGAAAGGGGCTATCCATCAGCTTGATCGCGTGTATTCATAGGCATAGGCGCAGACTTCGTTCTAGACACGGAAGAAACGAATCACAGTAGACGTTGTTCATCCTACACAACACGAGACTTTTCAAAGAACTTCTTTATATATGTATGTATATGTATATATATACCGCACTCAAAACATCTCACATACAACAGGCAGCAGCCCAAAGCTGCAAACTAAATCCAACTATTCCCGCCCGCGCGCAACGCTGACGACATATTCCACCCGAACCCACGTAAACCGCCGTCGTCTGTCTGGTCTCAGACCTCAACACACAGTTCATTCCCTCTCCCTTCTCTGCCCTCCATGCACACACACTCTCTTCTTGGCCCCGCCGCATTTACATCCACCACCGGCCCCTTTCAACTGCAACATAAACAACAGCAACAAACAGCAACTGGCAACGACTACTAAAAAGAAAGATGACGAAAATAAAAAGAGGAAAAAAGGAGGCTCTGCCGCCTCATTGGTATCTCCTCCGCTACACCCCAGAATATGAGATATGAGTTTGATGGTATGATGATGATAAATGATATGATGATGAGTTTCCCCCGCCCGGATGAAGCCAAACAATAAACCTAGCAACAGGTGTCATCAAAGTCGATCCAACGCGGATCGACGTGTGATTTGAGAGAGCGCGAGAGAGAAACAGAGAAACATGTAGACAAATAAACACGCGCGTAGCCCAGTTTCTCCCGAGATGCAGTGCATGATGCGGCTAGTTACCAGAAAAAGTGCAAGATTTTCGAAACAGATGATTGCCCGTTGTTTCTTGTGTCGAAAAGAGGAGTCTCGAGGGTTTGCTGGCCTTGACGACAAACGGGGGAAGGGCGAAAACGGCAAAACAGTTTGCGAAAATGAAAGAAAAATCCAGAACAGAAAAAGGAGGGGCGCGAACCCGACTCGTGAGCCGTCTTTATGCATCCTTCGTCCTCCGGTCTCCCCCTTTTCCTTTTCCAAACCGGGAGCCCGCAGATCTCCAAGAGTGTGGTGCCGTCTAGTAACGACGATGCGGAGCTTTTGCCGTCCCTCGAAACCCCCCAGTTCCCCTCCCCAATGCTTTCCAGTCCCCCTCTTTGTCCGTTGACCTCCCCTTTTTTTTTTGTTGCTGTTGTGATATCCTGGGATGTGGTCACTGTTGTATGTATCCTTCGGTGGGTTGGGCGACGATTTTCGCATAACCGTGTACGGGCGAAGGCCGGACCCTCGAGTTCACCGCCTTCGAGGCAGGAGGCTCCAGCAGGGCTCTGCTCCGTCGTCTCGTAACGATCCCGGGCGGTAAAGTAGGTACGAGAAATGAATCGAATTCGCAAAACGCCGGTTCCATGGATGATGATGATGGGTATAAGTAGTGGGTTGATCGGAAGCGACTTCAGCCCGTTTCATCAGTTTTAATCTGGCACCTCCCAGTCCAAGTCCCCTGTTCATTTTCCACAGTCTCGAAAGGCCACGCGCTGGGAAACGAGATCCAGATGGGCCCCGCTCGTGTCATCTTCGTGTCTATCGGATTACATTGGCGCCGGTTGTGGCTGGTAGCCGTGGTTCGGCGCGCGACTGTCCAGGACGCGGTATGCCTGGTTGGGGGAGTTATGCACACTGCGGCTGGGTCCCATTGCATATGCCATGGACATCGGGCCCTGGTGGTTCGTCTCCGGGTGGCTTGTTGGTGGCGGGACGGACGGGCCCGTCATGCTCGCCGCGCTTGAGAAGCTGGTGGTCATTCTCGGGTCCTCCACGTCGTGGCGGAAGAGGTCCCTCTCGATGCTCTCAAGGATGTTCTTGTCCGTCAACAACGTGCTGTTCACGTGAGCATGCATACCCAACATCTTCGTCGTTCGCTTGAACAAAGCTTGCAGGTGGCCGCGGTTGATGTATTTGCCAAGGATAGGATCCCGGTAGGCCGCAGCCAAGACCAAGAGGTTTCCCCATTGTCTGTAAGATTGATTAGTTCCGTTCAACTAGCAGCTAGTAGCTCAACTTACGCATGGGCGGTGCCAAAGATATTGGTTACGTGAAGCCGGTCATGATCCACGTTGTGGAAAGCTTCGGTACTCTTGATGAGAGCATTGATGCCTTGCTCGGCAAAGTTAATAACATCGTCATTGACGTCCTTGTAGTTGTCGATGCCGCCTTGTCCGATGTACGCAGCGGCGTCGCCCTGAGTAAAAACGCCCAAGCCGCTGGTAGTATCAGAGTTTGGTGTGGCTCCGTCAGTTCGCTGCTGCATCTTCCATGACAGATCAAGCACCAGCTTGATGAATGGCTGGAAGATGACGACCTGAGCTCCCCAGTACTTGGCGTGTAATCTGGCCTCCATCAGTGTACCTGCCGGGGGTTGGTCTTCGGTAAACCTAAGGCCCTCCTGGATCCATCCCATGGCTCGCAGCTCGCTCAAAATCTCCAATGCAGAGTGCATCTTGTCCATGGCCGTGTCGATTCCCTCAAAGAGTAGTTTATGCAGCGCGTTTAGTCGCTTTCGTAGGTACAACTGTGCCATGTAGTTCGACAAAACCGCTTCCGGAAATTCGATGTCGCTGAACTGATGCATCAAGGGCCAGGGCACAGCGTATTCGAAGCGAGTTAGATTTGATGGGTAAACCGGCATTTCGGCAATGATATCACTGGCAAACACAGTCAGTCCCATGACATGCAAACTGGAAGACTGCGACGTCTTTTCTCGACATACCTCTGCAGCTGGAGACAAGTCCAAAAGTTAATGACTATCATGTTTTCACGCCTCGTCAATGGCGGGTGTCCAAGGGGGTTTTCCGCGGCCAACCTCAAGCGCTCCTGGTCACTACATCATTTGTTAGTTGAGTAGTCCTCGTTTACTGTCTGCCAACTACTTACCGGCGCATGATCGTGTGCAGAGCAACGTCGGCATCAATGTAGAATCGGTAACTCTCCAACGTCCTTCCGAGTTGTCCGTAGTAGAGACCAGCCAGTAGGAAAGTCTGGCAGTGCTTCAGTGTGTAGCCGGAGCGGTGTTGACCCAGAATATCGCTTGCAACAGCAAAATACTCGAGACCCGGAATAACATCGTAGTTTCGCTTGAAAGATTGGTTCATAGGCTTTGCGCCATTGCCTTGCACGGACGGCCGCCGGCTCGGGAGCCCATTGTTTTGCTCCTTTGGCGACGGCAAGCCCGAAGACTGAGAGTGAATAGAATGCGCTGGAGGCGAGCCATGGCCGCCGGGTCCAGGGGAAGACGGGTGGCCATTCCTGTTCATCGGGGAGTTGTGTGAATTACTAGCCGGATCTGGGATGGGATCCGGGATCTTGTCAGTCCACTGAGCGACCTTTCCGAGTGCCAGGACGACCAAGACCATAGCAGCGTCGATAGTCCTGTGAGGCCTGCCCAGCTTCCGAGGTTGCTGAACTGGTTCAGGCTCTTCGCCACTGGGGGAGCGTTTTCGCTTGTTGGTCGGTTCATGTGTCACCGCGAACTTTGCGGTTCCCGGGTGTGGTGGCTTCCCTCTCTTTTCGCCCTGGGCCACATTCTCCAAGAATCGTCTGACGATGGGCCTAAGGTCGCTTGGCATGATGACCGGGTGCATGGATAGGATCTTCTCCTCAAAGGATTTTACATAACCCCAAACCTTGGCCTCAGTGTAGTCAGGGTGACCCTCTGGTGTGAGCGTGCTGCTAGTGTATGTCAGGTTTGGCGGGCTGAGACTGCCGACTTGACCCCAAGCCTCGCCTGGAGAAGGCGCGGCAACTGCTTCACCCAAGTAGTCGTCGGCAGTATCGGTGTACGCATCGTGCTCGGATCTGGGGTTTGCGCTGCTCGATCCGAAAATGTTACCGTTGCCCTCGCCGCGCCCGAAAAGGCGGAGTAAACCGCGCTTCTCTTCCCGAACCCAAGGATATTCCTCAATGAACTTGACGCCGTTTTCTTTCAGAGCCTTGCGGGTCATTTCCTTAATCATAGGCCACTGTAGCAAATGTCCTTTCGTTGTGGTGTGGTTCATGGGAATCGACGGTGCCTCAGGTGCCACGGCCGGGCCCGGAGGCAACTCGTCCTCAGGCTCATCGGCTTCCATGCGGTCTTCTTGCTCGTGGTACGCGATATCCGTATCTCCCACAGCCATGGGCATGGCTTCGTCATGAGCAAGCTCCTGTCCTGATTGCTGGTGGCTTCGGGGCGATAGGTGTTTTCTCGGGGGAGACGGTGTTGTCGCCGAGGCATCGGCTTCAAGCTTGACCTGCTTGTACGGGGGCGCATGTTCGAGGCGTGCAATTCTTTGCTCGAACGAATCAAATAGCGTTTCGATCTTTTTCTCGAGAGAGCCCTTCATATCTACGATTGCCTCCAGAATGTCGGTCTGCGACTTGTCGATCCTGCGGTGATAATTAGCAACGAACAGTAACACGCGCACACCCAGATACTAACGCTTTTGGCACGGGATCACGGTATTTGCATTCAACTCCCTTTTCCCTACAACTCTTGCAGGGCTTCGTTTCGTCGCATTTCGCCTTCAACTGCCGACAGCTGTCGCAAGCCTGGGTTGTTTGTTAGCGCAAACTGACCTGGCAGAAAAGAGGCCATCGGCATCGTCGTACCTGAGACGCGCGTGTCGCCTTCCGCTTCTGTGTGGAGGCATATGATGAAATATAGAGGCTCTCGGGAGCGGGCTGCTGAGGAGGATACTGAGGCTGCTCGTAATGCTGAGGAGGCTGTGGAGGAATCGGAGGAGGGTAGCTGCTCCTGTAGCCCCCCGGCGTGGGGGGCTGCATCTGCGGCGGCGCGTTATCGTAGCTCATGTGCGGTGGTCGTCGTGGATCGTCGTTGTATGGAGGAACCGGGGGCGGGGCAGAGTGAGGCGGCGGATGAGGGCCCGGCGGCGGCAGGCCTTCGGACGGCGCGCCTCCTGTCGAATGTGGCCGTCGAGGGTGGGAGAGGTTCTCGTCGTGGGGTTCTCTCTTCACACTACCTGGGTCTCGCGGAGGGAAAGGGTTGTAGGACGGATGCGCAGGTGAGGGCGAGGCCGGGTGTCGATAGTGTTCCTGCATCGGCGTGTACGGAGGCTCTTGCTCATGGTGTCGTCGCTCGTCAGGATGTTGCTGGGCCGGGTGAGGAGGGTGATGAGGCTCGGCTGAGCGAGGAGGATAGGGCGGCGGCTGCTGCTGTTGATGGTATGGCGGGACAGGAGGCGGCGGTGCCGAGTGATGAGGCGGGTGAGCCTGGTGAGGCGTCGGAGGTAGCGAAGGCGGATGCAGAGGAGGTAGATGATTGTGCGGTGCGCCAGTCGGTGACCACGGGTGGTTGGCGGTCGAGAGACGGGGGCGCTTGTTGTCAGGCTGCCCCGGATCCATGCTTGATATATATGTACATACGTACAATGCTTTATGAAAAAACAAGAGACGAAGCGAAAAAAGGGTCAAGCCAGGTCCAAGGAGGAGAAGGTGGCGGCCATGGAAAAGCTTTGGGCAACGAAGGGTAAGGTGCGAGGCCGGACACGACTGGTAAGGACTATGGAATCCGTACAGTCAACAGTCCACAGTTCGAATGCTATGCTATGCTTGCTTGTGGGTGACGGCGCTACGCAACGCGACGGGAGCAGCGGCCGGGGATGGAGAGGAGAAGGAGGAGGAGTGAAGGGACAAGCAAGCGAAGAGAGACCAAGCAAGCAAGCAATCAATCAAGCAGGCAGCCTGTGAGAAGCCGGAGAACGGGGAGCGGAGGTCTGGGAACAGCAATTGGACCTTCAGTGTTTGGATGAAAGCATGGGGCGGTGGTCCCTATGGCGTGGCTGCAACGTATGTATCTGTAGGTAGGTACGGGATACGTCGAAGAAGGGCAAGTCGGTGTGAATGTCGGACAGGACGGTGTGTCGGGATGTGTGTCGTTGGGTTGGGCAGAGGTAGAGAGGTAGAGGAGGTATCCGTGTCTGTATCCAGTATCCGGTATCCGTACAGACAGGTATGCGTATGTGCGCGTGTGCGTGTGCGTACCGCAGTATGCTATGCGTAGGTATATTGGCGTAGAGGGGACAGGACTCGAAGGAGGCGAAGACGGAACGGCCAGGCGGAGTCGAGGCGACAGACGGCGACGGCGGCGCGCGCGATGGGCGAGCTTGCTTTCGAGGCTGGTGCTGCTGGTTTGAGAGGTGTTCCCGGCTGTGTGGTTCTTGAAACTTGCGAGATGGGATTTTCCACTCTGCGAATGCGCCCGGATGCCCAAAGGGTTTGGCACGGCGGAAGGGGGTAGGATCAGCGCGTTGGGCAGAGATGGAGCTTCCCTATTTTTGCTCTCTGGTGTCTCTCTTGGTCTTTTGGTGTTGACCTTGACTTTTTTGACGTGACGGGGGTGAGGTGGGAGCAAGGTGGGGAGGCCTTGGAATTGGAGGAAAAGGTCGAGAAACGTCAAGACCAAGCGGCAGAGGGTGGTGATGTCCAGGTCGCCATATACCTTGCCGCACAGAGCAAGAGCGAGCGGTACAACGTCCCTGATGGAGGTGTCGGGATAAGGTACTAAGGCAAGAACTAAGGCAAGGTGGGATAGGTATGGGTACAGGTCTGGGAGAACTGGGTATGATGTGGGAAGCGCATGGGTGTGGTGGTCAGGGTATGGATATGGTACGCAGCATGTACAGTACGCCGCAGAGTACGTGCAGATGGTGGTGGCAGAACGGGCACTTGAAAGTTGAAGGCGGTCTGACTCTTGGTTTGAACCTCTCTTGAAGGAGCCTCGAATGTCTACCAGGGATCCCAAAGTAGAGTACTCTGTACGGTACCTGGGACCTACGCAGTATGTCTGTCCACGGGCGAGACAGCAGACGGCCGGATTCAAGAGACGGAGCTGCTGGGGAGACCCAGAGGAATCGACGACCCAAGCGGACGGAGAGAGACGGCGCCGCAGAATCAGACGCAGACACACTGACAGAGCAGAAGCGCGCCCCAGAGACTCGACAGGAAGAAGAGACAGAGGTGTTTCTACCCTAGGAATCCAATCGACCCTGCCAAGTCAAAAAGTCTCAGAAAGCTAGCAGGGCCAGGGGTCTCGTGGAAACAGACAAGGATACGGCTGCTCTGCTCTGCGCGGCGCGGCGTGGTGGTAATGGTGGTGGGAATAGACGAGGAAGAAAGAAAAAAAAATGCAGAGGCGATAATTGGGATTCTGACTAGGACGAGGATCTTCGTGGCCGAACGAGGGGGGGGAGGGAGTGGTCGTCGAGTTTTGCGCTGAAAAAAAAAAGGGGGGGCGTGTTGCTAAAACAAGTAGTACGTAGCGCCGCCTCGCCGTTTCTCTCACCACGCGCCGTCCTGGCTGGACACGCACAAAAAGGACCAGCAGCAAGTGAAGTGGCTTGCGAGGTTGGACCGTGTGTCTTGTCTTGCGTGTGTTGCTGCTGCCGCCGCCTCTCTGTCTGCTTGCCGTACCGTGGCCCGGCAAGCAGAGACTCCCCCCATGTACAAGCGCATGTAGAGAGCAAGGCACGGTACCTTGAGAGTCTATGTACGTACAAGGGACGAGACCGCCAGTACGGTACGGCTCGGCTTCTCTGATATCGAGTGCCGTATTCCAGATAGAAGATGATGAGAGATGAGCATCTCCAGTATCCATGTGTTGAGCGACGGATGCCCACTCAACTCACGACCGCCGCAGGCAACACCAAGCAGCGCCGACGTATCCAACAGATTGACGCAAGTCAAGGATGGGCGGTGACGGGCAAACATACCGACTCAGGCATCCCCCCCTCTCGCAACACCGCTCTCGCGGCTGATGGCTGATCTCTGATTAATGCGCTTCTGCCACCACTGCCGGTGCCAGCACCAGCTCTCGTCGGCTTCTCGAGGCGGTGCCTGCTGCTGCTTCTGCTGCCAGCAGGACGGGACGCGCCGCCCGGAGCAGCAGTCGGAAGAGGGGGAGAACCATGGATGGGCGAACCTGATGGGCGGGATTCTGGGTCATGCTCCGTGCCAGACAACTGGGGATGGCGGTCACGGGATTCGAGAAGGAAATTTGCTTTCAAGCAAGCCCGAGCAAAGGAATGGACGAGGTTCCGCTTTTCTGGGGCTCTTTTCCCCTCTCTTGTCTTGCCTTCAGTAATTACGTCGTGTCTGTGGCCTTTGCTCTTCCTTAGCACGAGTGCTGTACGGTACTCGTACCGCCAAGCCCAGTGGGAAAGAACATTGCTTGCCCGTTGCGGTGAGGAGCGCGATACGTAGGGACCCGGCTAGGTTGGGAAACAGTCTGAAGTAGGTTTCTCTCGTTTGGACACCCGCGCGGTGCGATGCGATGCGATGCAATGGGCGGAAAGCAAACGAGCGGAGCATACTTAAACAAGTATGCACCCTTGTACGGTTTGCGTCCTCGACTCAGTGCCCGGCTGACCGCCGCTGCGGCCAGAGAATCTCCGTCCGCCGAACATTCAACATACGGGTTGCGGCGCTTCGGTGGTGCCTGGCCTGCAACCGCGCCGTGAGGAGCGGACGGCACGAGAGACAAGCCCAGGCGTTATCTCTCCTCATCGGCCGTGGTTGGCTACACACGCCGCGTAGAGGACTCCATCCTCATGAGCCCAGTGGCGCGAGGAGCAGGAAACTGCACAGTGACAAATGCTAGGGTTGAGCTAGTTTGATGATTAAAGCTCGACAGCCCTGATAAACGTGGAAAACACCTAGAATGCTTGGACGAAAAGGCCCGTTCGGAATGATTGCGTGACGGAACGCGCCGGGATAAGTGTCATGGACCGGAGCTGTACTCCGTTGCTTTGGGGTTGCGTGCATTATGGCTATCGACTCAGGCGGGCGCAGACTCGGTCACTGTGCTGTCGGCTGGAGGGTCTGCGACTCGGCAAGGCAGAGGCAAAGCCAAGACAAGCTCTGCATGGAAAACGGAAACTCGGTAAAGGGCTGGAATGCTGTTGTTGGCCTTCCGTATCCATACTTGAGCAGCAGCGATTCAGCAGGTGATGGGCAAACTGAAGGAAGCAGATGCGCGCCGCTCCAATGGACCGGTACCTGGGAAGTATTGCTGGAAGGACTCGGCGCTCCGAGGACTTCGCTGAATGACTGGGGTCCCTCAGACGGTCTGAGGGATTGACTGCGGTCTGGGAGACGGCGATGTGGGATGAGATGGGATGGGAGGGGTAGGGGAGGGGTGCGAGCTGTACGAGGGGCAAAAGGGGCGTGCGACCAGAAAGATGACAGCAGCCTCGTTTGAAGAGATGGTGCTGGGTGGTGGCTTGTGCTGGAGGGTAGCCACGGGTTTGCTGAAGTTGATGGAGGTGAGCGAACGAGAGCTGCCTGTCAACGCCGCGTGCAAGAAGCAAGGGAGCAAGGAGTTTTCGTTGTCCGTCAATCGTGGTTAGTTGCCGAAGTGGTGGTGAGGGGCACCGCATCCGAGACGGAAGATACCTAGAGAGCAAAGTTGGGGCAAGAGGAAGGTGAGGGTGGTGGTGGTGACAGCAAAGTGCCCACCCGTATCTCGAGTCTCAATTGTCGAGTTAACGGGAAGTGAGTGCCAAACGGAGGCTGGCCCAACCCAAGAGACGTCAAGGTTGGGGAAGAAATGTCCAAGCGGGCGGCGTATTCTGGTCTTTTGGTGTATCAAAATGAGGCTTTTACTTTCCCAAGCTTCTCTGTCACTCCAACATGGGTGATCTCCTTCTAGGGCGGCTTGTTTGCCCTTGGTCTGCTGACCCGGCTGTTTGAGTCTGAGTCTGAATCTTGCTCGTTATGGTCTCGTCGGCAGCTCCAAGCCTCTTCTAGTAACGACTTGTGAGGCGGGTGAGGGGGAGCTTTTGGAGCTCTGCCATTCCGGGTCGCAGCGGAGAGACCGCCTCTGTTGGTCGGTCGGTCAGTCACCTGGACTGCTGCCGTCCCTCAATCTGACTGGACGTGTGGGTGCGCGTCAGAAGTACTCAATGTAGCGTGGCCGGCGGCAGCGCAGCAGATGAGGCGGGAGAAATACGCGAGGTACTCGGCGAGTACCGCCAACGCCAGCCCCTCTCATTTTGATGTGCGCAAAGATAGTCGACGTTGATCCCGCGTATCCAGTACTTGCAGACAGACGTTAGCGCGGCGCGACTCGTGCGCCTTTGGCAAGCTTCTGTGTCGTACATGATACCTTGACCGCCGACTGAACATCTCTTCTGGCCGGAAAACATGCTCTCTCGAGTCTGGCACCGGACGTCTTCCTGCCTCTCTCCAGCCGACCCAGCCCAGTAAATCTTGGGATGGCCGCCGTCAGTCACTCGGCGCAAAGGATTTCATCACGGTGGGCCCTCGCGAGTGGATTTTGCCCAGGACGGTTTGAAAATTTCCTTTCTTTTCCCCGTCACCCTCCTCACACCTTTGCGATTGGTCGCCATCAGCTTTCAGCAGAAAGTAGAAGGAGGGTTGTCTCGGAGTCTCGAGCGGTGGCCGCAAGTCAACATTGTCCCAGACCAAAGCATGCCACTGCTGTGCTCCCCGTGGCATCGCGTCCTTCACCGTCGATCCCAAAGATGCAAGATCCAAGGAATTGGTGCGCCGCAATGCGCAGCCGTCATTCAGCCCTCAGCCCGGATAACAGATCCAACTGCATACCTAGAAGCCAGCCATACCCGTCCCCGATTCGGAGTTGGAAGCGCCGGCGTCCTCACGGCACGTGGGAATGAAATTGATACGGCCGTTTATTGCAGCAGTACCTTGCTGTAGCACCGCCTGTACTGCACATATGAACGAATAGTCGTGCTACTGAAAGTCTGTTCGTCTCTGGAAAATCGCGTCTGATTTGGTGTCATTGAAAAACAAGGTTTCGTGGGGCGACGTTGGCTGAGCGTTGTGGTGCTGCCATGTCGCCCATCTCAGGTACCACGCCTCATCTCCGGTCACTGCGTAACGCGTGCGACAGCGAATTGAACCCTCGTCAGTGCTCGAATAGTGCGTCACTTCGACATATCCTGCCCCAAGCTCAAACGCGCCGTGACAAACATACTACCAGCGCAAGTCGTCCCAGCCGTACGCAAGTCATACCAGTGCCCAGAGGTTGAGAGAATTGATAGCTCATCGGACCCTTTTCTGCAAGAGAAGGATAACGCGAGATACCTGTGCGCGACAGATGCGAGTGCCGATGAGTGATACAGCAGACGGCCCGCAATGGTCATCCAATCGACGCTGGCTCGTGTGCAACCCGGCCCAATTCTCAATGTACCGACACGTATCACCTGTTAGTCAGAAGCTCGTCACTTGAACAGGGGAGGTGAGGAGAAACCCAAGGTCTCAAACCCTTCGGCGCCGCCCTGAACTACGAAAACGGGTCAAAGGCTGCCGAGTCCGCCCGAGCGCAACTAGGAGGGGTTGTGCCGACGGAGATCCTTGCTCTTGCCCAGTCGTTGGAGTTTGCAGAGGTCAACGTGACCGCGCAATACCGCCTCCGAGCACGCACCTGCAGCTGTGATGGCTTGCTGACAAGGCTGTAGGTTGAGGTTTGTGCTGACCGATCGCATCACGGGATGGAATGGCATGTAAGCAGAACGTCTATCCGGCAAACTCGGACAACATGCTGAACGTCATATTGGCGATACAATGACACGCCTTGATGTCCGCCGGCCGTCAACCTTTTCGTTGGTCATAGCACAATTTATCGTCATTTCCATGCCAGTCGTACGCCTCAGATTTGGGCCACAACGTCCTTCACAAGCTGCTTCCCTGAAGAAATAATCCGCATCTCCAGGGGCATGTCGGAGGTCATTTAGACAAGCGTGGCAAACAAGCAATCATGGTGAATGTCTGACCGCGGTTTCTAAGCAATTGCGACTCTTTTCCGGGATTAGTGGTCATAAGAACAATGGGCGGTAGTTGGATGTTCGGTGAGTAAACTGCGAAGAAGTGTGCGAGGAAGCCTGCGATTGGAGGCTTTTTGGCCTTCACGTGGCAACGGTTACCCTGTAGCCGGTAATAGCACTTTGTTGCCCGAAATAGACTTCAGGTAAGTCCTGTGTCCGCAGTGGGAATGATTTCCGCAGGCTTGTTAATCTCTTGCAGGATCAACTGGTGATGCTTCGTGTGCAGTTCAGCAGCGGCATTTGAATGCTCGTCAGTGATGTTGTGCGTCGCATCTGAAAGAGACCCCGCGGTTGAGCGGGTAAAACGCCGGAGCTCGTTCCGCCTGCGTGGCCCAGAATGTCTGAGGGTCCATGGAGCTGTCCGAAACTCGGCTCAGGCCAAGCATCGCAACAGTAACTGGGCAGAATCCCAGAATTGCCTTAGTTTTCCACTCAGGAAGGACTTCGCGTGACATCTGTGCGCATTCCGCGCGCCCACAAACGGGACGGTTTGGCCTATGCGGTGTATGTTTGCGAGCCAGTATCGGGAGTCGTACACCGACTTCAGAATTAACGAGGTGAAGGACTCTTGCAAGTTTTTGCGTCATGAGGGGCCGAATGGCGTCCCACTCCGCTCCTCTCAATCGGCCATCACGACGTGTGCTAGTCGGCGCACTTCGCTTTGCTATTGGCCTTGAGTCAATAGTCACCGCCTTTTGCTGTTCGTTACGGTGAAGTAAAATTCGTCGAGTTCCGCGGGAAGAGGGTTCATCAGTGGGGTTGCTCTGTTGCAGGCCGGACTTCAACAACCTGTGTCTCAACTTTGATGTTAATTGTCAAGCGACATCCGCTGAACATGCTTCCCCGCCTTGTCAACAATGCTGGACTCGTGTCCGCCGTTCAAGTGAACCGCGACCTCCGAGGTGACACAATCCAGAGGGAACTCACCCTCGAGAAACCCCTTCCGGTGTTGATCGCCGGCTAGAGTTCTGGGGCGCAGCGTAGCCAACTCGCCGTCGGCCAACAGACCTATCGGCAATCCTGAACTCAGCTTTGGAATATCCGTCTCAATCACGATGGTCCTCGTATCCTTCAGCCTTAACCGCCCCAGGCAGGCGCTGTAGAACGCCCTGCTGTGATATTCCCAAGTAATGAAGAAGTCTGTCAGTGCCGCAATGGCGTGACTTTGACTTAAAGGCTGCATGTACTGGGCTATTCCCTGCCACAGGAGCCCGTCAAATATTCCCAGCCCGTGTCTTCAGCTGCAGGGCGACGTGTAGCCTAGCGAAGCATCAACTTGATAAGCCGCTGATCAGGTATGAGATTTGTGCCAAAGGCCCATAGGGTCCTTCATGGGCATCCGAGCGCTCAACGACAGCAACGTCACGGGACCGAAAATCGATGCCCTCCACCCTTAGTGGACATGGCATGCTCGGGCCAGCGCCGTGACAAGTGCAACCTCTGGCACCCGTCGACGGTGGCATAGACTTCCGCGACGGTGCCCTTGTCGGGGCAGCACGTCGGCGTGCTCGGGAAGGTTAGAATCGCTCCTCTTGTTCGTCTCGTGTCGAGCGCAGGGAAACTGCATTCCCAAGTGTCACGCCAGCTTCCGGGCGGGACTAGAGTCCATATCCGCGACGAAATTAAGTGCCTTCCGTCGAACGCGGAGTGCGGGGAACAAATCTAGTCCTAAGATCGACAGGGTTCGGCTTCAATAGTTGCATTGACGACCGAAGTTTGTCCACCGCAGTGACTGGCGGCGTGCCTGTGGTCCCGAAACAAGCCTGCCTCGTGTGCAACCATCTCTGCCACCTCACGCAGGCAACTGAGCCCGCGGGATTGTTGCAGTGAGGTGAGAGATGCCGGAAATCTACCCTTAGACCTTGGTCACTGGTGGACAGTGCTGAAGATTCCGATCAGGACCCAAAGATGCGACCTCTGAAGACTGAGGGCGCCTGGCTCAGCTCCCCTGCTTGTGATTGATCATTTTTGCTCCAGAAGAAGCAACCCGAGGAGGAGATGGAGATCCGGAAATTGGCGCAGCACTGACTGGGGACGAAGGTTTACCAGGGCCGCCGGGGTCTCTGGGAGGACTGGGCAGCGATACTGTCAAGTACAGAGTTCGACGCTGGCCTGGCGCCGCAGATAAGCCCAATCCTAGCCGATCATTCGGTGGTGTTTGTCGTCAACCGCGGTTTTGTGAGAGAAGACGGATTATTGTTCCATGGGATGTGACCGTTACGCCCCTGGCAAATCGAAATGACATCTGAACAATGGCGATGGATTGACAACCGTGCCGATTACGGCTTAGGTTGCAATGGCCGGAGTGACTAGCAGAGGCGTGCTAAGTGCCGTTAAGTCGCAATGCTATCATAAAAGTCCCAGTAAGTTTCGTCGGTTTCTGCAACTTCATTTTGAGGCCCGCAGCATGGCCGTCGATCTATCGCAGGACCTCGTAAGCTTCTTCTCGCCCAATTTGAGCCGCAAGAACCTGAGTTACTTGTGCTGGGTTCTGCGCATCACTTGAAGATCCGGCACCAGAGTACCCAAGATGTGTTTCTGACAGGCTACATGGCCCTTCTGGGGATGTTCAGAGTCGCGTCCAATGACAAGTAAAGGCTGGTTCCGATGCCACGGTGCCAGACCGTCCAGAGTAAAGTGCAGGCCCGCATATCATACCACGCCGCTGTCAGTTCTCAGAATCTATGAGTTGAGTGCAGAGGTTTTGTTCTGGAACCTTGAGACAGCGGCCTTTGAAGAACTCCACAAACTCTGGATCCTCTGGTCAGTCAAGAATGTTCAGGGCTGTCCCGGCTTGCCTTGGAAGAATCGGGGGCTCGGTTGGCGGTGTGTGAGCTCGGTCATCATCCAAGCTTGATCCCTCTGCTGGGTCTCCGCATTTTGATCAGGCCATTACCGTCACACCGAGCCCTAAAGATTCACCTAGGTCGTCATGACCGGTCAAGACGGCAAACGATTTCCTAGATTGTCAGTAGCGTCTGGCGTACGCATCCAGGATGTGGTCGGGAGTGCCAATGTACTTTTGCGGTACTGAGGCTTCGTCGTTGGAACTGGCTTTGCAACGTTGGTATTTTGGCAGCTGGCCTTGCGTCGATCATCCCGAGGTGCATTTGGGGTTTGCATGGCGTCTAAATCTCGGAGAGAGACCGCCACTCGCGGAAAGGTCACCGCCGCAGCGGGAGCGGAGCGTCTCGTACCTCAGAATAGTACCTCGATATTTGGCTGGTCCTTGACGGTGTCCGCAATCAAATGAAAAAAAGCCTTCAGTCAGGAACCGTACGGTCCGTACCAAGCCGCGCAGCCACGTGGAGCTTGCACATCCTTTCGAAAAGTTTTTGCTCCGAGGCTAGAAAGCCGGCATCCGGACACCTCCGCAAGGAATTCCATGTTTCCATCATATTTCAGCTTCCGCTCATGCGGGCATCGGAGCATCCAATGGAATGATTCGTTGAGCCTACGCAGTAGGTAGACGCGGAGAAAGGATGCTCGGATTCGGCGCCGAATGCTGTAGAAGGTTGGAACGCCGTTCGATCCCCAGAGGACTAGGGCCAAGTCGTCGCTAAGTAAGAAGATGAAACTGGCGGTCGTCATAATGAGATGGCTTCTAGAAGCCAGCCAATTTTAGTCTCCGTGGTGGGAAGTGGCTGCCCGCAAGGATTGACGAACTACTATCCAGTCGGTGTACCTTGAGCTGAATAATAATAAATTCCTGCGCTGGAAAATCCGCCTGTCGTGCTGCATCCATAGGCGTTTGGCTGCTACCATTCCCACCTCCAGCATCGCAGCGAGACCGACAGTGCGCCGCGATCTCATCCCCCTGCTGGCGATTTCATGGTACTTGGTGGTTATGATGAATGTGATGGCTCATATTTGCGACCAGAGCCATGCAATTCCAGAGCACTTGGCTGTCACGATTCGTGATGCCTTCCTGACGGTAATTGCACACGACTGAAACCCGCTCGTCGCCCTCGGCGAAAGGCACCTGGAGTTGTCTTGGCATATCGCAGAATTTCCCGTTGAGCAGAAGAAATGGCTGGACTCGTAACGCGAGATGGCTTGAAGATTCGGCGACTCGCCGATAATCAGCTCGCTAGTTCGGCGACGAGCCATGACTCTGGGAAGCTACCGGCCCCCTCGCCAGGGAAGAAACCCCCTTTACCAGCAATTGCCGTGCTTCCAAATTCAGCCATGACTCCGCGAGGCGCAAGGCGCCGATATCGTGGGCAACAGTGAATGTACCGTTGCATTGTTAGTCACGTGATTAAAACGACACCGAAACTGTGTAACCGGCCCATGCAAATCGCGTGGCCCCCAAGGATGAATCAAACCTGAGAGCAGGCCTAATGCCTGAAATATCGCGAACGAGGGTGGACAATGCCCTCAACGGCCAAGGGGTTTTGTGTGCGCGAGGACTGTCGAGCGGTCAATGCGAGTTGCACATGGTTAGACAAACTTTCGTCGCAAGGTCGTCGACTGTTGATCTCGATGCCCAACTACGACGGCGTCCCCGACTTCTGTGTCGGGCGACGGCACAATGCCTTGTTCTGATAGTGAACCCCTAGATTTTCTCCGCCATTGTTAGTGTCGCCGCCAAACACAAATTTTCGTCTTTCGGCGCACACCACCGGGCGCCGTATCGAGCAAAAGGGGCTTCGTTGCACCATCTAGCCGTACACTATGGCGCAAGCTCTGTTGGGAATTGTAGTGCACGACGTCAAATGTTGCACGAGTGAGTTGCTCTTGTTCTCCCCCCCTGGCGCAGAACTTGGGGTCTGATGCATCGCCCAGCCCTTCAGAAGATTGAGCCAGGGGCTTTTCCGATAGAGCCAGATCTTGAGTCCTACGCTGAGTCGGCATGCCGTAGAATCTTTGTTCCGAGTTGGAATCAATATTGCCATCATCACACAACTGTCGCGGTCAAATCCATCATTGAATGGCGCTTGCAGGCGAGAACGTCTGGATTTTTTTATGCCGGCTGCGAATGGTCGTGAAGTACTCACATGATCAGAGGCTTTCCTTGAGAAAAAACACTGTGACAAGGCGACTGGCTGGTCATACCGGCAGTGATGGCAACGAACGGGCCGTGTGCCGAATGAAACCCCCACCACGGCCGCCGGACTCTTATATCCACCTCCCGGGCCGGATAGCTGTAACCAAACAACTACCGGACGAAGAAAGAAACGCTCAGGCATAGCACTGCCAGGCCTCTAACGTTTGCCCTCACGGGATATCAACAGTTGGTCAACTTTGGTGCGACTACCGGCAGGCCATGTTTTGGAAAATGTGCAGAGCTAGGAGTCGACGAATGCGACAAACAGCGGGTTCGAGTGGTTGTCACTCGCATGGAGGCTCCAACTATACCACTTTCGACTCAAAGACGGCCAGGCCTCATGGGTCGTACTGGCAAGAGGCTTCATGAATGGATCGACGAGAAATCAGCGTCTCCGCTTATGTCGGAGGCGGACTTCGTCGCCGAAATGACATCTTCAGAAACGGAAGCGAACGTGCGATATGCAAACGAATTTGCCTGTCCAATGGTCTTGGTACAGAAAACCTGCTCGTCGGACACAAGGTACCACAGCTATGGTCGTGAATATCTGATCCCTCGTGGTTCGGTTGGATTGCCTAATATAGATGTCAGCAAGTCGGTCACCATTGAAACCTGCCGGACTCGGGAAAGAAGAGGTTCTCGAACTCTCCCGAAGTTCATAAGTGTGCACTAAGGAGCGCTCCAAAACGCTGATAATGAAAGCTGTGTAATTGGTGTTTATTTTTGTGCCAGCGTGTATATCCAATGTCACCTGTCTCGACACATTACTTCACAACGACATGATGTCATCTTTATCTGAGTGATGTGTTCAACGCAAGAGAGTTGTCTCTATCCGTCCTTTTTCGCCTACTTACTCTGATGACTGGACAGAATTATTCGGTAACGGCTAGCGGCAGATCAATTCCTCTTTGGCTAACAGGTAGACGAGGTGGGGATGAGATTGTTGGTTCGAGTCGGCTGCAAACAAGACCCCCGATCCGACTCGAGTCTCATGTCACTCGTATGACAGGAACCCCTCAAGACGGTCTGTAAGCGGGAAATGGTTTGTAGGGGGTCTGAGGGGGCCTGATTCCATCTGTTCATCATGCCGTTGTCTTTTCCAATGCGGCAGTGAGGTGCTGATAAGCAACTTCGCAAGGTTGACAAAAGGACGCAGGATCTTCGATCTCCATAGGGGAAACCATTGCTCAAGCCAGCGAGGGCTGCTCGTGTTTGAATGAGACTGGTCAGGCACTCACAAGAACCTTGTATGTCGAGCTCCATTGGCTGATATGGGTTGTTTGCTTTTCGCATTAGCCAACAGCAAACATGGCCCTGGTTTGTGGGCATGGTGTTGCAGTACAAATGAGTACGTGATGACGGGACATCTGTAACCGAGCCTTGCTCTTTGTCCGTCCATTGCTTGGCTCATTCTTTTTCCGGGTAATTGGCATGTGTCTAGCAGGTGTTCAAGACCTGCCATAATGAACGAATGCATGGGTGAGTGGCGTGATATGTTAAAGCCAACAGTTCGGTTAAGCCGGGATGCGGCGGAACCTCAGGCGTCTTCGAGATCGGTCATTTTGCGCCTCTTCTGGGGTCTTTTCCAGGACCCAAGGTCGGTGAATCCAACTGACACGGGTGGACGAACGGAGCTGTCGCTCACAGAATGGACCAGGCCATTGACAGCCACAGGGCGTGCTTCTGGTGCTGGCTCGGCGTCTGAGGAAATGTCAAGGCCTTCAGTGAATACCATGTCTCCCTTAGTTCCCAAAATCTCTCTGCCGGCCTCCTCAAGAAGTATGCCAAAAGCGAGCAAGGCAGATTCATCCATGCTTCGCTCATCAATGTTCCGTGTCCCAACTTGGAAGTCTGCGCTGCGCTTCTGGTCGAAATAGAAATGGCTGGCGTAGGAGTGCACGGCTTTGACAAGATCACTATCCGGCAAGGACTCCCGGCCACTATCGGGAAGATTCCGCTCGTGCGCCATATAGACGTCAAACTCAGCAAATCGCTCGGGTGCAGATTTGCGGCGGAACAGGACCTCTTCCGGGGCTAGGGTGGTGGAGCGGACGGAATGTCTGTTGGATCTGCTGGGCCTGGCCGGCCTGGGTGCCATTGTTGCTGTCTTCTCAATGCTGACAGCGGAGCTCAAGTTTGTCGCATAGCTGATTCTTCCTGGAAAGTCATTAATACCCTTTGGGGGGGAAAATGCAAAAGATGGTGCCGAATGCTCACCTGCAACTGCATCGTAGACGTTGGCGTGACGCTTGGTCTCGTTTGCTTGAGGATTCGTTGGTTCTGGTTTGCTTGAACTGTGCCTGACCGGAATGGCCTGGTCGTTCTTCAGCCGCTCCATCTCGATTCTGGGGATGGGACAGGGCAAGGTAGGAACGGTCTTGGTAGATCAGACGCCGCTCGGAGACGGTCGCCAGAGGGTGTGTGGAGGTTGCAATGATGCTTGGCAGCAGCTCGAAGGCGGCCGGATACTTGGGTTACCACGTTATGACGAATGACGAATGACGACGTCTGGCAGATGGCGAGTCGGCCCAAAGGCGTCCGCTGTTGTTAGAGTTGAAGTCGAGGTTGCTGGTCTGGCCCGGTCTGATATGCCCAAGGTAAGATGGTCTCCAAGAAGAATCCAGGGTGAAAGTGCGGGCATTGCCCGTTCCTTCCTGTCATGTCTCTGGAAAGAACGGACTGGCGGTGCAGCTGGAATGGAAGACTTTGGCAGGTGGGGCCATGTGAGTCTGAGCCAATGATATCCACGGACACGTCTGCTATCGGCAGCTCCCTGCTGTGTGATAGCACCTTTACAGGGAGCTAGTGCGCTGAGAACCAGGTCGCAGCTGACATCATCCTGGCTCTCCAACCTCAAGGCATCCGCCTAACCTCGGACGATGCGGCGGCATATCGTCGCTTCTCATCAACACCATCGCCGAACACTCGTTTCGCCCGACCGCTCAACCACAACACCCTGCTCTTCATTGACCCCTGATGAATGCAGGCCCGTCTGTTTGCTCGCTCCACAGGCGAGCTCAGCCCTGAGGCCTTCGCCCAGGCGACCACTGCAGGCCTCGTCCGAACCTTTGCAGCTGCTCCCCAACACCGATTCGATGGCGGAGGTTCCGAGCCCGAAGTCGAAGGCAGACAATCTGCCTTGTGGGCACATCGGATAGGCGTCAATGCTCTGGCCCTTGACAAGTTCGATGGTCGGCTGTGAGACACATAACATGAAAGACACCTTACCTTAGTCCTCGAGCACTAACACACGCCATAGACTGATTTCTGGAGGCGCTGATGGCTCAGTGAAGCTTTGGGATCTGGAACATGCTCCTAATCCAAACTCTTCCTACACCTTTGAGCCCATTGCCAATGCTTCTCGCTCCGTTGGCGACAATGGCATTGCTCACAAGAATGGCGTTACTCACCTCGACTTCTTCCCCTTCGACTCGGACGCCTTCCTTTCAAGCTCTTTTGACCGCACACTGAAGCTATGGTCTACCGAAAGGATGGTAGTTTCTGCCAACTTCGATCTGAATGCCGACATCTACACTCATGCGACCAGTCCTATTGCCGATCATCTCCTCGTCGCCTGTGCCACGCAGCATTCATCCGTTCGCCTTGTCGACCTCAAGTCCGGGTCCTCGGTCCAGTCCCTCGTCTCCCAGGGCGGCGCCGTGCTATCTGTAGCCTGGAGTCCTCGCCATGAACATGTCGTTGCCACCGGCCATTTCGATGGAAAGGTCCGCCTGTGGGACATCAGGCGCGCTTCCGGCCTCATTGGCCAGCTCGACCAGGAGGATCACCTGGGTGTCGTCCACCGCTTCAACCACGCCAAGGCCTGCGGCATGGATTGGAACCAGATGCCGCACTTTCGCAGCGCGGCCCAGGCTCACAACGAAGGTGTCAACGCACTTACATGGTCCGACGACGGTAAGTACATCATCTCTGCTGGCCTTGACCGTCGCATACGAGTCTGGGATGCTGCCACGGGGGCGAACACGCTGGCGGCCTTCGGCTCTATGATTCAGAATCGACAACCAAAGACGGTCAGCATGTTTGTCACTCCGGCCAGACTCACACCTATTCGTCGAGATCTTCTCTTCTGGCCGAACGAGAACGAGATCCTGGTCATGGATCTGCATGAGGGCACTTTGGTATCTCGTCTACGCGTTCCAGGGCCATCCACAGCAGCAGGCGCTCAGGGCATTGGAGGTATCAACGTCCAAAACCGCACCATGGATATTGTTTGGCGCGGACACGCAGGATACAGACTCCAAAAGGGGCCAATTATGGGCGGAGGAAGCTCATGCGGTGCAGTGTACACCGCCCACCTAGACGGCCAGATTCGAGCATGGATGCCGCGGCTGCCAGGACCAGACAGAGACGACGATACCTCGGATCCTATCGACAAGGATGAAGAGGAGAAAGGCCGTAAACGAAAGGCTCTCGACGATGCTTTTAGGAGCTTGATGGGGAAGCAAATCACTTTCAGATGACGCGTTAATTTGCCCACCCAGGTCTCATACAGATTCCATTGATACTGGAAATATCTCAGGGCGTTTGGCGTGCCATATCCATAATTAGCTGTATCGACTTGGTGCTAATACGTGACTCTGGTGTGACTATACTTCTCAACATTCATGCCAAGTTCAGCTACGTAACGTTGCAAAGATCGGATGCCTCACGCAACTCACAAGCTTGCCCCTGCATGTCAAAATTTCCTCCGCTTCATCGACATAGTGACATTGAGGGCCATGACTTACAGAGATCTCCAACATGGACATCCGAGCAAAAGACATCCCCCGCGGAAAAGCATAGCGCGCATATCCCAAAGGTAGCATTCTGAATCTAGCATTGCAGCTCAGCTCTGGCATATCAAAACCACTGGGCCTGTCCCTGACGCAAACTCCGTCGCGGCCACGTCCAAGAACACCACTACCAAGACCAGTAATCGCCGACCTTCAACATGCCGAACTCACCAGCAATACCACCCCTCACGGCGCCCGTCAGCCCCATTAGCAACACGAACCCATCAATCCCGCCCCGATCATCACCGCTCAGACACACGCACATCGAACATTGATAACCCACCTGTGCTTCTCCATGTCGGCGCCGTTACATCGGCCCTCTGCCGAATCCCCTCGAGGGCAGGGCTAGAACGGGGTCTCTGCATCCCATCTCTGCTCGGCCCAATGTGCTGCTCGACGTCCGCCCGGCTGCTGTAAGTCCCGGGGTTGGCAGGGTTTGTGTCCGCTTCCCGCCCCTGCTGCCGTCCTCCACCCCCACCCACCGGGCGCGCCGGGAGGGGGTCCCCGCCGGCCGTTGGGGCCCGCCGGCCGTAGCTGCCGCGCCGGCCCCGCCGGCGGGGGCGGGGGTCGGACAGAGGCGCGCCTCTTCACGAAGGAGGGTGCGACGCACGCACGCCTCATCCCAAATCAGCCCTGTAACCACGCTCCCTCCTCTTCCATCGACTGACGCGCCACTTGTGCATCGAGATGGGCAAATTAGCCATGAAAGCAGGGGGTGTCGGACGCGGAACCGGCGGTAGATCCAGAGCACACCACCTCGCTCGGATCGGACCTGGGGTTGGAAAATACGGGGTTGCCATCGACCAAGATCAGACGTCACCAAATAGGAAACCCGATGAAATCGCCCAACGAAAGAAGCCCGGGTGTCTCTCCAACGCACGGCTGGGGGGGAAATGGATTGCCAAACGACGTCGAGCTAGCTAGTTCGCGGTGCGAACTGTCTGAATCCGCGAGACCACATTAGCGGTAGCGTAGCGTGGATATCCTGCCATGAACGCTCAGACGTCTTCACACCGGTCGTCGAAAATGGGATGGAAAACCAGGGCTGACCGCGCTGCGCGTTCCCCCATCTTTTCGACCGGTCGCAAAGCTTAGCACATAGTCTCCCCCTTCGTTTTCGTTCCGGCGTCCTCAACGAACATGTAAGTGAGACTAGCCGTCGAAGAGCTCGTCGAATAAAACCATCCCGCCGGCGTTGGCTCCCCGACGTTCCTGGCCGGACTTATATGCGACTCACACGTTTTCCGTCCTGATTCCTCAGCGGCTCGGACCTAAGACATGCCGGGCGGAGGCTAAAAGTAATGATGGACATCTTCAGCCCACACACACCTCAAGGCCCCCCAATATCGCCAGCCCTGCGCTGCAAGCCTCTCCCCTCCCACCTCCCACACGCGTGGCAACATCGTGCCGTCCGCCGCCTCTCGCGCGCCACCACGGAACCGCGGCTAACCGGTTCGTCCGGGCGATGGACCATGATGCAGGGGTAGCCCAAAGCAGACGAGGGGCGGGCGCATGAGCTATTCGTCACGGGGGCACGAGAAGGCTGAACGCGCGATGTTCCCACGCCAAAGGAGGATGATCGTCGACGGCGCCGAACATCATTTTCCTTCGGACGGCGCCACGCCCACTTCCCTTGGCAATGACACGCCAGGCACCTTAGAGGTCTAGGGCGTGTTGGAGAGTGAGGCAATAGATCTGCTATTTGATTCTAGACTCCGAGCACCTGTCGTCATTTCTCCTTTGGATCTGCTCTATGGCTTGTCAGGGGTTGAAGAGGGTGAGGCGCGTCGTCGTTGTCGTGGTTCGGAAGTGTGCCGTGGTTGCATCCATCCAGGGACGGGAAGAAGTTTATGTGCCCCAAGTGGAGGCTGAAGTGTTGGATATTCCGTCTCGACGACTGCAGGTCAGCAAAAACGGAAAATGCTCTTGATGTCGCGATTTGGCTTGGCTTGCGAGATTGCGCGCGCGGGTTGGGAGACTATTGTCGACGATGCCTTCAGCGTTAATGCACTGGTATGGGGTTTAGGGGGTGGCGAGGCGGGCAGATTATGTTGGGTTTTTGGAATTACCATGGGCAGCCGCGGTTGCCGTTGTTGGGCAGTCATCGATCGATCTGGGGCTAGAGGCCTCCGGAAGACGGAGGTTGACGGGGCTCGGCGCCGGGTCGTAGGGGCCGAAGAATCCGGGTTTCGCCGCCGAAGTTGATGTTCTACCGTTCCCGTCTCCGGCGTTGAGATCGGAAGCGACATGTCCTGCTGTTGTTTTCAGGGCAAAGTCGCAACAGCCTGATATAACTACCATGTGCCGTTTCGGATTGGAATGTCGTATTGCATTGCAGACTAAGTCAGGGCGTGTACCTCTAGGAGATGCGAAATAGCCTCGAGCGATATCGCCAGATCGACGTAAGCTTTTACTCGGCAGGAACCAGCTGGGTGATTCAATTTTGGGGTAACATATTGTGGTTACTTGTCACATTTGTAGACGCAAGCTGAACTCATACAAACTAGGTAAGAATATTTCAAATACTTATCACACGATGTTGGATCCTAGACTCATCTTTGTGAATAGCAGGTTTGAAGGGAGTGATCAGTACTATTGAAATCCCCTTGAATCATCGCGAGGAGGAGCACAAGGTGACGAAAACAATCATATGACTATGACGGTGATGGTGGACGCCCTGAAAAGAAAAGGCTAGGTTGGCGTATGGTATTGATTATAGCATTGGTTCTCATGGCCGGGCTCTACTTTATTCCAACCATCTACGGCATGGCGTCATGAAGACCAATAAAGCCCAGTTTCCGTGACTCTCAAACTCGACGTTATTCGGATTCTCTCATTTGATCTGATGAAATATGGTCTCGTATTTGTTGCTCCGTGAGTGAGCTGCAGCGCAAGAGATCGGCGAAAACCTCCGGTTCATCTTCCAAATCTAGTCGGCAACAAGACTCACTATTGGTTATAAAAGGCCAATAGAAACCCCAGGGTGATCGAGATCAGGCTGTGCCCTTTGCTATCATGTCTAGGCTAGGCGAGCATGCATCTGGCCAATTACCCCGCTCTGACAAGCATCGTAAGCCGCCTCGACCCTCCAACCTCCAACGTGAACTTGCGCATATCGAAGGCCAGCAACTACCATGGAAATAGCTCCAAAGTTTTCTTCCGCTACAGCGCAGGTCACACCTACAAAAAGTCTACAAGATGCAGTCAGCGAGTTCCGGAAGACCTTGAACAATGACCAACGTTCAGACCTCGACAACCTCAAAGGTATCCCTGATGCTGACGCTGCGCTCGTTTTCACAGCCCAGCTAGACTGGTCCACCACTCAGCGAAACTCTCCCAGCAAGGGCACCCGACTTATATCAGTCCTGCAATATGTCCGCGACTCTTCTGTCATCATAGACACCTTTGTCTCCTCGCACCCGGAGATTGCTGCCCTAGTCTGGGGAAGCATCAAGTTGACGATGCAGGTACCGCAAAAGCTTTACTACTACATACTAGAGACAATTTAACTTTGGTTAGGTGGTGCTGAACTTCACTTCGTACTATGAACGAGTCTCAGACCTCTTCATGCAATTTTCCAGAGATTGCCCCCGATTTGCTGAGTACCAAGCCTTGTTCCCAAACTCGCCTGGGTTGCAGAAGGCTGTCTGCGATTTCAACGCATCAATCATCCATTGCTGCAAGCATGTGGTCGAAGCGATACAACGACCTTGTAAGTAGACTGGTCTCTAGTACGTTAACTAAATATCACTAACGCGATACAGGGCAAACACATCTGCGAAAAGCGTTCTTTCAGTCGTTTCAGCAAGAATTCAACCCCGACCTAGAAAGGATTCGAAGTTGTGGCCTCGAGGCAAAGCAAGAAATCAAACTTGCAAAGGCGAGGGCCGATCAACAGGACCAAAGACTCCAGCAAATGGAGAGGAAAGCGGCATCCAAAGAGAGGCATAAGGTCAGGCAATTGTTCTCACGAGTAGGAGGCGACCTCGACACAATTAAGAATGACCAGATTCAGCAAGATATCCGTCGAGCGGGTAAGTCGTTCTTCATAGCTACAAATCATAATAAGAAATATACTGACAGACTTATAGAACAAAGCCGTCGCCAGCTTCTCGACTCATTGTCGTCTTATGACTACCTCACACAGTTCAAGAAAGCCTGTAAACTAAGGCACCCCAGAACTGCAGAGTGGCTTTTCCGATCTACTGCTTTTACTCAATGGGAGGAAGGACTTTCTTCGCCATGGCTGTGGTGTTCAGGCAAAAGTACGTCAAATGAAGAGTTACTTCAACTTTACTAATTCAAAATAGTTGGATCTGGCAAGACAGTCCTCACGTAAGTTAACTCTTAATTGGAAAGCCCTTTAACTATGGCAGCTATTGACCCTACTTCAAGTGCAAGTGCCGTCGAACATATTTATGCGCACGAGCGTAGGGCCAGAGAAAATGTCACATTCTACTTCCCTCATTTCGCAGATCAGACATCGCTATCTGCAGAGGCTACACTTCGGTCGATTATCAGACAGTCACTCGACCCAGTGAGACTGTCTAGCGATTGGGAAGCACGCCTAACAGAGCTGGATCGGAAACCCTCCTCAGAGCTGGGCGAATTAACATCGCTTCTTCGACAGGCAATCGACCAGTCTGACACATTCTATATCTTTATCGACGCACTAGATGAGTTTGAGCCGGCAGAACGACGGGCGCTCCTTGATTCTCTGGTCCCAGTTGCCTGCGGGTCGCGCTTAAGAGTCTTCGTTTCTGGCCGTGAAAGCATGTCGGGCGAACTTAGAGACCGGATTCCAACCATTGAGACAGTTTCGATGGCATCTGCCGAGGCCAAGATCGATATTGCTACTTTTGTTGAAGAGACACTCCAAAGAAGACGGCAAAACGGCGATCTTATGGTTCAAGATGAATCTATTGTTGATGATATCAGGCAGGCTCTTATCAATCGTGCGGACGGAATGTAAGTTGATAATGACTGCACTCTGTGGTACTTACTGACGGATAAGGTTTCTCTGGGTTACTTTCCTATTGGATGAAATTTGTGCCCAAATCTGCGACGACGATATTAGAGACGCCGTGGAACGTCTTCCGAAGACCTTGACTGAGACGCTGAGCAAAGCCCTCCATCGCATCATCAAGCAGGGCAAATCTGCAATCGCAAACAAAGCCTTCCAATGGATTGCTACAGCCAAACGTCCTTTGACACTAGATGAGCTCCGTGAAGTCATCTCTATGAAAGTCGGCCAACCATCCTATAATCGCGGACTACTAGTTAATGGCATAGAACGTCTGCCTACGTGGTGCGAAAATCTCGTCCGCGTTGACGAAGAGTCGAGAACTGCAGGGTTTGCCCACAAGGCGGTTCACAAGTTCATCGTCGAAGGATCATCAGGACCCGACTACGCTGAGTTTCATTTCAAGCCAGAGGACGCCGATCATCATGCGGGTGAAATCTGCGTGACCTATCTGAACTTTAGCGACTTTGTAACAACTATCAGCCGACGGTCGCGACCAGTCAAAATCGACCCAACTAGTATGGCCCATTCAGCATTGAAGAACTCATGGAACTTGCCAAAGCCAATCAGTAGCGCCTTTGTCACATTGCGCAAGAGTGTCCAAGCTGAGACTGACCCGGCTGGAATATGGGCTACATACAAGAGGTCGGACGATGCAGAAGCTATAAAGACGCTACAAGTCCATTATCGTTTTCTCAAGTACGCGTCAGTACACTGGATTTCCCATACCACTCGATTCAGACATCGTACGTCCTCGACATGGGATGTTTGGCAACAGATTTTCACTCAAAAACATGATCTGGCAGCGATACCTTGGTTGAACCCAGAAGAGCCAGGAGGTTTGAACTCCAACATCTTGCCTTGGAGTTTCGCAAACCGTCATTTTGCTCTCATCCGATATCTTGGACGTCTCGGCAAGATAAATAATGCAGAGATAGAGAGGGCCTTAGAAGGCTGTGTGCCTGATGGTGATGTGGACTTGGCGAGCGCTCTACTTGAGGGTCGTCATGCAGTTAGGATCGCCGAGTCAGATCTACAGGTAGATTCAGGTGGTGGCGACATCGAAGTCGTGAAGCTATGGCTTTCTGCGGGAGCCAACCTCAACGCCAACCCTTTTGGATTTGACTTAACTCCCTTAGGAGCAGCATCAAAACGTGGTCACATCAATGTCGTGGAGTTATTGCTTTCTGCGGGGGTTAACGTTAACGCCCGCCATCCTCGTAGTGGGCGGACTGCTTTACAAGCAGCTTCAGAGGGCGGCCACATCGAAGTTGTAGAGCGGTTACTTTCTGCGGGAGCTGACGTCAATGCTCCCGGCAGGTTTGGGCAGACTGCTCTGCAAGTAGCTTCTATGGCGGGCCACGTCGAGGTCGAGGAGCGACTGAGAGCTGCAGGAGCCCTTTTATTTGTCCAAGGACGCGCATCTCGTTCGTCCCAAGAGTTTCAAAGGTTGCCATTATATTCAGATGAGTCATGGTAGCCATAGATATAAGGGCCACTGTAAGTCAGAACACTGGGTTCAAGTGCTCGACAGAATTGAGTCTCTGCTGATTACCACCGAATCTCTCGTAGATCGTCACGAGAGTTTTCAGCTCATTCTCACAAAGATCGAAGCGGGAATTGTGAGATGAACCATGGGTAAAAGAGCAACCCGTTGATACTGAGAACGAATTTCAGGTCTACCTAGCAATCTGTTGCTCATTTTTAGCGAGGCCTACCTGGAGCCGAGAAATACTCGCCAGCCGGCAGTGATGCGCAGAGAGGCCAGCTGAGCCCTACGTCGAGACTCATACTGCTGATATCGAGAGACACGGTGCTTTCGTTGCTCGACGATGATCACTGAAAACCCGGCAACCCATGCAGAGTTCGGTTATGGAACATTCATTGTGGACCTAGCAGAACTAAGAGACTGAACTCTTATTTATCTCGAATGTTCATGCCAAGCTGGGGATGGGGCGTGAAGCAAAAATGGCTTAATCACTAGGTCAAAGGTTTCTCTAAACAGAAAATGCGAAGGGTGCATAGATTACGACGACATGCGTCATATCCGAGGAACTAAGGGCATCGCAAAGAACGAAGGGGAAGGCGTTTCAAACCATGCCAAATTGACGCGGCCCTAAGTATACTCTCTAATAATCAGTCCCCAAAGGTGAAGGACGTCGATAGGTTAGCGACTGGGTGGTACAATCTTCATATCTACTCACCAAAGTACCCTGTCAACTGCCCAAAGGTTGTTCGCAACACATTAGCTCACTTTCGCAGCGCCTGAGGCCAGCCCACATTGGCAATCGAATCATGCAATATGAGCTAATTGTTTATTTCGTTGACAACAACTGTTCGACTCATGATTTATAGATATGAAGAGAGTGGAAATCCCAGCTATTAAGCACTTGCCATTGCTGTAGCTGCCTCATAGAATTTGACGACGTATATAATGTTTGTCAGGACCCTTGTTTACATTCTTCAGACAAATGTAGTCACGGACACGTCGTGGTTGATTGTTCTTCCACACTGTAGAGAGTTCTGCTCGACACCGGCACATGCGTCTACGTCTTCACAACGATGACCAGAAGATGATCAGACAGCATGTGCGTAGTCTGGAATACGCAAGAAACAGAACTGGCGGACAGAAACAACAAGCTCAGACGTCAAAATCGGAATGAAGCATGTACGCCACGTTGGCAATATTTCTACTTCTATACGTCATCCATGGATCTGAATGCGCGTGGTCTCAGCAAGCGGCGCCCTTAAGATTGCTGCTTCTCACAGAAATCGTTACGACACGTAGAGATGGAGAATTTATACTACACCCTTCAGTCCAATAACGCAAAGACATCTTTTTTCTTGCAGCATGATTAATACCTGGGTATTATCTCAAATAGTCCACGAGGACATACCATCTCAGCATCCCTTATCCCGTCTAAATCGTCTTCCCAAATGTGTTCCTTTCCCCATTACTTTCTCTTCCATCCCATCAAACAAAATCATTACTTGAACATGTCAACCCCTTAAAACCCATCATTAACCCCAATAGCCCTCTCCGACGCCTTGCGATCATTGTTAAAATCGACCCACCACCGATGACTCTCCTCCTTCCCAGTCCAGTTGCCCTCCTCATCCACCTCGTCCCACGGCTTCGGCGCCAGGATGTAGTGCACATTCTTCACCTCCGCATCCCGCCAGATCTCGTCGTGCACGCCCTCCCACCGCAGCGTCTTGAGCGCGTTGTACACGTACGGCAGCGGCACCCACCGCCCGCGGTACAGCTCCGACAGCAGGCTCTGGTCCGCAAAGTCCATGTCCATCGCCCCCTGCTCCATGTGCTGCACGATCTGCCGGAAGAGCCGCTTCGACGGGTTGACCACCTGCAGCCCGCCGTTCATGAAGCCCAGCGGGCTCGCCGTCACGGGGTCCGGGCCGACGCGCTGCGCCTCGTCCGGGGTGCCGTGCTGCGTCGTGAAGGCGCAGTTCTCCGGCGTCCAGTCCTTGGGGTAGTGCGGCTTCTTGAGCGGGTTGCAGACGCACGCGTGGCCGGCCGCGAAGACGCGCACGCTGGGGTTCTTGGTCCTTCCTGAAGCAGCGGCGGCGAGCTCGCTGCCGTTGCCGTCCTCGCCGGAGCCGTAGCCGCTCTCGGCGTCGACGCGCTTCGAGGCGCCGATGAGCTCGGCCGGGGTGTGTTCGGCGGCGAAGTCGCCGTCGTCGAGCTCGAGCTCCATGAGCTCGTCCATGTTGCGCAGCACGAGCATGTCGCTGTCGAGCTGGACGACGCGGGCGTACTGGTCGAGGCTGAAGGGGGTGAGCTTGCTCCAGCAGTCGTAGAAGCGCGGGTCGTTGGAGTAGTCGCGCCCGACGGTCGGGAGGAGGTACTCGATGCGCTGGGCGGGGATGCCGCGGCGCTCGAGGGCGGCGAGGCCCTCGGCCGGGAAGGTGTCTGTGTAGAGCGCGACGAGGGGGTACGCGGAGCCGGACTTGAGGAGGGAGTGGTGGAGGGTGAGGAGGCCGGAGAGGTAGTCGAGGTTGGTGATGAGGGTCGTCCAGACTGGGTATGCTTGTTAGCTTTTGAGGGGATCAATAATGAGAGAGGGCGCTCTGTGCTGTTGCGGATAGCTTCTTCTGAGGTTGGAGGTTGTTCGTATGTGAATTTGGTTGTGTGAGGGATGAGAGTGAGTGAGAGTGAGAGACGAACCCTTGTCCGAGTCAACGGCGCGCTTTCCGTCCGACATGTTTGCGGTCGTGGTGATGGTAAGGAGCACGCTGTGAAGATGCGATCTTGGCCTCGGAGCTTCAGCTTCAGCTTCAGAGCTCGGTTTGCGACAGCTTGCGACTCTGCGATGCGCGCGCGCGACACGGCGGGGCAGGTTCCGATGGTGGAGGCGGGGTTACCAAAAGAGCAGGTAATGACGAGATGGATAACAACAGAACCGTCTGCGCACGCCGGGAGATAGTAAAACACACACACACGCAAGACCACTTTCCTTCTCACAAGATGCGGCCTGATGAACAAGAATGTGTAAAGATGCAAGGAGGAAGTCAAGGCCAAGGGGGGGAGGGACGATGAAAGGTAGGTAGGTAAGGCAAGGTAAGGTAAGAAACGACCAGATCCGGAAAACTTTAAGGCCGGGGAATGGGGAAATCAGCATTCGACGAAAATGGGGAATTACACAGCAAAGGCAGCACACGAGAAAGATGAGAAATGCGACACGAGTCGTAGCGTCAACTAAACCCCATCCGATCCCAAAAGTAACTTAGATCCTCCCCTCCCTCCCTCCCTACCACTCTGTGAAGAGACCCTCAAAGGGCGCGCGGTTACGGTTACGGGAATTTTTGCTCCCTCCAGCTACTAGCTAGGTAAGGGTCCGCGCGGGTTGCGCGTAGCTTTGGGGCTGTCCCGTCTTCAGGTAAGAGAAACCAGAAAAAAAGGCTGATAACCAGCGAGAGATTCCGATCGGCCGGAACGCCGATGACGCCATCATATTTGCTACATCGGACTTTTTGGGAGGGGAGCACCAGGAGCTGTGGCCAGCCGGCGGCGCTGCAAATGGAGAAAATGCGAAAGCAGCAAAGGCGCTTTTGCGACAGCGGGCCGGCGGGGAGGGACAGCGGACAGGAACGGGGACGATGGGTAGGGGGGCTGGGGTTTGGGTGTCCATCCGTACAAGTAACCAAGTCAGTGTACTATTATCTGTCTCCCCGCCGGCGGGATATCTCTACGGATAAGGACTCAAGACACTTGTGGAATGAGAGATTGCCAGAGTTGCCATTTGTCAAAGCCCGCCCGCCTACGCCCCGTTAACCTCCTTCTCTACACGGCATGGAGAGCGTTCACCAAGATGGAACCACCGCCAGGGCAAAGAGTCATAGGAACGCAACCCCGAGCTGGCACCGTGACGGTCGCGACGGTCGTGATAGGCGGAGACAAGGCGGACGACTATATCAGAGTTCCCCTAATACGCCGAGAATGGCAACGGTTGTCGCCGGCTCTAGGTCCCCTGGATAACTCTCACGACTCAGGAAACGAACGAACCCTTCTTCCCGCCCGCCCATCAAGTAAACCATCCGGATGTCATGGGGAAAGGCGCAACACGTAAGTTGAATCTGACCCCAGACATCTCAGCTGCAGCCCTAGAAATCTCGCCTTGCCTTCTCGCGTCTTTCGCGCTGAACCTTAGCCATTGGTATAAAAAACGGGATAGCACAAAAAAAAAAAAGCCTCTTTGTTTTGCGAAATCATCCGGCGGGGTGCTCCCCTGCAACATCTTAGATCGGACGACGGGGGCCCTGCCAGCTAAGACAGCTGCAGGCTGCACACTGCACAGCAGCTCGAACCAATCACAGCCAGCAGCAGAGCTGCACAACGTGCAGCTTGTCATTGACGTGATCAACAACCCGGCATCCATGGGAAATCGCGCGCGCGCGTTGCGTGTGAAGCCCCGAGGTAATTACATGCAGCAACGCACAGCCGAGAAATGGGACCAAGTACGGACAACATATAATAACGACCAAGAGGTTAGCGATATTATTCTTACCAGCAACGGACACGAGAGTTCTTCATGGAAGAAAAAACTGTAGGGTCGCAGTTCAAGTAGACCAGGGCGAAGAAGCGACAGCGAAGGGCCAAGAGTGGATGTGGGGCGCCGATTCATCGGTTTCCGAGACCCCGGCGCCCAGAAACACCCGAGTCCGCTTTGCCAATCAAAGCATCATCACTCCGGCCTTACCAACCACCTTTGCTTGATAAGCCGTTTTTGTTCGCAAACTGGATGCCGCATATTTCGGTTTGTGCGATCGACTCTGTTTGAAAAGAACTGTGGTTTGAAACGCCTAAAATGCCTTTTTCGAGGCATACAAAGTCCGACGACTCCGCCCTTTGTACTATCTTCGAGCAACATTGGAAAAAAAAATCAAAGGAAAAGAGGGAACCTAGTGCCTTGCCTGCTGGTATCCATTCATCCATTCATCCGTCCATCCCCCACCTCCGTCAAGGCCAACGTTTCGGTTTGTGAACATGTCCATTCGAAGAGAAGTGTTGTTGTGTATAATTCATGATCACGCTTCTTTTCTGTGGCCTGCGTTGCATTGCATTCTGTGACATCCATAGCCCGTTGTAAAAGTCGAGAAAATAAATCGAGAAACCTCCTTCGCCAGTCTATGATGCAGTCTCATGCAGTCGTATTGGGTGGGTGAACCCTGAGCCCCTTGAACAAAGTAAAACCACCGTATTGGTATCTGGTGTATCGTGTGCGTGTGCTTGTAAGCAGTGGAATCTAGTGCCGCTTGTATTTCTGGACAAATGTTAGCAATGATTTTGGGATAGGCTCCCGGAGTACTCACCTCCTCCGCCCTGCGTCTGTTCTGCGGATCCAAGCTGTTCGTCGCGCCCATCAGAGTCTGGCCAATAGCCTTCGTGGCCCCAATGGCAGGCCGGAAAATAATGGTTGGAGCTCGCTTCAAGACTGCCTTTGCGAGACCCTGCGCGCTGGAGCTGTCCATCACTTCGCCCGGCACCGCAATGATGGCATCGCGTGCCATATTCAAGTCCCTCGTAAGACTCGAGTATCCGCCGCGGAGACCTTGAATCACGCCAGTAGGCTGGTCTGCGTACAGGGAGATCTGCTTCTTCTCCTCTGGATCGAGATCAGCGTCCTCCCACGTGTTGTCGGTCTGCGGCTTGTTGAGCAAGCCCTCGGCACCCTGGAGGGCGTACTGCGTTCCGATGGCCAGCTTGGCACCGAACTTGATCACTTCAGTTCCCGTCGTGCGCGCAAAGGCCGCGGCGCCCTTGCCGATGCTACGGACAATGCGTCCGTCCTTCTTGTACTCCTTGATTGGGACCTCAATCAGCTCCTTGAACCCGCTGCCGATGTTAACGATGCCTCTGACGGGTGCAAGACCGGCGAGAACACCAGCGAGTTGAGTACCCTTGACGTCCGGCATCCAGATATCGTTGAGAATCTTGCCCATCCTGTCGAAGCCAGAGACGCCGTAGATGATTGTGTGACGTAAAGTCAAGCGAGCTTCGTCCAGAATGATAAAGTTCATAAACTCGGTGGTTCGACCCGACTTGAGTCCGGCGTAGTCGACGCGCTTGGGCTTGAAATCCAACTTGACCGGAATGTCGCGCACCTCGACACGTTGGAGGAATGGAATATCGCTGGGTGAGCTGTGTACGGGAGCGTTATCGTCCTTGAATTCGAAGAATCTGGTGATGAAGTCCAGGGCGTCTTGATCGACGTGAAGCCTCAGGGGCAGAAGCGTCACACGCAATACCATCTCAGACGCCGCAAGATCCGGCTGGGGCTTGACGGTCAGAAGCTCCAAGTGAGCCATGCTGGTACCCATCTCCCGTTCGCCAGCATCCTGATCGTATGTCATGAACTTCTTCCACGTCGAGGTCGGGACGTGGTCAAAGACGTCGAGGTTTTGCACGCGCACATCGATGGAGCTCTGGGTCTCCCCCGAGTCGGGAGAGAAAGCAATCAGGTCGACGTTGACGCCCTGAAGCTCGAATGTGATCTTGTGGTGCTTGCTCCTGTTGAGTCTCAACCGCTTCTTGGGTCTGTGTGCGCCGCCAGCCCGACCTGTTGCTGTTGTGAAGGCCGTCGTAGCAAGAGACTCTGTCTCGGTCGCATTGTCGTTCAACTCCTGGTTGACCATCTGCGCCAGCTCCCGGGGGTCCTGCTTCGTCGAGATGCCGATGTAAATCGAGTTGAAAAGGAAGTCGCCGATTACTGTCTCGTCTTCTTCTGCGTCTTCCTCGAACGCAATACGTTCCGAGCGTCGGCGACGTTCAAAAGCCTTCTCTTCGACATCTTGCACGGCCTTGCTAATAACATTGCGCGTGCGTTCCCAATCGTATCCGTCAAAAAGGTTCCAAATAACGTGAACATCACGAATCGACACTCGGAGAGGAGCCTTCCTGATGAGTTCCTTCGGGGCTTGGTCGTAGGTGTTCTTTGACGAGTTCCAGATTTGGGCTCTACCGTCGATATCCGGCCCCTTGTCGAAGAAGTTGTCCTCGATAACGAGATCACTGCCGTCGTCTGACACGTGCGTGGATGCGCTGGCATTGAAGCTGGTAAGTAGCACTCCGTCGTGGGTATCTTGAGTTGTGGTTCCTAATGATGTGACCGAGCCCTCTGCGTCAAAGAGGGTATCGGAAGGACCAGCGTCCCCGTAATATTGCGAATCAATATGCAATGGGCTCTCGTCACTCGCGACGTCAAATTCTTCGTCGCCACCGAGCTCCTGGGCGAGCCCAAAGTCCTTGTCAAAATCATAATCGCCCTCGGCTTTTCCGAACGCCTCTGCAGATATCGAGGCCAAGAGATCCTGAACTGGAACGACCTTGGTTCTGTACTTGTTCTCCTTGCTAGGCGGCGTCGGTGGCTTCAGTGCGTTTGCGAGAGTGATAAGGGTCTGAGTAGAATCGGCACACGTCTCCAGAACGAGGAGGTCGTCACGTAGGTCCACATCGACATGCTTTTCACCATCCTCCTCACTTTCTGTAACCTTCACAGTGACCTTTGCCGAAGAAATGTAGCAAATACTGACGAAGCCTTGAGCTGCCAGTCGTGAGACTTGTTGCGACGACATATCCGCCGATTGGCGACGATTCACAGTGGAAACGGTCGCGCCTATGTTAGCCACGTCGTCAATGAGGAGGATTGAAGCCTTGTTGAGATCCAACGTTGCCGTCGTATCCACGTCCTTGGGCAGAACCACTTGAAGCCGGGCATCTGTCAAAGCAATGAGGAGCTTGGAAGGAAGTCCCAAGGGGTTAAGACCAATCAAACAATCGCGGAAAACCAAGTCGACCGTCATAGGCTTACTATTGGGTCGTGCAGGGTCCGAAGGTCGAGTAGGTTGAGGCTTCTTGCCGGCCAGGGCTGTGTGAGCTTGTTCACCGAGGTTGGCCACTGAGGCCGCGAGGCTGGCTTCAAAATCTTGAGGAGTGGCATCCTCGCCGAGTCCGAGAACATCCATGATGGTTGGCACCCGGTAGTCCACTATTACATCGCGCATTTTAATTTTGATCACTGGCTCCATCTCGTCCCCAATCATGCGAACCATGAGAACCGGGCCTTGGGTGAGTGTGCCTGGAGGAAGCGTTGTTGATGAACTCACGAGGTCCTCTCGATGGTTGCGATTCACGGAAATGGCGTGGACGCCGAATGCCACCAGCGAGGGTACCGTAATCTGCGCGACCTCAAATCCCTTGAGGTTGGCGTTAATGATGCCGATCTTGCCACCGATGTCGACAGTCGCACCAAGATCCTTGATTTCCGCTAGGAGAAGCACGCCAGGGCGGTCGTCTTCTGGGAGGTACTTTGCCACCGTCGCCAGTCGTGCGACTTCTTCACCCAGGGCGGGCAGGCAGTTGAGCTGATGCATGCGCTCGACTCTGACGTTGAACTGGTCGAACGTCACGCGAAGGACAGCGCCCTTGCGCCTTTGCCTGAGGAGGGTGTCCACCATAATCTCGTCGTCGCCCTGGTCGAACTTGACCTTGGAAGGAGTAATAAGCTCCAGAAGGCGCTCGAGGTCCTTGTCCTTTGGCGTCGCGAGGTACTCGAACCTGACACCACTGATCTCGGCCGAGATGGGTGGCTCTCCTCTGGACCTTCGGATGTACGGGCCCGCTAGGCGCACCTTGCTGATGGCGAATCCGATACCAAGCTCTCGACTCACCATCTTGACAGCGCTTGTTTCAAGGCCGACACTGCACTCCTTGCCCTTCAACTCCAGGTTGAAACCGCCGATTCTCATATCGATCTTGTTCTCAGAAGCGGCCGATTTGTCGTCCGGATTAATGGGGGCATCAAATCGAACACCTCGGGGTTTGGGCGCTGGCTGGACCGGCGTTTTGACAGAGGGAGAAGCGCTCGACGTCATTGAGGAACTCATGTTAAGAAAACTGCTCAATCCGCCGAACCAACTGAAAGTCTCGTCCAGCCTCTGCAGATCGAGCTGTATCAATAGTGGCAGCGTTGTAATTTCCGTCCGAGTCGAGTTGGGCGATTTGATCACCTTCACCGATATATCGGAGCCGGCTGAGGGAAACTTGTCCATTACAGACGCTCGCATCTGCAAACTTTGATCAAAGCAGATGATGTCGTCCTTGGCATAGCCAAAACGAAACTTTTCCAGGTCAATTGTTGTTTCGAGGGAGTTCTTGACAGCACTGAGAGATAGGCTGAGGTTTTCAAGCTCTGTACGGAGAAGGATCTCCGGCTGCATCTGCAATCCACCAGAGCCAAAGATTCTTTCGGCGGTGTCAGCAACACCACCAAGTTGGTGGAGGAAATGCAGTGAAATCTTTTCAAACACCACTTTGATGTCAGGCATCGATGACTCCTGCGATGGCTTCGCCGTAGTAGTGGTTGTCTTCGCGGCAGGAGTAGGGGTGGTCCCCTTCAAGGCGTCCATCAGCTTTCCAACGACGACTGCGAGTAAGTATGCCAAGGAAGCGTCGAAGCGGACTTCCAATGGCGACAAGTGAACTTCAACGTCGCCATCGCTTTGTGGCTCCGTGAAGACTAGACCGGGCGACCGGGGCGCGACACTCGATCTCATACCCGCCGACGTGGAGTACACGGAAAAGGCCCCTGGAACCTGAGGTGCCACAGATCTCGCCAAGCCTGGTGATCCTGGAGCTTGGCTCAAGATAGATGCTTGTGCGTCCGCAGGGACATGCACATGCTGGTGTAACGATGGGACGTATAATGATATGGTGTTCAAAGACAGGATTTCTTTCACAAGTCTCGTCGGACCTCTCGGCGTCGCCACATCATCGGCAGGGGCAGGGGGGTCTGCGACACCTTCGTCCTCGGAATTTCTTCTCGACGAGCGTTGGGCTTCATGTGTATTGAATCCCGATTCAACATCCCCAACCAAGGATGAAGCCGTAGGGTGGGGCGGTGCGGGTGCGTCTGTAAATTCAGGGCTGGGCGGCTCCTTTACACCTTCATCTCTGACTGGTGGCGGCGATGACTGGCGCAAGACTGGGCTTGCCTTCTTGAACTCGGGGGAAGTCTCAGGGCTGGGATCGTCCCATCCTCCCGGCATACGGGACCCAGCACTTTGAGCCTCAGTCTGAGAGAACGCGCTCATGTACATGCTTTCGGCCTCTTCGTGGGTGAAAACATGCGACTGCGCGAGATCCTCTTCCTCGGCGGGACCAGAGCTGCGGCTGGTGGTGCTCGAATGCTGCGACGACTCCAAGTTTCCTGGCTCGGCAAATGCGATGGGAGGCATACCCTCAGTCGATTGCGACGGTTCTGACCTCGCCTCTCGCTGGAAACTAGCCCATGGGGCAGCTCGATCATCATCGCCCAGAATTGTAGATTGGGAAACAGGCACGTGCCCGCGCGGTGAGAAGTCTTGATATATCGACGCGCGCGGCGTGTTCGTCTCTTCCTCCTCCGCCGGCTCTTCGGGTTGACTCGAGAAGTCGTAGGGAATGTTGAAGGCCTCTTCGCTATCTTGCAACAAAGCGTCGTCCACCTCAGAGAGCTCGTCTGAGGTGGAAGAGAGAAAGCTGTCTTGCATGCTGGGTCGGAAGGTACTATGCCGCGACGCGGCACCCCGCTCGCTGAATGATGGCGACTGGGAAACAGCAGGAGACGAAATCGATGGCGAGCGGGCAAATTGCGAAAAGACGTTTGCTTCTGATATCAAGTACGCCCGAACCCTAGACAAGGCGACTTGACGTTTTCCTTCCTTGGGCGCAATAATCGGAGCGCCCTCCTCGTTCTGTGTCTCGGCGGTGACACCCTCCACATCGATGCGGTCCAGGGCAAGCTCGAAGGTGACCAGCTCCGGCGCAGTCGCGTTCGGCTCGATCGGAACCTCGACGTCCATTTGGAACGTGACGCCTCTAATGCGTACCTGGATGCGATCAACAATTCCCTGGAGAAAGCCGGCCAGAAAGCCCGGTAGGGACAACGGCTGGCCCGTCCCGAACTGACTCCCGTCGTCGCTCATGGAACTCTCGCTCATGGCCATGGAGCCGCCGAGGTCCTGCGTCTCGGCGGCGAGGGCATCCTCCAACCTCCGCTTCTCGTCGGCCAGCGAGGCGTCTTTCAGGGCCACATCCTCGTTGAGGAAGGACTCGGCGAGGTTCACGGTGTTCGGCAGTCTGGAGTCGTCGGTCGAGGGCGTGGCGGCCTTTGCCTTGGTATCGTCGCCACTGGTAGAAACCTTCAACCGGACGTCGACGCCGTCGATCTCGATAATGATGGGGCTCGTGTAAAAGTCGACAGGAATCGTGACGCTGAGCTTCAGGACTTTTGCTTTTTGGATCTGGAACGAGGCGGGAAGTTGCAACAGGCGCTCGAGTTTCTGGAGGTTGAGCACTTCATGTTAGCCTACCGGTATCGCTCCTAAGCCCGCACGAGTGGCGTATCAACGTACCTTGAGGCGCACTCCGACATCTTTGAATTCTGCTGTCGTTGTCCTGCCCAACGCGAACTGGAGGTTTTCCATGTCCAGGGTCTCCTCGTCGAGCAGCTCGAGACGCCGCAGGGCGTATATGAGCAAGCGCTTTGACAGAGTCGAGCTCCGGAAGCTCTGGAATATGGTAGCCATGGTGGGCTGGTTGTGGTCGTTCCGCGACCGCGGGCCGGACGCTCTCGATGGGTGAGTTGGGTTCGGGTTCGAGATGGGCGTACAGTCCGGGGAGGTTTTGGACGAAGATGAATATTTCGAGGCGTGTACGGCGGCTGTTGCCGTACAGTAGACAGCCTACTGGCGGCGTGAAAGGCGAGATTGGCCTCGGAAGGCAGGTGTGATGCTGCAGCTGGGGGCTACAGCAACCAGGGCAGTCGGGTATCGTGGGGCGGTTCACCGGGTTGGGGGGCTGGAGGCTGCAGTCGCCGTGTTATCAGAAGACACCCGGCCCAAGGCGGGGACACAGTTCATGGTGCGTTTGTCATTCAAAGATAGGGTTTCGCTACGGGGGACCTTGAGAGAGAAGTATCGAGAAATCGTTGGACGTCGTCAGAGGGCGAGAGAGGGCGATGCCGGATAAGATGGCCGGGGGCTTGATAGTAGGTAAGTAACACAGAACCAGGCACAGGTCAGACTGTATGATGCACCTCAGGATGTGTAGTTTCTACAACAAGCTGGAAGGCAGCAACGGCGGCAAGGAAAGGCAAAACAGGGTACCTTACAGGAAGTGCACGGCAAAGGTCGGGACGATAGGCATAAGCCAGAAAAAAAGCGCCTAAGGCAGATGGAGTGGCTTGGACAGGAGGAAGTGCAGTGTTTGGTGATGAGTGACAGACGGGTGGCAGAATGGGGACCGACTGCCTTACAGGACTGGACTTGGGGTTTTGGGGGAGGGGGGGGGCAAAGGCGGTCATGGACGGAATGGGAGACACAAGCATGGAGCAGGC
>JAKMXA010000145.1:0-129762 GCA_025328625.1 Colletotrichum sp. SAR11_240 | reverse complement strand
GCATACGAGATATTCTCCATTACGCCAGGACGATGACGGCAAATACGTACCATGAGGAGTCTATCGACATGCTCGAATGTGTGACACGAGGCATTCGAGAAGCCGGTTTATTGTTCCTCCATGTCGCTCTCCGTGGCCTGGAACCATTCGATGATGCGGAAGCCGGTGAGAATCGTGTTCTGAGCATGCAAAGGAAAGCCATGTTGAAGATTCTGCATCAGACGTTCGTCAGGAAGGAGAGCCATCCGTCTAATGAACTTTATGATCTGGATGATGTTGTCGGTAGCAGGAGATGCGTCCAACTCGTTGTCTCTTTCGATTCTCTTGCGTCTGCTTAGTGATTCCTCTCGGTCGCCATTCGTCTCGTCTGCGTCGCCTCTGCGGTGCTTCTTCAGATTCCGAATCCCAACCTTCGACGACTTGTCGCTGACCACCTGCCTCGAGCCGTCGTTCTCGGCATGTATGGACTCTTCGCCGTTCCCAATCTCCGGGGTTCCATCTTCGCTGTCATCTGTATAGAACCTTCCATCGTAGCCTCGATTGCTTGAATCAACGTAAGATGATTTGCTGGAATCACCAACACTGAACCTGTTGCTGTTTCTGTTGCCCTCCCCCATTTTTCGAATCTTACTGGTCCTCTGTTGTTCCTTGTCTCTTTCAGTCTTTCCATCTTCAAGAGAATCGAAATCTTGTGCGGACGCGTTGTCTTCTCCGACTCGCTTCTTTTCAACCATCTCCTTTGCGAATTGATCTGGAGAGGCATCATCCGAGCCACGTAGATGCTCCAAGCGCTTCCCCAGCTCCTTAGTTCTACTCTCGCGTGAACTCATGATTATGATATGCAACCAAAACTGGTTTAGGATGTTTCTTAGTCTCGGTATCTCCACCCTCCTGGAGTAACTTCTTGAAACTCTGGCGGTGCCCTCTGATACTTGCAATATCTTTTGCTCGCCGGGCCAATCTATTTTTGGTCACGACTGCTGGTTCTCGATGCTTGGTTCTTGGTGTTTCAACTTCTGTTCTTCGTCAATGTTCTCGCCTGTTCGTTGCGCAGTCTGTTCTCAAGCAAGCTCTTTGAAGCGTTGTAAGTCGTGGTGCTTTCCAAGGCATCACACCGTCAGACAAGGTGTGGGTACTTGAGAGATATTGTGTTTAATAGGAAAAGTTAGTGAATAGAGCGACAGTTACAGGGATGTTTATATATTCATAAAATGTTGACTGCATGTGTGGAAGTAATTAGTTGAATGATATGAAACACAGTCAGTTATATCGAGGTAGCTGGGCCTAGTTGGAGGAAACGACTACTTGCTCAAGGTGCAGAGGATTTTACTCAGTTACCTTTGACTATGTTGGTGTTTGATGCTGTTTTCAGTTTTCCCCTTGATAAAGCAACCTTCTACCTTGAGCAACGTTTCTTTGGTCAAGATTCGACATTGAAGGCGTTCTGTCAACCTACTCTCTTCTGCTCTTCGCCGCAACATGTCGTCCCCCAGCTGTCGTCGAGCTCCACGACGACCAACGCGGCAATCGTCTCAACGAAGAAGCGTATCAACCTCACTATCTATCATTTGAATTAATACATATATTTTGGGAAAATTGAGATCCAGATTCTTACACAAGATGACAGAGTTTCCACCTGGGGAGACTGGCGAAATAGACGGTGGTGCATGACCCTCTGGTCTGCTACAAATCCTCGAGGGAGACTTATTTACTTACCGACGACTCTGAGCATGTTCTGGTCCTGGTCTTGTTCCAACGATTGCATGGGAATACTCTACAGATGGCAGATATCTATACGAAGAGTGAGAAACAATCTAACATTCTGTGTCCGTCGACAACAGTCGATTGAAATTCCTGCCATCATGGTTTTCTTCTTCTTCTCTCGCCCATTCTATCGATCGGGAGGGTTTCCAAAACCATGGCTTGCTTGTGAAACTTTGATCGACAATTCATCATGTTTTATAATAAGAAGCTCCGCAACTGTGACGGAGTTCCCATCATGATTCTTACAGGTAGTTACAAGTTCTTGAAATTGTGGTTTCTCCTCCAGCCATGCACTCAACGCTAGTATGGATACGAAGATCAGCAAAAGGTCATGTTGTCGACAACGAACCTTCACCAAACGAACTTTGCATAAAAAGCACAATTTGTGGTCAGGTCAAGAGCTCAGCCAGAACACCAATAAGCCGGACGCTGAGAATTCCAACTGGTGCATCGAAACATAATGTACAAGATCAATCAGGAGATATGATTCTATCACTCAGACTTTTAGCGTTGGAGTCGTTTACGTTGGCCTTCAGCGCCCCCTTGCTGTGAGTATACCCGTCATGTGGATGTAGAACAGACCGGTGACACTACCTTGGTGGGAAGTTGAAAGATGAGACATTTCATGCCCGACTGCGATTAATGCAACGAGATATTTGAGCCGGTCAGACACTCGTACCCAAGACAATAATAACTACGGTGAGCAGGAAATCTGATCGTGCTGGGAAAAACCCCTTAACGGTGATGAGTTCTACCTATGTAATTCAAATAACTTACTTGTCAACCTTCATTCAGCTTGTTTCGTCTGACCTGCTGAAATGGTCGCCAGTGTCTCTCTATCATCGCGTACAAAACCGAAGACTAATGGCGGTTGACAGAGGTGAAGAAGCCGCAGAAGAAATACAAGTTTCCCGCCATTGCCATCAATGCCGATATATCAGTATCTGGTGACCAGTTTACGGAAAAATCCCTCGCAGCCGCCAACTTTGATGAGGCTTCGGTCATCATTGTCCGAATAAGCCGACCATCATACTGCCAAAGATGATGGACGGGAGGAGGCCTTGCCACATGCGATGGGCCGGTTACGAACCTTCAGTCCACGTAACAACCAAGCATGGGCGAGATCATGTTCGGCAGTTCAAAGTTCAACACCATGAGCGGATTGTTTGGATAGACGAGACATAACAGAGCCGAAAATACCTTTCCCTGTGATAGTCAATATTGAATGAACATCGAAGGGTTTACTGGTACGCCTGTATACAGTTCTGATACAACTGAGAACAACAACGCCAGCAACTGAGACGATCGCGACAAAACCGATGCGCACAAGACGTCTCTTGGCATTGGGGGTGGCCCTTGACCCATATCGGCTATCGTTGCTCGACGTTTCCTTGAGGAACACACGGTATATGCCAAGCGCAGCATTGCGTTCTGGGCATTGAAAGATTGAGCGGCAAACGTCATCTTATAGCAAGGAGACAATACCTACCTGCCCGAGGAAGAGTTCCTGGCCACTCTGACCTCATGGGGATTCATGGATGTTCATGCGATGAGACGAACGCTTCGAGATGGTCGACGACACTTATAAGTACGATATTACTGTACGTTCAAATCAGACAACGCAATTCTCTTCCCGTAAGCGCTGAAGGGACACAATGAATTACCTGTCACCATGGATTCGACAAATCCAGCCTTCGTTGCAGCTCATTCAGACCTTCGAGTCCGTTCAAGAAAAATGATCGAACTGTGGACTTCCACCCCTATCCGTCCGTTTCTCGCACTCATTCAGTGCAATCACTTGAAATAATCACCGCAGCGCGGCATTTCGGTAGTACACATGTGCCTCAAGATCGATGCATCGCAATCAAGTAGGGAAAGGAGGGCATCCTAATGCTAGAGGGAACATTAAATGACATTGGTTTACAGACTTCTCAGCTGTCATTCGAGCCGCTTTATACCGAATGTTCCCATAGATACTTCCTCCTTCAAGTGAAATACTATAGAGCGAAAGACAGCACATTATACTCAAAGGAGATGTGAAAAATGGACATAAAAGGCAGTATGATTGCGAACATAACAGCCAGAAGCTGTCAAATGTTGCGATTCGATTGGCGCTCTCGACCTTTTCATCAACAAATCTGAGGTCAGATCATCAAGCGCATCATATACGACGAGTACAGTTCAAGTCATGTATACCAGAACTCACCGAAAGGTCCTTTGGTGTTTATTAGTAACATAATAGCACGTCGGAGACGGGGCCAGACAGCAGCGCCGCGGAACTTTCAGAACCGGTTGGCTTTGAATTCACACAACCCTTCCAGAAAGCAAAAGTTGACTGTATGCTTCGTCAAACAATTCAAGCCTCGGCAAACAAGGGAAGATCATTGGCTGTGATTTGGGACCATTAACAGAAACGGCGCGGGGGTTAAATAATGCAGCGTTGTGCGGGCCTCGTGAGGAGTAATGACGTCTACTCAGTGGTCGTTTAAGTCTCTCACTGTTTCACCGACCTCTCTCAGACTTGGAAGAAATGGCTATTCACGAATACCTGTAATGATTCACATACAAAAGAGCCCCAGCAAGTATGCCACGTAGCCCGGCCAAAGCCTTGATGCAGTAGCTAATAGGTGTGTCGGTGTACTTCACTTCATGGTCACATTCCGTAAAAAGGCGGGTGGTAATTGCATGAAGGCACATGGTTTCCAAGACCTGAAGTGAGCAGGGGCAGCTTCATGTAGGTTGTCGGCAAAACTTGTGACTATCTTTTAAATATTATTCTAGACTACGCCATCTTTGGTGACGCCCTTCCTGCGAAGACGTGCATACTTCCCCAGCCCAGCGCGCTAGAATATGCGATAGCGACTTCATGTCGAAGCACCTAGACGTGCCCTCCTCCCTTTACCGACAACCTTCACCCTCCACAGCAAAAGTTAACTCAAATCATTGCCGTAGCTGCCATACCAAGTGGCTGCCGCATGTCTATGTGCGAGACCGAGCCGAGAGAAGCCTCGTCGGAAGAGGATGGGGTAAACCTCTGACAACGCTCAGGGCAAGGCCATTTGCACTTGGATGATTTTCTTGCTCGCGGATGCGATCTGGCTGGAGCCGACGCTGGCCACGCTCAGCTTACTTGCAGTGGTCTCATCATAAAGGACCTGGCAAAGGAAATGAAGCTGCGACCATGACCCGGAGAGCTTCAACAAGGGTAGCAGGGGTTATCCGACACGTCGTCTACAACAGCCAGCCTGCTATGGGAGACTTCCCTCGAAGACAATTTCATCCTCATCACTGTGTCGTATACTCTCCGTGCGTCGCGTGTAGCGTTCCCAAAACCTGCCATTAGGTCGTCACTGCTTCATGGCACGCTGCCCGCCTGCCACTTATCCAACAAGCCGACATTCCATTCCTTGAAAATCCGCTCACTCGGCGGGAGCATCTCAGTGCTGCTCCGCAGAACCTCCGCAGCTCGAGAAATATCCGCCATGGGAAGATTCACCTCCTGCACGTCCGACGTCATGGTCTCCAGCATCGCGTCCGCCTCGTGCTGGGGGATCTCCCGATACAACAACTTGATAGCAGACCGCTTGCCCTCGCGCCCGGAGGAGGCATACGCAATGTTGCTGTTCAGGATCCACAGGTGCAATGAAGGAGACGCATCATCACTGCCGCTGCTCGCGGTCTGGGGCGACGAGAACGTTGGCACCACCACCGACTTGGACGAGCCGGACCGCGACAGGGTTGCCGTCAGCGACGCAGCGAGACAGTCGGAGCTGCTGGGCGGGGCGCTCTCGACGGCCGTCCGGCATGACACTTGCCACTTGAAGAGAAGGATGGACGAGATGGCGACGTTGAAGAAGCCGACGTGGGTCCTGCAGCCGGAGCAGAAGACGTAGAGCATCCGCGGTGGAGGGTCCGCTTCGCCAGACAGGACTGCTGAGCTGGTTTCTGAGCCGGCTTCGTAAGAGGAGCAAGAGAACTGCACAAAGGAGACGTAAGCAAAGGAGATTGTAGAAGCAAGAAAACGCGAGACGGTGCATGTCCCTCTTGGTAATCCCGAGGCTTCCACGGCTCTGGAAGTCCCCAGTGAAAAGAAGAGGGTGTCTTCTTCCAAGCCCGCCGAACCCATCTGCGAACAGAGGTTTCAGCAAGCCGGAAGCCTGCCGGGGCAGGAACGGCGGAATCGATCTCGGGGCGGAGTATCGGTGACCACATCACTGAGCGGCAGAGATGCCGATATGGCCTCCTTCTTAATGCCCCGTTCAGACATGTCACTGGAGAACTTCATGGTGAACAGAGGACGAAAGCAGTAATCCACTTACCACGAGTCCCGAGCAGTCGGCTTCAGTAAACAGGAGAGACGTAAGGTCAACCAGACCCACGCCGTTCTGCGCCGCGATGCTCGAGTTGGCGCCGTAGCCACGCTTGGCAAGGTGCTCAGGTTCGTGACCGTGCTCATGATCCGTCGGCTTGTGGCAGTGCCAGAAGTCCATCATCTCAGCCCAGTTCTCGCTCGGCAGGTCCTTCCACTCCTTCGACGTGCCCTCCGGCACTACTGTCGCCGCGCAGCTCCTGCAAGCCACCGCTGACTCCGGCAGCAGATCGGTTGCCGCCCACGGTACAGGCTCGTCCACCGGCCCGCGTGCCGACGGCGCCGACCTCTCAGACAGAGGCAGGCGCCATGAGAGGACGCGAGAGCCCGGGTGCGGCGCGGGGAGGACGCCGTTCCTGGGCGCGACGACGTTGCCTGGAAGGGAGAACGGCGTCTGGGTGCCTGCGTGTGCAATGTGCAGCGTTGAACCATCTGGCGAGACGCTGCCTTGCGTGCTTCTTTCGGCAGGTGAGGGCAGGGTCACTGCGGCGGACAGCTGGCGGATGTTTGCCAGGAGCTCCGCGTAGATGACCGGCGTGTCCTGGGACGGCATTGTGGCGGGCTTGGTTTGTCGGGGGCAGCAAGGTTTCGAAGCTACGCGCTTTGGGTGAGGTCAGATTTAAGCTGGGTGAGGCCCGCGTTGGGTGGAGTTTGGATGAACGCCGTGGGGCAAGAGACGCGCCTGGAGACCACGGCTCAGCGCACCTGCCCCCGAAGCTTGAGCACTGCTTGCTGAGGTGAGGTCCCTCCGTTCTTGCACATTGAAAACATTATAAACTACACAAGGTATCTTTGTTACAACCCGTAATCCCGCCGCTGATAAGTCCTTCAAAAAATAGACCAAGGAAAAGAAGGAAACTTGGTATCATCAAATATCAAAAAAACAAAACAAAAAACTAGGTCTCTGGGCGCCGTAACGTCCTGAGATTCGGTGGCCACTGGTGAAGCTCATACGCCGGAGCTGGGGTATTTCCCTGCTCGTCCACCGGTTGAAGGGGCGGATTTCGAATCCCTCTGAGATGAGCCAACTCAATGGGCCCTTCCACATTCTCAGGCTCTCTTCCTTCCTGGCTGACTATTCTCCCTTCATTAGGGTCGACCCTGGAATATGGCGGTAATTCGTCGTCGACAGCAGCATTGGGATCAACCTCCCGATGGACCGCCGGCTCGTCGAGTCTCCGCAGGCGATACTCGGCCACTTCTCCACGCGGGCCCGCCCTCCTCTCCCGCTCAAGCTCGTCCTCGGGCTCTGGTGGGTACAGTTCCGGCCGTTGCAGTCGGTGCCAGATCAACACCGCCCCGACGTAGGCGAGACATCCAAGCATATGGCTGACAAAGGCGCACCACGTCAGGGCTGCGAATGACGACCCAACCGCGTGGTACGGAAACACGTCGTCGAATTCGTCCAGGGCCGCCTTCGCTTTGTACGCTGCCGCTGTCGTGATGCCCGAAGCGACGAGCAAGGCGAACAGTGCGAGGACTTGCGCGGCTGTCATTACGCGGTAGTGGGATGCGTTGAGAGCGTAGTGGTGTCTCTTGGAGATGATCTGGAAGATCCAGGTGCCCATGTTGATTGCCAGGTAAATTCCGTAGGACGCCAGCGCATCCCGTGTCGAGGTGACGACGTCGGCCGTCGCAAACTCTGCTGGCGATGGTCCCACGAAGCGGCCTTCTGGGTCCGTTATTGGACCGGCTTCCACGTTGTCCTGCTCCTCCAGCCTGTCTTCGACGTCTTGGATGATGCTCTGCAGATCGAAAGCACTGCCGGGTGTTCTGTGTACGCAGCCCGCGAGCGCATAGCTGCTGTCAACATACGCCTCCTTGAAGCAGCAGCTACTCAGGAACCAAGTAAAAACAAACGTGCTCTGGCGCTGGCTCTCGGTCCGGCGGTATACCGCTGACCACTTTTTCCTTCCCGTCAGTGACATGCGCGTTGTGTCGAACGGTGTATACTGACTGTGACGAGATGTATGTCTTCGCTGTTCACTGTCCCACCAACCTGATTGGCGTTGTGAACCCAACCGCCGACGCAAAGAGGTATGATGAGCGCTATTGCAACAGCGTCGAAGAAGAACGCAGCCCATATACACCGCCGCCTGATCCTCCTCTCGTCCTGCTTCGAGAAGATGAATTTCTGGGCGGCGGTTGCTGCATCCTCATCGACGTGCGCGTCCATCTTCAAAGGATGAGGCGGTGTGTCTGTCCAGACTCACTCGGAGTCCTGAAAAATCAGTCAAGCTCAGAGAGCCACACATACGATCATAATCGTTCAGCATGCCCAAGAGAGCCAGACAGAGACGCCCGGCCCTGGACGCGTGTACAACGAACGAGGTGCAAGGCTGGGAGGAGAAGCGCTCTGCGTCGTTGGTCGTCTCGCCCGGGGTCTGGATTGCGCGCCCTTCGAATGCCGCTTCAGTGTATTCGGGCAAGCGGCACAGCAGACGATGCGACTCGCTGGTGCAGCTTCCATTTTGGGCGGCTTAGCCGTCAGCTCTGATAAGTCGGCAATAAAGATCTACTATTCCCACCACTCGGTGGCTTGCTTCGATTACATTTCATCAAGACTGGGCGCATCTTGGTTTCTTGGAGGCCAAGAATATCTTTGGAATAGGGATCAATGAATGCCAAGTCAATGCAAACACCTTGAAGCGCAGAGTCTTTGAACATGGCAGGTGAAGGAAAGTGCAGCGCCAGGCCTCGAGGGTCTGGTCCAGGAACACCAAGACGCACAGACCAGTTCATTGGGTGATAGCAGCTCCCCAGTGGCCGTGCTCTCCTCCTCCTAAACAGGACTAGTGTGGGAGCTCCAAGGTCCCTCTCAGATTTCCGAATTTCACCAAGCGGCATCCGAGTCCAACATTTCGATACGACAAGAGCAGCTGAGCGAGACCCCGAATTCCATAAGGTTCCGCGACGAAGACCTCAAACTTACTGCTATCGCCTCTTTGTAGCTTCATCTTAGCCAGAAGTAACGCCAATTCCCGAGTCCAACCATCGAATCCAGACCGCAATCATGGCGACCCTCGGAGGCTACTTGAACAGTATGTCACGATCTTCTACCACACCTCTCAGGCCACGATCCTACATTTGCTAACGTACTCGGAAACAGAGAAGGTGCTCATCGTCACAGTCGACTCGAGAATCCTCGTTGGCAACCTCGAAGCCGCGGACCAAAACACAAACCTCGTAAGGCACTCCCGTTCCCCGGTGCTCAATCCCGCCTCTAGCAACCGGCTAACCAAGTCATGCGCTCAGGTCCTCAGCAATGCCCAGGAGCGCGTAATCCAGACCCCGGAGAGCGGCGAGCCCTCCGTTGGAGTCCCCCTCGGCCTCTACCTCGTGCGCGGCGACAACGTCTGCACCGTCGGCCTCGTAGACGAGCAACTAGACGAGAGCATCAACTGGACTGAGGTTAAGGGATCCGCCATTGGAGGAACGAAGCACGTATAGACAGGCGAAAACTACGACGAAAGGACAGCATGACATCTGAGTCGAGAAGCAGGGATTGGTTTTCTTTTTATTTAATTGCGAGCGGGATACCCGAGTATTGGGAAGATACGAGCCTGCCAGATGGAGGCGCGCAAGACACACAAAATCACGGCGTTGAATGTTTTCTGGGTTGGTAGAGAATGAACATTTGGGTTCCTAAGGGGTATGCGCCTGCCTTTTTCTATCCAATCTCCATGCCAGTCTCAATGCTGTTGTGCTGACACCGAAACGAGAAGCCCCCGAAGACAGTCAGGGGTCGTCGCATTCTATACATTTCAACCAAAGATCCTCTTCATCAGATCATGCGCGAACAGCTTCTCGCCGGGCGACTCGACCATCCTGTTGATCCTGTTGCCTCTGCTGTAGCTGAGCCACCCGCCGCAGTCGCCCGGCACCTCGGCCAGGGTAAGGACGTCGACGCCCTCGCCGGTGGAGTCGCTTTCGAGGGCTGCCTCGGTGTACTTGGCTCTGACCCTGCGGTCAATGATGTGCATTCCGCGCGTCCATTGGCCAGAGGTTTCGATGCGGATGTCCTCAGGCTCCGCGACGGGCTTCCACTTGGGGTCGGACTGTGTAATAAGGTACCAGACGGTGAGAGGGTCGTGCAGGGAGAGGCCGGGCTCCTCGCCGTTGCCCTCCATGGACTCAACCTTCTCAAAGGTCTTGGACATGAAGTGGTCAACCCACTGGCCAAGAGGGCTGCCTGCCTCGACGATGGGCTTGATTTGCTCGGTGAAGAAGTTCTTGTTGAGCAGATGGGGCGTCGTGATGTCGAGGGGGAAGAGGGTCAGCTTGAGCTGCTTGGACAGCTTGGCCGGGTAAGGCGGGAGAGATGACTTCTCCTTCGAGATGGGAGGCATGGTTGAGCGGGGGTTGGGGGAGGTCAGGGCGAAGACTCGGGCCGCAGCGACGGTATCCGCAAAAGTATTGAATTCACCAACGGGGGTGATGTTTCCCTCAACATGGACGGCACCGCCCATGACGCACAGCTCCTTCACACGGAGGAAGGTCTCGGGGTCCTCAGCAGCGGCAAGGGCGACGTTCGTCATAGGGCCAACGACGCAAATGGAGATGGTGTTGGGAGGGTTCTCCTTCAGGATGCGCAGAATCTCCTTGTGAGCGACCTGCTTGGCTGGTGTGAAGTACTGGTTGAAGGGGGACGGGTCGTGGTCAACGTCCTTCTCTGTGTGGAAGAGTGCCTTCCATCTGTCGTCGGGGGTGAGGTGGGGATGCTTTTCATGGACGCCGTGCAGACCATCGATACCATCTGTGTTCGTTAGTATTTGACATAGCATTTGGTAGGCGGTGTTTCTCACGGAAGTAGTCGGCTGCCAGCTCATCATCCTCAAGAGGATGTTCTGCCCCGACAGCAACAATAGGCTTATAAGCCCTCAATGACTCAAAACCCTCGGGCTTGCCGTTCTCCTTCCGCCAGGCCAACTCCTTCTCCAGAACATGGAACAGCGCAACCGCGTTGCGTAGACAGCTGAGATTCGTCAATACCGAGAAGTCGACGGGCACCGGGATGCATACCTCTGAAGAGGCACGTTGCCGTATGTGACTGAAATCATCATGACCTCCAACTCCTCAGGAGAGGCCGCGAGGGCCAAGAGCATGGCGAGAACATCATCAATACCTAGCTTGATAATCAGCCTCACTGTACGTCTTGATCTTGCGTTGGGTGTTCTCACCAGGGTCGGTATCGATGATCACACGGTTCTTGGGGGCCATGGCTAGGGTTGTTAGGTATACTATTGTTACTTTTCTTTTTCAGATGAAGAGACGGAGTGGTTTCGTCTCAAGTCTTGACGGTTTGCGACACGATAATAGACAGTATCTTGAAAGGGACCGTTGAATCGTTATATAAAACCGGATCCGCTGAGTCAGGCGGAGTTCGACGGATATCGGCGGTGGGTATTGGTTGACGGAGTTGTCCGGCAGCGATTCCCAAATTCCTAACAGTGAGAGGTTCAAAGCTCTCTAGTTCGTCGTCCCGCAAGGGTTTTCTCGCATCAGTGACGGCGTTGCATAGAGATTCGGTAGGCGACGACCCCTCATTCCTAACTCTTCCTAACGTCGATGGTGGGGTTTAGTGGGAATCAGCGTCCTGGAGAGGGCCGCTAAGCCCCTTCGGGCGAGCGCAGGTGAGCGATAAGGGACAGCTGGCCCAGGCACCGCTGTCGCAGCTCTCTTATCGGGGAAATGGGATCTGACATGCGGCAGGTTGCAACTCAAGGTTTCCAACATTGGATGAGGTGCGGGAAGGAAAGCCTCGGGAGCTACCTTATGGAAAGGAGCGAATTGGTGTCGCACACGCGTGAGCCTGTCCATGGCTATTTTTACTTTGAACTTAAGTGATAGCTAGGTAAGATGCAGTGTTTTGATCTCCCTCTGTTCTTGGGTCTTTCTCGCGCGAGGCAAGAGCCGTCCCTCGGCACCCGATTGCCTCCTTCAGCAGGGGAGCTCCGTAGGCACCTTCCCGGAGTTATCAAAACACCGCCTATCTTTTACATCCAATGAGAAGCTCGAGAGTAAGACGATCACGTGTAGGCAGCTACCTCAGTCTAATGGCCACGTGACCTCTGCGACTCCTGCAGCTTGCAATTACTCCGAGCCCCGTGCTTGTAGGACGGATCCTAGTGTCCCGGAGGTGGAATTGCGAAGCTGTCACTTTCAAGGTGGCCCAGGAAATTACATAACAAGGCCCTGGAGAGATAACCTCATCCTGTCCACTTCTCCAGCTCAAGCTCTGGAGAAACAACCAGCTCGACGATCGGTCAATGCGACTGCCTCAAGGTGAGTGACAATTTTTCTTCGCTTCAATCCAATTGCCTGTTCAGCCTTGCGGATCACCAATTCCCTCCGGTTATTTCTTTTTTTGCTACGCGCAATTTGGTCTGGACACTTCTCTCTTGCCGGTGTCTTCGCCTCCCGCTTCATCTCAGCTCTCCGGCCAGACCAAACACATCCCTGGGGCACCTGCGACCTGCGGCAACGACACCAAACCCGATTCGTAATTCCCACTCTTGGGGGATTCGGATGCACACCGGGTACAGTGCAGCAGCGCAGCAACAGGAGCATCAGCAGCAGCACTTCTGCGGCGGTCGGGTCTTGAATCCGTGACGGGACCCCTTCCCTTGCCCGAGTCCTGGTCTGTCAGAAATCCCCATTGCTGGCACCTTAGTGGACTGCTAGCACCAAACTGGACCACCGGACGACCACACCCATTGGCGCCCATTGGATATTTGCTGAGAAGCCACCTGGTAACTTTTTTTTGCCTGCTCCTTGCTCTTGCCAAGCTACCTGGCATCTGAACACGACATCCTGCCAGTCTTTCAATCGCGTGGTTGAAACACCTCTTTCATCACCCTTTTGCCTCTCTTCCCTTCTCTTGCAATTTTCACACCTTCCCGCCCCCATCAGTCCTGCACATTATCTGCATCGAGCCATCAATTGTTGCGCCCGATTGCATCCCTCTGTATGTGCCCATCCGCACCTGCCCCAGCTACCCTGGATGAATGCATCCTACTCAAAGCTTAACTCAAATCTTGCCCTGATGCTAACTTCACATTGAACAGACATCCCATCCTCTCCGCTTCTCCAACATCCGTGAAGCACGAAGACACGCCTTGTGTTATCTCGGCATAGGTTTCGGTACTGCTCCGATAACCCACCGTCTTCGATCGCACCTTGCGAGCTTAATCAACAACCCCCTTAATATCCATCGCAAAGCGAGTGCCTCGAGCCTCCAATACCAGTCACAATGCCCTCTTCCGAGTTCCTCACGACCCAGACTATGGGCGGGTACCTGGTGGTTCTTGCACTGGCCGGAGGTCTGACCTACTACTACATGGCTGAGAAGAACGGCAAGCAGAGTGCTCCCAAGGGAGTTAAGCCATACGTCGAGCCGCGCAAGGAGAACAACGCAAAGAAGGCAAGAAAGGCTGCCTTTGCGTCACAAAAGCCTGCAGAGGACAAGGCCTCTTCCACTGCCAACGACTCATCCGCTTGGCTGAGCAACGACCCTGATGAGAAGGTCGACAACAATGACTTTGCCAGAAGAATGGCCGCCGCAAAGGAGGGCAAGAAGTTTGATGGCAAGTCTTCTGGAAACAAGGAGAAGAAGCAAAAGTCCGTCAAGCAGTCCCGCGCTGTTGAGAAGCCCGTTGAGGTCGCCGAGCCGGAGCCCGCTCAGGCCCCTGCCGTCGAGGCTGTTGAGGAGTCTCCGGCCGCTTCCCCCGAGGTGGCGCCCGTCGACGCCAGCGGAGTGAGTGACATGCTCGAGCCCGCCGCCGCCGGCCCCTCCGTCCTCCGCCTGACTGGCACCGAGGAGAAGGCCACCAAGCCCAAGAACCAGAAGGTCCCCGAGAAGGCCGAGACCAAGAAGCAGCGCCAGAACCGCCAAAAGGCCGAGGCCAAGAAGGCTGCTCGCGAGGAGGAGGAGAAGGAGCGCAAGGTCAAGCTCGAGAAGCAGCTCCGCACCGCTCGCATCGCCTCCGGCACCCCCGCCAAGGACGGCTCCCAGTTCATGGCTGCTGCCAACGGCAAGAACTCCTGGTCCGCTGGCAGCCCCAACGGCGCCTCCACCAACGGCAGCTCTGCCGCCGTCCAGCCTCTCGACACTTTCGACGCTCCTGCCCAGAACGGCACCTCCGCCGCCGCTCCCGCCCCGGCCTCCGACAACTGGATCTCTTCCCTGCCCTCCGAGGAGGAGCAGATGGAGCAGCTCAAGCAGGAGGATGAGTGGAACACCGTTTCCAAGAAGTCCAAGAAGGCCAAGAAGGAGGTCCAGGCTGCCGAGCCCGAGGTCGAGGCCCCCGCCGCCGCCGCTCCCGCCCCGGCCCAGTCTCGCCCCATCGCCCAGGCCGTCCAGAAGCCGGCTGCGTCCAACGGCAAGGCTGCGAAGCCTGCCCCTTCCTACGGCTCCTTCTCCGCCCTGAGCACCCAGGAGGAGGAGTGGGACGTATAAATGGTCACACACCCTCATTGTTCTCCAGGACATTCCGCTCTAGACGCACGCTCCTACATCATATCCCATCACCGGGCGCCGTCTGACTGTCACTTGTTATTTTAACTGTACAATACTTCTTCCTGGAGTGCGGACCAACGAAAACTCTCACATGCATCCCCTTTCGACGTCATGGAGGGGCGCCGAACTCGAGTCGATCGCATCCGCGCAAGGCGGAGGCGCGGCCGGGGAAGGCACGTGGCTTGCCATCGGCCTATCGCGCACACATACAAAAAAGATCTCAGCATCGGTATGGGATCTGGAGTTGGGGGACATTGGCCAGCGGGCTAAGTGATTTGCACATGCTTTTTTCGATTTCTCTCTCTATTCGGCTTCGAGACCTGACGTGTGACGAAGCGGGGGATGACAACGACAGATCACGATGTCGATGAAGCCAGGAAGTTGGGTCTCGGGGCGAAAGCGAACAAAATGGAACTTCTCTTAGGGCAAAATTGGTTGAATCACATGGGAAACGGCCATGGCACGTCTGTCGTTGTGTGTTTAGCGCAGATTCCCGCAAGATACTTTCAATAGGTTTTTTTTCACCCCGTTCTATGTCTCGGGCTATGCATGTCTTTCGTTGTGAACATCACTTTTCCGCTGTGATCACTGGTTGCTAGTTTGAATATGTCTCCCCGGGATCGTGCCGGTTGGACGTAATGAGCAGCGACCCCACGTTCATGCGATGCACGCCCAGTCCCGTGACGGCATGCTCTACGATTTTTACACGGGATATGGCTGCGCTCACCACGACTCGGCGAGACTGGGGTAGGCTGTCTTGTCTAGCATGTGAGAGAAGCCAGTTGGCGGAGGGACGGGAGTGGGAGTGCGCTGCCGTGCCGGCGCCTACGTGTGGGGGGCCACGCGCGCGATTTTGACTGACCGCCCCTTCCCGATGGACGATGGCGATGGCCGGAGTCGATCTGCGAAATCTTTTGGGGTTGAGACATGCATGACGCCGGGCTGATGCGGGTTGTAGGTTCTGGTTTGTGTGTGGTGAGGTGTTGGTGCAGCGGTTATTTAATTTGGTCAGTTGGACTGGACTGGCACTGCTCTGTGAGATAGGCGCATGGGGGCTAAGGGAAGTAGTTTTGCAGTAGCGGTGGTGGTGTTTGTGTCGCATGGCGGAGATTGAGGCGGGCGGAGGACGGGAGGATGCGGAGGTTCGGGGACCGGTTGGGCGAGTGGGGACGGGGGGTTGGCGGCGGCCGGTGGTTGTAGTCGGATCTTTTGAGATGTTGTTTTCAACGGAAATTCTGGGATTAGGGGTGGGTTCGGAACGAATCAACGAACGAGTGGCCGGGTGCGTGGGATGGAGATGTCGAGGTACAGGAGACGATGTCGGGGGTGGAGTCGTATGTTGCATACGACGACGACGACGGGTGCTTGTGGAGGGTTTTGTGGTCTTGGGTGAGGGATTTGGACGGCATCCATGGGTGCAGAGTGATATCTCAGAGGTAGGTATTCAAGACGAGAAGAGAATTGAGCTTTGGTTGTCCAGTGTCTAATTTGTTTTTACTCAGACGACAACTTGTTTGTAAACCCTGTGCACAGAAAGTTACGCAGACTGCATACGATTAATCCTCCACAAATCATCATATCCAGCACTTCGCTGACGTTGGACGTTCCGCGTTCGCTTTGGATATTGACATTGTGTTTCCCCTCCCGGTTGCTAGTCGCGACCCGGAAGATGGGGGAGGGGGGTCGTCGCAGCATCACGGGCCCCTCCTCTGGAGGAGGAGGAGGGAGGATCTACAGGGTTTGGTTAGATGACGGGATCGTGCTAAGTTTATTTTTACATTGCGTTAGGTTACGAGATTTTAGTGAGATCTCTGCTTTTCTCTCGTTCTCTCTCGCTCTCATTTGCATGGTCTTGGCACGCGGGATTGCGCGCCGTTTGTTTCCTCTCGCCGTCCGAGGAAAGAAAGGAACGAGGCATTGCTTAGAGTTGGCGAGTGTACGTACGCTCTGCTGCAGTATGTGTAAGTCGTCTCTTGTTTTTTCATGTTGGGAGAAAGAAGGTTCATGGGATTTGCGAGAGATGGGCGGGTTTAGTGATGTGGTTCGTTCAGCCGTAAAGGCTATTGAGGAGGCTCACGGGAAGGAAAGTAATCGACTGGTAGGCTGCCGCGGGAACTGTGTGCATTGTGAAGTGAAGTGGTGCCGGTGAAGGTTGCGGCGGCAGGCGAGGTTGAGATGGAGAGGAGGGGGGCCGGGTAAAGTGGCTTTGTGTTGGCAGGCATGGCATTGACAGGCGAGCGAGCAAACGAACGACAGTGATGTGGAGGGTGGGGGAGAACACGATGGGATGGGATGTGTGTGATGTTATCCTCAATGCGCTTCCTTTCTCTTCTTCTTTTTTCGCCACAAGTTGTCGTTGGTCGAGACAGTGGTGGTTTCTTGAAACCTTCGTCATCGTTTCCCAGGCTGTCGGTGATGGACGTCCCATGACGATTGCACAAGAATGATGTATTCCTCGCTGTCCTCGAGGAACGCATTCTGTAGATGATCGACGTCTAGAAGAAAAAAGATCGACGTTGAATTCCGAGGAATCGACTTGCTAGCGCGAAACGCATTGTGACATTGATCAGCTCTGTAACCTCTTTGAACGGCGAGGGCTAAGGATTGTCTAAAATGGCATGCGTCTTGTCGATATCTCGGCGAATGGGGGGATCAACTGGAGGAGGTTAACAGTACAGCGGTACATTGCGCATGGCACGGGTCCTGTTGGTGAGGGAGGGGGATGTGGGAGGGAACCTAGGTGTGTAGGGGAGGTGTGGAAACGACAGGGCATGAGTATCGATAGGCGTCGATAATATCCCTCCAACGAGGGTCCCCTGTTTGAGGGTTCGATGCGTGGATGCGCCCCGAGGTCCCTTCGTTCGCTGTCTGTCAGAAGAAAAGAAAGGCCGGTGCCGACGAACACTGGAAACAAGAATGACAGAGACAGATGCCGGAAAAGGCGAGAAGGGGGAAAATGGGAAAAATTAGGTGCTTTGGCGCGCCAAACGCTGAGGCGCACGTCTTGTCTCACATCTCCCATTCCCTTAGCGACCAAGACAAGTCAGGACGCCCTCAGGCCGACGCTACGCCAGAGACAGGCAGCTCGCGCGGGAAAAGCAGCGAAGGAAAACGTGTGTCGGTGCTAGAAAAAGAGGACGCAGAGTGGCCGGCCGCCAGGACGACGCCGCCTCCGCGCGCCCGCGGCGCCGTTCGAGCCGCCATGGGAACGAATGGTCACTGCGGGACGTTCTCGGGGGCGCGGACGGCCGAGAGTGAGACAAGCAACGGTCTGGCTGATAATTCATGGGTGAGTTTTGGGTGGTAACTGGTCCAGGTAGGCGTGTACCGAGCCAGGTTTGGGGTGGAAATTGGGTGCAGAGGAAATTTCATTTGACCTCCTTTTTTCCATGCCCCCTCGAATCGATCTCGCCCGACTCTGACATCAATCTTGGCTTGGATAGACTACTGTCGACTGAAGAATGCCAGCGAGCCACTATCGATTGATTGATGGATTGATCGATGCGAGTGGGCGGAGGGGAACGATAGTCTGTCGACGACGCGAGGAATTATCGCCCAGCGCGTGTTGAATGCGTAAGGGCGCGACACGGCGTAAATTGGCCGAGTTGCAGATTCATGACTCCGGCAGCAGCACCCAAGGCCTTGGGCGGGGGGAGCACCCTTGCATGGTGTCAGTGTCGGGCGGGAATGGGTAAGGGATTGAGGCGATGAGGGTTCGGTAAGAGCGCATGGTATTCAAGGTCGAACGCCGGGCCAAGTCGAGGAGGGGAGGGGGCGTTGTCGGGGGGAGGGAAGTCACTGGTACTTCCATTGTCAGTGGCTGTTTCTCTGGAGGACGTCAAGTGGTGGACAGACACACACTCACAGAGTATTCGTACCTGATGGATGATGGATTGCTTGGCCCATTGGGATCTTCTGAGCCCGAGTCGGACAGCTTTGGCGGGCATATTTTGATGTGCGGGACAACATTCATGTCATGGACAGTGAGATGCGCACATCTCCCCGGAGACACGGACAGGTGTTGCAGGGAAATCCCATTCACGCAGACCAAGGAACTGAAGGCGTCTTGGCCGGTGCGTTGGCGGAAGATTCGAGGCGGTCGAGGTGGAAACAAGTTGGACGTGGAATCGCTGCGCTGCGCTGTAATGCGCGAGGTGCACCAATCCTCGTCCCTCGTCCTCGCCCTCGCCCTCGTCCTCGTCCTCCCCGGGAGCACCTCCTCGTCCTGGTTACGGGCGACGGGCTGACGCACTGGACAGGCACAGGGCCCCTGGGCGCTGCTTGGCTGCGTACCTTGCCTTGCTCTTGCTCTTGCTGTGCAGGTACAGCAGGTAGGATGTGTTCCAACATCGGTTGCGTGCTACCTGATGCAGTAGACAGGTAGTACTGCCCGACATCCGTAGGTGGAAGGTGAGGCGCCATCACCGCTCCCCCGCGTCGAGCGTCGAGTGTCGAGTGCTGCTGTCCAACCTCCTCAAACCCGAAAGAGGCAGATGGCGCATGTTGGAGGTGCAGAGAGATGCATCGTGAAAGCAGAAACCCCACACTGCGCCGCTGGCTTTTGCTATTGGCACACGGCGCATGGAGGACGCCGTATCTGGAAGTTACGGTGCCCTGTCGCCCCAATCCACGATCCTCTCGACGACGGGGGTCAGGGCCCCTCATCGCTTGAATCTGTGGAGGCCCTGGGACCTGGATGGGGGGAGGAGGGCCACAGTCGCAATCTCTCGCAGGCTGCAGTGATTTCCACTGGAATTTGGGGCCATTGAGCCATGCCATTGGCGACATTCATTGGAGCCCATACCACAGCAGGTGCTGGAGCAGCAAAGTACACGATACTTTCCCTTCCCCCTCCATCCACCCAGCAGCAGCAGCACCACGACCCGTCCACAGGCACTGCTGCGCTGCTGCTGCTGCTGCTGCTGCACCAAGCCCCATCCCTCCATCCGTCCAGTCCCCGTCCGTCCTCCACCCACTCCCCCCCTTCCAGGTTCCTTTCGTTCCAGTGCCAGACCCAGTACGGATACCGTTGATTCGAGCACCGCCAGTGGCAGCGACCAGCACCAGCACCAGCACTAGCGACCAGCACTCCCGACTCCCGTCTCTCATTGCGCAAGCCTCTGCCTCCCTTTTTCGAAACGTCGACGTCTCTGCTTCTACTACTCTCCAACAATTCGGTCCAATTCGCCTTGCTTTTCACCCTACTCCCGCTATCCTCTTTTCTTTTTGCTTCTTGCCATCCTCAACTGCCTACCTAACCACGCAGCTGGTCACTGCCAACCCAACAACCTAACCCCCATGTGCCAGATCTAACCGTCTCATTGCTCACGCGACGCAAGCCCCCGGCATCACCATCGCCATCATCTGCCTTCTTCCTCAGTCCGTCCGACCACCCGCATACACCCCGTCCATCCCTCGCCCGGCACACCCCGAACGCCGTCTCTGCGCTACGGTCCCGGAACAGACAACTCAACACAATCACACACTCAGCAAACACAACCAAAGAGGCGTCTTACCTTGCAGAGGCACAACTCTCTCTCCCTCGAGCCACCAAGCGTCCACCAAGCGTCCCTGACCACACACACCCCTCGAAATAGCCGTCTGGTGCCAACCTTGAAACCCTCCCGTCCGCCAAACCAATCCTCGATACTCCCGGTACCCAGGGGGCCGCACAGGCCGAGCCACTCTTAAAGCAATTGCGCCTCCGTACCGAAACTGTGTCTTGGGCTGCGTGCCGGTGATTCACTTCAATGGCGCTTTAAACTTCTCTGGCGCTGGCACGCGGTCCCTTCCTTCGACCATCACTCAGATCACTCACCTCACCCTACCTGACTACGAGACCACCTACTCACCCACCGAGTACTTGCAACACTGCTCGCCTACCTAACCCACCATACCTAACCTTTAACCTCGACATTACCGCAGACACTTATCCACCCTTGTGGTCCTGGTTCCTGTCACTTCTCCCACCAAAGAGCATAGACATCCTCTCCCCGCGAACCGCCACGAGGCACTACCTTCTCACGCACACACACCCCGTCTATAATACCCTCGACAACCTCCACCACACACGACACCCTACCATTCGATGTATACGTGCACCTACGGCCGCCGACTACTTTCTGCTCGTTCTCCCCTTGCCGGGGTTACGGCCAATTCGTCGCCATCATGTCGTTACCAGTCGCTATCCAGTCGGCCATTTTCTACTACCTCGCTTGCACACCATGCAACGAGATGAAGGCGTTTAGGAAGGCGAAGAAGAAGGCCAAGGAGGAAAGAGAGGTCAAGCGACGCATAGAAATGGAGCAGCCGGGACTGTACCGTCATCCCGACCCCTTCCACACCAACCCCTACTGGGCCGAGGAGATGGCCATGGGACCCCACCTGCCCAAGAAGTCGGCAAGCAAAAACGCCAGCCAGAGAGGCCTGCAGAGTGCTGGCCGCGCGAGTACCGCTGCGAGTTTTGGATGTGCGAGCACCGCCGCCGAAAGTACCGGCCCCGTCAGCCCGACAATCAGCCAGGAGCAGGCACGGAAACTGTCTGGCGATGGGTGGAACAGGACGTTATACCAACGCGAAGACGAGGAGCTGTGGGGCCACAATCTGTCTGGCATGGGCCACAAGCTCATGGACAACATCGTCGGCGCAGGCAAGACGGCGGGACGCTACGTCGAGGAGAAGCTGGGTCGCGAGAAGGCCATCACGGACGAAGATCGCGAGAACTTTTACACCACGCCGCGGAACCCCCCAGTCAACGACTACCACCCCCCAATTGTCGGAAGCAAGCCTTCTCGTCCCGACGCCCTCAAGTGGATGTTGCAGCCGCCGCCACCAGCCAAGCTCATGGAAGGCCGAGTACCTGTCACCAGAACACACAGCACCAGCACCGTCGGCAGCAGAAGAACCATGGCTTCTGAGGAGCCTCCCCTTGACAGGCTCGTCCGCGAAAAGGCGCTTCAGAAGAAGCTGCGGCAGGCCGAGAAGCCCCGCCATGACGAGACCCCCTCGGAATCGGAACTAATCGATTCGCTTATCGGGTCAAGATCTAGAAAGTCAACGGTCTCGAGCAAGAACATGTCCAACCGCAGCCGCAGCCTCTCGTTGGAATCCGAAGTATCATCAGACGGCGAACTGGTAGAGAGAAGACGCAGAGCCCGCGCCAGAAGAGTCCCCGCCACGCCGGAAGAGACGTCTTCGGATGAGGACGACTACGTTCAGCACCGCGCTTGGGACTCGCTGGGACACGCGAGCCCTCCCCGACGGCCCAAGCTAGAAACAATCACCAGCTCCCGGTCAAACACCAGACAGGCATTGAAGGCACGGCCAAACGGCACCAGACCTAATGCCACGGCCAAGGACGCCGACATCACACCCAAGGCCTCGACCAACCCGATCGTCCTCAAGTCGGATGAGAACACACCGACTACACCAGCAACCATTTCATAACACGTCCCCAGGGACACAAAACTTTCCTTTCCTTGTGGCCCCATTTGCCACTTTTCTATGGGGGGGGCCATCAACTGCATTATTACAACTTGGGGGGCATAGCGTTCAGGCAAGGGCATCTGCATTACAACGGATTGGTTCGGCATCGGCGTTGAGATGTGCGCAAAAGCAGCAAGCAGCATACGGAACATGATTTCTTGATTTTCCCCAGAAGGAGGATTGGTTTGGGTTGATTTCTTTCTTCTTGCTCACCAAGGGACGACTACTTTTTACTCAGTCTGATCCCTCATTCATTCTCCTTTCTCACTTTGACACTTGGATGCGCACATAGATGCGATCAAGCTTCCACTTCTTTTTCAGCTTCCCTTTGTTATGGCATGCTAGCAAGCAAAATAGGAACATGAGGGTATTATCTCTTTCCGTGAACTTTTTTCTCTTTTTCCATTTCCACCAACCTGATGTCTCTCCCAATCATGATGAACGCCGCCCCATCTATCAATAGTGACTTGGAAAAAGCGGTAGGTATCCTCTGCCTCGTCTACAAATGCATGCCACCATCCTCGTCGTCATCCTGACCAAGGCCTCTCATCTGCTCCTCCATCGCCCGACGAAGCTCCTCGTCCGTCAGCCGGCCGCCGGTCCCGTTCGCTCGCTGCCCTGGCTGAGCATCCAGCTGGATCTCCCCGTTGCGTATCGTGCCCGTCTGGAAGGTGCCGTCCAACCATGCAGGGTGCGCGCTCGGCGCAGCAGCAGAACCCGCGCCGTTCGCAGTCCTCTCCTCCTCGTCCCTCGCAGCAGCCAATCCATTCGTTGCTGTCGTCGTCGCAGCACTAGCAGTTCCATTCACGCCCGTTCCATTAGTACCTTCCGCCTTGTCCCCCTCGGCGTCGACCTCGACCTCCTCCTTGCTGCGGAACTCGTTCCAGCTGTGCCCGCGCTCCTCGACCTCGGCGCGGATGATGGCGACGCGCTCCTCCATGCGGGCGATGACGGCCTCGTTCTCGCGGATGGCCTCGACGCAGTCCGGGTCCGGGCGGCCGGCGGCGGCGTCGGTGGCGGCGTCGAGGGTTGTCGCGAGCCCTTCGGCGAAGGGCTTGAGCTGCGCGTTGGAGTACTGCAGGTGCAGGATGGAGTTGCGGATCTCGAGGACCTTGAGGTGCAGGGTGGGCAGGGAGAGGTCTTTGAGGGCGGCGGCGAAGCGGGTGGGGGATATTGGGGCGGTGTCGGCGGAGGACATGGTTGTGTTTGCAATGTTGGTTTTTTGTCTTCTTTCTGTTTTTTTCTGATGGTTGGTGAAGTGAGAGGTGAGGAGTGAAGGTAGGTCAAACGTCGAGGTGGTTTTGGTGGAGGATGGTGTTTCGTTTGTTGCGTTGGGAAGGTGTGACGTAGGTGAGGATGGGCGCGATCGTGCGCTGCTTTGGCGATGGTCGTCGCAGGGTGAGCTTTGGTGTAGGAGTGTAGTGGTGGTGTTGCGTAGGTAACGTAGTGTGATGGACAGCTTCCTGCCAACCCAACCTCGGCGCTGGGTTCTTGCTAAGCAGCAGCAACGGCAGAGCAGCAGGAACAAATGTAGGTTGCCAGCTAGGTACGCAAACCGCGGGGTGGAAGGTTCCTGCAGTGGGGTTACCAACAGGGGAAAGAAAGGTTGGAGGGTGTGGTGATACGACACCCCCATCGACATCATCTTTATCGATAACGACCAATCGTACCTTGAGGCCCTGCCGGGTTTGACTAAACTCACACCACGCCGTGGTCCGGAACAGACCGCCGCCGAACCGTTGGTGCGGCCCTGATTCCGTCACTCAAAGAATTTCTGGAGTCGATGACTTCTTCGGTGCGCACTCATCGAACCACGCAACGTTGGAAGTTTCGATAGGAAGTGGGAGCTTTTGTCCCCATCGAGACGGGAATTACCCCCTGGAACACCTGATTCCCATCGGATCCCGCACTCGGCACCGGCGCATTGAGGAGTGAACAAGCTCCCCAGTGCGCTGCAACGACCGGCCCGAACGGGGCTCCCAGGAGCCATGAATACCTCACTCGTCCTCCCCGCGCGATCCCTCCTCGGCCTCGGCCTGCGCGCAACATGCCGCCGCGCCGCAACCTCCTCCTCACCATTGCGGCTCCTCTCGACCTTCTCCGCCCCCCGCGTCACAAGGTCATCATGGCCACCGATCCATCGTAACCTCTGGCCCTCGCCCGCAGCAAGGGCGACGCAACCCCGCTACGCCTCCTCCTCCTCGTCCGCCAAATCCACAATCATCCGCGAATACGAAGACCTCCCCGCAGACTACAGAGACAAGACCGGCCTCCCCTTCCGCGAGAAGGACCTCACCGCCGCCGAGGTCAAGGCCGTCTTCGGCCCCGCGATCAAACCCAACGCCGCCAACCGCCTGCTCAGAATCCTCCACGGCCGCCGCGTCGCCGGAACCCTCGACGACCCGATCTTCACCGTGAACACCGCCTCCTTCCGCCCCGAGCAGCGCGCCGCCGCGCTCGAGTACCTCCGCGACAACGTCCCCGTCGACGAGATCCTCAACGCCGGCCTGCGCGCCGAGGACGAGCTCGCGCAGCTGGAGAAAGAAATCGCCGACCAGGCCGACGGCGACGCTGCCGCCGACACCGACTCGACCAGGACATCTCTCAGAAACAGCGACAAGGACAACGCTCCCGAGGAGATCAAACCGGACCCGGTGTACGGCTACAGCGTCATGGACGCCATCCGCGCCAAGAACCAGGCCAAGGCCCGCGAGGAAGAAGCCCGTCTCGCGCGCGAGGCCGCAGAGAAGGGCCTCCCCCCGCCCGTGCCCGGCGGCGCCGTCGCCACGGTCCCCATCAAGCGGCCGCCCATGAGCCCGCGCATGCAAAAGTGGCAGGAACAGGGCCAAATCACCTCCGACCTCGACGCCCCGCCGGAGCTCACCCTCTTCGAGCGCCTGCTGCCCTCCTACGCCGTCGTCGCGCTGCTCGTCGGCGCCCTCGCCGCCGTTGCCATGGTCTACTCCCCGCCCCACGACACCGAGCGCCTGTACCCCGAGGTCTCCGCCTCCACGGCGACCGTCGGCTTCCTCATCGGCCTCAACGCCCTCGTCTACGCCGCCTGGCACGTCCCGCCGCTGTGGGGCTTCCTCAACCGCTACTTCGTCATGGTGCACGGCATGCCGCGCGCCGTGACGATGCTGACGGCCAACTTCTCGCACGCATCGCTGAGCCATCTCGCGACCAACATGGTCGGCCTGTGGTTCGTCGGCACCGCGCTGCACGACGAGATCGGCCGCGCGAACTTTTTAGCGATATACATGGCCTCTGGCGCGCTCGGCCTGCTCGGCAGCCTGACCATCTACACGCTGCGGGGTATCCTGACGGTGTCGACGGTCGGCGCGTCGGGCGCGGTGTTCGGCACGGCGACGGCGTACTTCTGGATGCACCGCTTCGACACGTTCAAGATCCTGGGCTTCCCGCCGGACCCGATGAACGGGCCGCAGGGACTGGGTTTCCTGGCGGTGCTCCTGGGTGTGCACATCGCCGCGCTGTTCCGGAGGGGCAAGCAGACGGTCGACCTGACGAGCCATCTGTGCGGGATGTTGGCTGGGTTGATTGGCATTGAGCTTGTCACTGGAAGGAAGGAGGTTCCCAAGGCGAGGGAGGATCTCGTGAAGGATGCGCCGCCGAGGGAGGATGGGGATGAGGATGTGAAGGCGTGAAGAGGTGTGTGTGTGTGTGATGTTGTAGAGTAGAGTGAGTGAGTGATATGGGGCAGGGGATGATGGATAGATATGTCCTATTGTACTACTATATAGTGTACGCAAAATACCACTTTTCAGTTTTATGGCAAATGTTGGTTGTTGTCAGACTGGATGCTTATAGGTGTCTTCCAAGGATCGGTATGGTGGTCGAATCTCTTCTATCAGGGAGAGGAGGCGTTTGAGGAGCCGAGTCAAGCTCATCGTCCGGCACTTCCACCGTCAGCTTTTTATACGTCAGGAATACGCAAAAGCAAGCCTTGCGATGAGAACATAGCAAGGGTCTTCAAGCCGCCTATCAGACGAAAAGCAAATGGGATCTCGTTATGACATGGCCCCGCTCTGGAACAACAGATCTTACATTTTGAGGTACAACATAAAGAGGTCAACTGGTGTTTATATGCCCCAGAGATGATGACGAAGCTACTGATGGCCGTACATCCATAGGGACAAACTCTTTGCATTTAGTTCGAACACAACGACTAAGAAGCGGGCTTCGATCTTTCGGGTTGTTGAACGAAGACAACATTGGGCTGACAACGTGTGCTGAGATGCTGTTACTTCAAGCCTTTCCACCGTTTTCTATCTAGGCCTTGGATCAACGGTCCGTACGAGACTCGGCGTATATTTGAGTATGGCTCGGCGCGTCGTTCTCCGGCTGTGCCATCACACGAGAATGGGGAATCAGCCCGTCTCTCAGGATTCCAGTTATGAAGACGGTAGTTCTACCACAGATCAACGAGTTCCAATAGATTGCCGCAGTAGGCTCCCTTGCGCCGTCCTCTAGTCATCGCGCTCAAGTCTTGATTCAGTCTCTTGCCGGATGAATATAAGGTAAACACTGGAACTGACGATAAGATTTTTTTCACCAAATTGATCTTGGTATCTGCATAGTCCTGATGATTTTAAATGTAACCGGCAACCCGGCCATCCCGCCAGTATAACGGCAAGTAAGGAAGAGTCATCGGGGCTTCACTTTGATGGACTCATTGATACTCCACATTTGGCTTCTTCTCCGATTAATTCAAAATCAAATATGCAAACACACAGTGGACGAAGAGTAGGGTAGTGCTACAGGACTGCAAGCGTCGACCAGGGATGCCAAAGTCCTGTAGCAGAGGTTGGATGCTGATGAACGGAAGAGCAATCTCACCAGGCTCAGAAGATTGTCTGATTTGGTTTAAACTTGACATGTCTCTTCTTATATAGTTCCTCGATCTTTCTACATGATGGCATGATCTGTGTTACATGGATGGCATGCTCCGCGTACTGCGTCAGCTAAACTTACGACTCAAGCATGAGGCAGTAGCGGCTAGGTCTGGGATGTATTTATTCAGCTTTGCCAGGCTACAAGCCTTGCGCCAAGCAATAAACGGGGAAGCTGAGTGCGAGAATTTCACTTTAATGGTGACTTGGAAGACGGGCAAACGGTGACGCAGAGGTTGGTCCGCCACTGTCGATGAAGTCTGCAGACTACGCTTCCTTTCCGTCTGTCATATTCGCTACTGGGTTATTTGACGAATACATATGAACCCGAGTATTTCGGAAGACCTTGAACCTTTGGATTCAGCCACAATGCTTGATGTAAACCTTGAAGATGTTATCCTAAGAAAAACGTCCCCAGAGAATATGTCGATTGCCTGTTCTTCCCTTTCTTCAGATCTTGACTCACAAAGTATGCCGCCTTTTATATCCCCCAAATTCTCACCAGCATTTAATACGATGACATACCTTCCTTCTTGGCCGTGAATGTTCGCTGATCAGGGAGCTCTCATGCTACTACGTCGCTTGGAAGCAGTCCAACCCTTGCGTACTTATTCCCCAAAACCAGCTCAGAGCAGATCATACATATTAGGCTATCGCGGAATCACGCAGCCTTCATAGCCAAAGGAGAAGAGCTGTAGACCTCTAAGCTGGATGTCCAACCGATAACTGCTCATTGTCCAGCAGGCAAACGTTCTCTTCTACACCCATTACCATCTTTACCGGATCTATGAGCTGTCTTTACTTCCTTGACACGCTACAACAAATGTCCTCATTCTTTCCAGTTGCCTTGATTCATATAGCTCACCAAGTCTTGACGCGCAATCTTCATTTTGAATCAAAGTGGTATAATTGAGTCGTTCCTAGAGGCAAGTCCATTCCTGCCAGCCGTTTCTATGTTGTACACACGTTTTGGGGAGTCTATGATATAAACATGATCTGATCTTACACGAGGTCATTAACTGCCTCTCATTTACAACCTTCTCCTCATCATACAGCCACACGGGCCGCGACACCCGGCCCCGTCGCCCCAGGCTGCTTCTGCGCCGGCGCCGACGCCAACCTCCTCAACGGCTGCACCGAAATCTGCGTCGTCACGACATTAATATCCCTAATCTCCACCTCAATCAGGTCATCGACCTTGATCTCCGCCATCTTCGCGAACCCGCTCAGCCGCGCGAGGTCGATCGACGCCGAGAGGTTATAAAAGCTCGCCAGGCGCCCGCGCAGGCCGAACGCGTACAGCCCGTCCACGACAAATGTGAACGTCGCGGGGAGCGGCGCCTCGCCGAAGCGCCACGCGCGCAGCAGCGCCTGCGCGATCCACTGCGTCGGGCCGTCCTTGTTGTCGACCTGCTTGATCTGGCGCTGCTGCGCCTGCAGCATCGGCAGCGCGGGGGCGAGGGTGCTGCGCTTCCACGGGAGGAAGTCGGCCTCGGCGCAGTCGGTGCCGGCGAGGGAGGCCTGCGTGGCGCGCTCGCGGGCGAGGGCGGCGTGGATCTGCCAGTGGACGACGAGGTCTGCGTAGCGGCGCAGGGGGCTGGAGGACTTTGCGTAGGCGTCGAGGCCGACGGAGTAGAAGGGCGCCGGGTCGATGGCGAGCTCGGAGGTGCCGACGAGGGCGAAGAGGGCGTGGAGGGTCTCGACGGGGATGGGCTTGCCCTTGAGGGTGAGGGGGTCGAGCTGCGTCCTGCGGAAGGCGGCGAGGGCGGACTTGTTGCGGATGGCTTCGGGCTGCGTGCTGTAGGGGATGGGGATCTTGCGCTCGGCGCAGAAGCGGGCGGCGACCTCGCCGGCGGTGTGCATGAGGCGCTCGACGAGGCGGTCGGCCTCGGTGGTGGTGTGGTCGGAGAAGCGGATGAAGGGGTCGCCGACCCAGGTGATGGAGGAGCCGGGGATGTTCGGGTCGCCGTAGGCGGAGGTGGGCGCGAGGGAGACCTCGGGGGCGTTGAAGCGGGCTTGGAAGGGGGGCAGCTGGCCCTTCTTTTCGCGCTGGTGTTTGAGGGCTTTGCAGAGGCGGTTGAGGAGGAGGAGGTTGTCTCTGTCGGTTTGGGAGAGGGCGGAGGCTTTGGTGATTTGTTTTGTTGGTGTGGAGGGGGGTGGCGGGGTTCCGACGAAGAAGGGGGTTGTGGAGGGTTGCTGGGTGAGGAGGCCGGGCAGGACTGCGGCGACTTCGTTTTTGGGGACGTGGAGGACGTTTTTGATGATGCCGGGCTCGACCTTGTGGTCGAGGATCTGGCCCTGGTCGTTGACCTTTGCGCTGAAGGTCAGGGTGGGCTGGCCCGGGTCGAGCGAGAATTGCTGCTCGAGGTCGCGGGGGAGCATTTTGTTCGGGAAGCCGGGGAGGTAGAGACTTGAAGGTGCTTGCTGGAGGCGGCGGGCGACGTCGGAGTGGGGGTCGATGGTCGAGGCTGGGTCGGCAATGTGGACGTGGATCCAGTATACGCCGGGCGTGTCAGTCGATTCGACGGAGAAGCCGTCGTCGACGTCTGTCGTCGACTCAGCGTCCACGCAGAAGACGGTCGTGTCTCCCCAGTCCCGTCTGCTCCCGGCGGCGATGTCTGGCCTGAGGGAGGCATTGACGTCGACGAGGGGCATCTGAATCGGGGTGCCTCTGTGGACTTTCGCATCGGGGAAGCGATACTCGTAGCGTGCCGGAATCTCCCACGGTGGGATCCAGCCGATCTCTTGGAGGAAGGTGAAGGCGGTCCAGTGGGCGAGCCACTCGTCTTGTGTGTAGCAGTTTGTCAGGCGCAGGATGGTGGAACCGAGAGTCTCGAGCTGCGACGCCTTGGGCACGATGCGGTGGCAGGCCCAGAGCTCCATGAACCGGATGTAGTCCAGGTCCCGGTTGCTCCACATCATGACCTTGTCCGCTTCCTTCTCGCTGGGTCCAATCATGCCGTGCGGCGTCCACTCTCTCCTCTGCCGGCTGGCCTCGATGACGCCGCGCGCCTTGAGGATGAACTGGCCGAGGCTGTTCTGTTTCAAAAGGGTCAGGGACTCGGCGGGCTTCTCGCGCAGCGCCGCGCCCTCGATCAGCTCGCGGACCTGGATCTCCGTCCTGCGCAGGATGCGCGCGTCGGAGTCAGGCCGCACCTCGTAGATGTAGTTGCGCCGGTGCCATCGGAGGTTCAGGGGCCGGAAGCCCCATTCGTCGCGCTGCAGGGCGCAGTGCACGGCGTATAGGGCGTGCGGGGGGAACTTGTCCTTGACCTTGAGAAATTCGGGCAGCAGCTTCTCTGCGATTTCCTCAAGGCTCAAGTAGTCCGGCTTGTCGGGGAGCGCGAGAAAGCCACTCGCGTGGTCGAGCTTGTCGTGGGCCTGGTAAAAGGAGACGGAGTTGGCGCGGAAGGTTGTCAGGGCCTCCTGCAGACGGGCGGCGGTCGCGAGAGCGTCTTCGTTTTTGCGGTGGGAGAGCACGTTGCGTGGGTTAGAGACTGGCTTCGGGGGGATGATGTCTGTAATGTAGCGGAAGCTGGCGGGGTTGATGAAGTTTGTGAGAGTGAAGAGCGTAGGAATGTTTTGCTCGGGGACGACCTCGCCCGTGCTCATGTAAAAGTATTTCAGGCCGTGGTGATCGCCGAGACAGATGGCTAGGATCGGCAAGCGTCCTGATCCGTACCTGCGTCTTGTTAGCAAAGCCGTTGTGCTGTCATGGAACTGCGAATCTCACCTCGTCTCCACCAGATCACCGGCCACAAGCGCCGACGTAGAGCCTCTCAGGTCCTCCAACTCATCGCCGTCATAAAGAGCGCGGTTGGCCTGGCTTTTGTTGTCGTTGGAATCGGTGTACTGGCCGTTGATCGCCTCCGTCGAACCCGGAAGCATGTCAGGCCTGGTCAGGTAGTTGGACAGCGGGATGTCTCTGGTCGGCAGATCGGACAGAAGCCGCTTGGCGGGGATGTGATTCTCGGACTCCCAGGCTCGGAGACGGTCCCTGATATCGGACTGTTCACGAATCCTTTCCATTTCCTCGGCCGAGAGGTCGTGGGATGCGACCCGGGGTCTCATTGCGCCTCCTCCTCGTCCTCCCCTGCCGCGTCCTCTGCCACCTCTTACATTCGCGAAACCCCGATCTTGGCCACATGGCTGAGTTTGCTCATCAGTAAAGTGATTCACGATATAAGAGCCTTCACCAGGGCACTCACTCTCGCTGGGCTGACGTGGGTCTCTTGAAAGCTAGACCCGGTGACCACCCAGGGAACCGGCGTCCTAGCCGTAAGACTCTGAAAGCGGCCAGACGGCCGACTCAACCTGGACAACATCTCTGGCAAAATTGTAGCGATGTTGTGAAGAAATTGTGATGAGTGGCGGCCCTCACCATGAGTCCTCGGGATCTCAGAGCGCAATGCACCAAAATTTCTGGCCGTGACGTTTGGCCACCTCGGACCCACCCGGTTCCACAAGCGCGCTATCACGTGACTGCATTGAAAAGCGTATTGCGATGCAGCGATATATTTGGACCTTTGCCTCTGGGATTCCATACTTCCATCACCCATCGTAAACGGATGAATTCTAGTGGCTGAGCGCATTGCGTGGTGTCAAGCACCTGTGGGGAGGCTCATGTTAGTCTCGTCAGGCCAGAGAGCATTAAGAGAACAAACTTCTTTAGACAAAGCACAAGACACAGTCAGCGCATTCTGAACCAGGCTCGACCCCTCACAAATGCACTGCAGAGAAAACCCTGAGGCGTCGTTGTACGGCCAATTGATGTTGAGATGCCTCCACAGCCTGAGCCCAAGTCGCTTGCAGTCATGGTCCAGTATCTGCTCAATGTAGCCTACAGCTTCTACGCAGCATTCCTCACTCCCCACGCCTCATAACCATAGAATCTACGTGTGCCATGAGACCGTACCGACGAAGCTGCGGTTTCCCAATGAGGCAGTGGATACAACCCCCGGCGCCGGTCCGGCCCCACTCCCGCAAACCCACCACCGGAGACGGATGATCGTCGTTGCCATGGCTCCCGACCTTGACAGTAATGGACGCCAGCCAGGAACAAACCTGCCGTGGCTTCAAGCCGCCCAAACCCGGGCGTCATCATCACCCTTCGGCCCGAACTGCCTCCCCCGAGCTGTCTCGGCTCCCACCAGCACCGGATCTCCACTGCCGCCCCAAGTCTCAGTTCACTACCGAACACTCGAGGCGCCATGTTCGCCGATCCGGTCCGAATCCGTCCCTCCCCCCCCCCAAAAAAAAAGAGAGGCGCAAACAATGATCGTCAAATTTCATCATTGACAGACACCAAAGGGCATCCACCGCAATCTTGCCCGGCGCCTGTTCACATGGCCAACACGCCCCAAATGACGAACTCCACACTGCCAAAGCTCATGCCACATGGGTTTCTCTCCCTCGACCTGACAAGTTGACAATTGACAATCTGCTGCGACACAGGAATCAGGCGAGAATCCGTCCATCAAGCTTAATCCTAACCCCCCCTCCCCACCCGAGCAAATGCAACCGCAAAGTCGCCGTCGATACCACCCCAACTTCACCAACCTCCCCCGGAAAAAACCCCCCGTTTCACTAACCCAGAATGTTTCGTTTTGCACAAAATCCTTCCCGCGGAGATAAAATAAAGCACTCCGAAACAGAAACCTGCCAGGAACCAGGGGGGGGGGGAGCAAAAGAATTTACCAAGGCGCACGTGGCATTGTAAGGTAAATCAAGCAACAAGTCTCGGCACGTCCAAGCTCCCCTTCTTCCCCCTTCCTCCCCAATACCTCACAAAAAGACTGTGCATCTACAACCAACCGTCCCTGCAAGCAAGAACAAAAACCACACCGCCTCATGGCAATGTATCTGTATCGCGCTCAAATCATCTGAACATCGGGCGCAGCCAGTCCAAACTCCTCCCCCCCTTCAGCGCCCGTTTCCCATCACAAAAAAAGAAGCATCCTGCCTTCCTTCTCAAGCGTTCTAGCCACAGGCAGGGAAACCCCTCGACGTCTCCCCCCCAAAGTGCCGGGACACTAAACAACCTCACGAAACGAAACCAACCTACCCCTAAATTGAACCCGCACCCCAAATTGAACCCCGATAACTAACCCACGGAAGACGACCCTTCCGAACCACGCTCCAAATCATCTCCCCTCCCCCCCACCCGCCGGGAATGGAAATACCACTACCGAAAAAGAACCATCGTCTGGCTTCCCAATAAAGCCCGTCGGTGATGATCTGACCTCATACAGAACAAGCCAGGCTACCTACTCTTTCCCCAAGAAGAAGAAGGCAAACTCCCCCCTCGTCCCCGCCCCCTCATTCCGCAGCCGTGACGTGAACCAACACCAGAGCCCCGAGCGCAAGAACCGCAACCAGAAAACTACCGTTAGATTTCACTGCCCGCAAGAAGCAACAGATCCAGGGGTCCATCCCAATTCCCATTCCATCACATCCCAATCCCCCCCGTCTCATCATATCACATCACCATTACACCTTACTCACATCCCATACCCACGGACCGCCGTTTATCCAAAATATGCCGATGTCATCCTCCTCCTCCTTCTCCCCAGCACCAGCAGCAGCTGCAGTAGGAGATAATCTCTGTTTCACACACACAGCACGACGTCCGAGTGGCTTAACGCCGAGGGAGCTATCAACCAGGTTCCTGGGTTCAGCTTCACCCTCTTCCTGCCCATGCCAGCACGTCGCGCCCAATCCTGCGACGATCCATCGCCCGTCCGACGCCATGATCCTCGCGTTGTAATCTACTTACCGCCCTCGCAGCGCTTGCACACTTACCTACCTGCCTGCCTGCCCCCAAAACGCTGACACGCTGCACCTCGAACGATTCTCTCCTGTGACAAGCACGGAATGCAACGCAGCCCAAACCTTCCCACGGACACGTTCACGTCTCCTGCATGTCACATACGAATCAGACACCAAAAAACGTGTCGCGGCGGCACAGGTGGGAGTTAAATTCTTCTTCTGTTTTTTGTGAGAGGGGGCGGACGCCTGTGAGCGACACCGTTGACAAATGCTACGCTACAACCCATCTTATCCTTCTCCCCTTTGAGCAATGATCCGCCTCTCTGGACGGGTCCATCACTCTGTGCGTGTGATGAAATGGAAAAAGTGACAGGCGGAAACCGCGGCAGTTCCCATCTCCTTACAGTAACTCCTCCCCCCCTTATGCATCTCGCTATCACCGTCTTCCAACTCCTGGCCGTGAAGCCCCTCCCGCGCACACAAAAATCGCTCTTGAGAGAATATTCGGGGAACAAAAGGGAGATAATAGACACTATGAAAATAAATATGTATACATATTTGATTTGGGGGTATAAGAAACAGTGCTGCTAGTGTCATTACGTCGAGTCTTGCAATCTCGCTGTTGGAGTCTAACGGGCGTCGTAAAATTTGCGGTTCGAATTAAAGGGTCTGAGCATGGGCTGCAGCAAGTCAAGCATCCCATACCGCAGCGTTATGCTTGTCCACGCCGGACCTTGTTCCAAAAACGCTTCATGACGCCGCGGTCATTGGTCTGAGCGTTCCACTGGTCCATGGCCGCGAACTGACGTTCAATGCTTTCTTTTGACGTCCCATCCCGGGCAAACGCGGGCGCGGCAAAGTCGTCTCGCAATGCGTTCGACTGGGATTTCCTGCCGGGCGCGGGAGGGCAGCATTTTGCTTGCCAGCCGTAGATCTGGTCGTCGTGAGCCCGCAGGTCGGGTCGAGTGAGGGTCATGCGTAACGTCATCTCCCTCGTCTCGGCTGCTGCGTACTCGTTGTTCGACGGCTGAGGGGAATATGCCCTGTCGCCCTTCAATGGCGGTGGCGGCCGGAGGGCGGTAGCATTTTCGAGTGTCTGAGGCGTCTTGGGGGAGTCCGAGTCGAGAGAACCATCCTCACTGTATATCGACGACCTATCGTCCGCAAGGAAAGTGCGGAGGTTGTCCGACTCGTCTGCTGGTACCGCCTTTGAGCGTCTGCTCTTGGGGTCCTTGCTGTTCCTTGCCGCCTCTGGAGACATGGCTTCCCTGGACGGGAACCCAAACTCAATGACCTCGTCAAACCTTTGCGGGGATGCAAGATACGCACGAAGCTTTAGACGGGCCTCGGGATCTTGGTAATGTGCGGCCTCGGGGTCAAAAGCCGCCACGGTGTCTTGCGGACTATGTTTCGGTGTGATGAGAGACAGGGCGCGGGATCTGCGGCGACCATGACCCGGAGAGGTGGCTTGGGGGCTGCTCGGGGCGTTGCCAAATATCGGAGAGCCGGGGTTGCTCGTAACGCCTTGCGTTGTGCCAGGCCGGTTCATGTTGAGCGAGGTACGGCCGAAAGGCATCTTGGATATGGACAAGTGCCTGCGAAACGACGGCCTGCGCTGTTTCGGGGCTGGCGCCTCCTCTTGTAGGTTCTGGTGGTAGTCATCAAGGTGCAGGCGCAGATCCAAGTCGTCATCCTCTTCCAGCCAACGGAAGCTGTCGTAGAAAGAATCCCGCTTGTTCTTTGGCGACGTTGGAGACGTCGGCATAATCTTCTCCGGCAGCTGCTTCTTCTTCTGTTCCGGCCGCACAGGCTTGGACTTCTTTGGCATCTCCCTCTGGCTCGGCTGGGACTCCATGGTCTGGGGTCGGACCGACAATGTCGGGCTCCACAATTCGTCTTGTCCTACGACGCTTGACGCTCTCCTTCGGACCTTGTAGACGGCCTCATCAGCCGGGTCGAGAATGATGTCGTGCCTGCGGTTCAGGCCCGAGGCGAGCTGCTCTTCGGTGATGATGTGCCTCTTTTTGATCTTGTCGGGGAGGCGGACGTAGACAGACGAGGCGCCGGTGGATGTGACGCGGGACCGGCGAGAGTTGCGTCTCTTGACCCGGTCGGAGACTTGGTCGGAGGCAAGCCTGGCCTGTCGTGCCTTGCGGCGCTGCTTGATGGTCTGGGTCTGCGGGTTGGGGCTGGTCTCCGGACGATCCAGGAAGGGGTCGAGGAAATTTGGTGTTTGAGGGGGAGCCGGTGCGAGGCTGGCGAAGTGAAGTCTTTCGAGGGAGCTAAAGTACTGTGGAAAGATTTAGCAGCGATACAAAGGCAGGATGGCGGAATGTAAGTGAGATCAAGAATGGAATTGAATTGAGAAACAACGAGGGCATGCAATGTCTTAATGCAGGAACGAGCGAAGGGGTTGAGCGAGAATGCGGGAGCCGTGGCCATGGTGTTCCTGGCGCGGTACCAATGCCAATGCCACTGGGCCTGAGACTGGGACTGGGACTGGGTACGGCTTCTCCAGTGTGAACTGGGTCTGCCTGCGTGCGCTGCGCCTAACTAAGGTACTCGCGAAGGAAGAGCGTACCGTGTAGGGTATGCCTGTGCTCGTTCGTACCTGTGGTGGTGTCGTGTTGCGTCGTGTTGTGCTGTTGGTGGGCGGGACCTGCATTGCATCTGCTGAGGTGCATGACGGATGGAGCTTTACTAGTATGGAGAGGGAAGCGATGCCGCAGTTGAGTTGCAGCAGAAGGAGTAGAAGAAGTAGTAGTTGCAGCAGCGCAGCACTTGCATCACTTGCACACCAGCCGCCGACAAGACATCGAGATCAGCAACGAGGAGCGACAGAAACAGAGCAAGCTCGGGACGAAGCTCGGGGTTGGGGGTTAAAGCCTTAATCCAGCCATTTGGAGTTTGGGGTCCGGTACTTGAGAGAGAGGCAGAGACCGAAGGAGAAAGAAAGGTACACTGGTACATGACCAACAACTGGAAACACCTCAACTCCCACCTGAGATGGGCTATTATTGAGTGGGCTGAGGTACCGTGGGGAGCAGGCCCTCCCTCCCTCCCAGTCCCAAGGCTAGGTACCTAAGGTAAGGTAGGTAGTAGGTAGTGATGATCCATGACTTCACGGAAGACTCCAGCCAGTCAGTCCAGCCCAAAGTGCAGAGTGCCAGCCCACCGACCTGTGTTCAATTGAGACAGGAGCAACGGCCCTCGGAATAGGCAAGGAGCGGCGGCACCTTCAAGGAGTCAAGACTCAAGAGCCATGCCGCCCTGCCCTGGGCCGGACGTGTGGGAAAAGCGTCCGTGGAGCACGTCAAGTCAGGTCAGTGCATCGGCGCCAGTGCCCGTGTCAGTGCATCCTGCGCTGCTGCAGCTCTGCATACGGTATTGATGCAAGGTGCATGACCCAGGTCTACCTCAGTCTGCCTTCAACTCAGAAGAGGGCCAGAAAAAGGGCGGCGAACAGACGCGATACACGACACCATGGGGGAATAGCCTGCGAGGCCACGCCGCACCAGAGACACCATGCGCGCAACCGGTCTAGCTCCATGCTCCTTTTTAGCCAACGGCACCACTTGGCGGCCCGGGGGGCTCCATGGAATGTGGGAAGAGAAGGGGAGTTGGGATGGTCCAGCAGAGAGAGAGAGAGGCCGTTGCAAGACCACCGCCGTACTTGAGCAATCTTTGGTACGGCAAATGCTAGGCTTTGGGATGGGGCTTGTTGGAGGGAGGGATGTGACGAACGAGGACGAACGACATCGGCGGGACAGAGGAGAGACAATGACGGATCTTCGGCCCCAAGATTGACAACTCCCGATCTGCAACGAGCCAGACTGAGACAAAAGTCGTTCGGTCCTTTCCTTGGGGCTCTCCCTCTAGCACAACGGCAATTGACTGACGATGGCTGGATTTTGTGGACCAGGCTGCCCAGTCTGGCCTGGTGTGCTGATAATCCAGACAAGGCAGGCAATATCAGGGCGAGCCGTGTTGGGACGATAAAGAGACGGGATTGGAAGAGATGAGGCTGGGCACGCGAGAGAGGAGGTCCCGAGAGCGCGGACACGACGAGATTGGACCGACAGGGCCCTGGTGTTGTTGTTGTTGATTGTCTGTTTTTGGGAAGTGTTATTTCTCGCAGTTGGCGAGTCATCTTCCCAACACCAAGGTCGCGGCGAGTCGTTGTCCAATACGAGTGCGTGATGGCCTCTCTCTCTTGGTGTGTTTGTTTGTGCCTCACCCCTCACTTCTTTCTCGTTCGTTCTCTCTGCGCGTCCTCGCTCTTCAGCGGCTGGCTGGCATGCATGTGCAGACTAGCGCACGTCGTCTTCACGCTTGCGCCTGTGCCTGACAACACACCTCTCGCCCGCGCTGACTGGCTGCGTCGGAGGTGATATTGGGGGTCGGATGCATGAAGGTGTGGGGGGAAGACGAACAGCTGGGGGCAGAGGGAAGAGGCTGCTGGGTGTTGGTTGGACGGAAAAGAGTGCGTGGTGATGGGGGCATGCTGTGAGTGCGTGTGCGCGCGGTAAGGGGTTGAGAGGGGAGACAGTTGAGGCTAACGCGGGCGGTTCTTTTGGGTGCATGTCTCAGTCTCAGTGGGTGGTGGATGCTGATGAACACCAAACACCCACAGCAGCGGCAGCAGCAGCCAATTCGCTTCCACAGGGACCTGAGCTTGAACGGGCAGCAATCCCAATGTGAAGGGAAACGAACCCACACACACAACCCCGGCCAGTCGGCGCCAACCAGGAAAGCCCCCGACTGCAACTGCGCAGGCAGACAGGAACGCGGGATTCAGGCGAGAGCTCCAGGCGAACAGCTGGTCAGCAGCAGGCAGGCAGGCAGGCAGGCGAGAGGAGGCAAGAGAGATACCCCGGGCTCGGGTTCTGGGCCGCAGCTTGCTGCAGGTCTGGGCCCTCTTTGCCGTCCCTGCCCTACCAATACCACCTCACGTTGCCTTGAGCCCTGTAGAAAGGCTGGAGCGGAATTACACCCAAGGAAAGTTATGCGCTGTCCAATGCTCTCATGTCTGTGTGCCTGAGCATATGAGAACAGGGGGCAATTGGGCTGGCTGGCAAGGGTTTGGGGGGAAATAGGCCAATGTCTTGTTCGGGAAAGGTCCCAGGGGAAAAGTAGGAGAAGAAAAGACCCACGGTCCGTGGAACTTTCAGACCGAGAGGGAGAGAAAGCAACGAAGAAGTCGGGGAAAAAAGAAAATGGCAGGGAAAAATAATTTAGACAACGCCACGGACGGCCTGTTTCTCGGTATGGCTTCCTGACAAGGGGCCGCGCTAAAACAGAGAGAAAAAGGAAACCCGGCACTTGCTCTCAAAGGAATGAGATCGGAACGGCAGATGGTGGCTGACGCTGGAGGCGCTCCGTTGGAACATCAGGAAGAACAAGAATGGAAAAAAGGAATAGGTCAACAGAAGGGATGGGAGGTTCCGCCAAAGACAGACACTCATGTCAATAATGAGAGAAATGAATGCTCAGACATTGGGGGGAGGGATAGTGTAAGACATGAGAAGGGAAAAAAGACGACAACATCATCAACAATGCAATTCATAGCTTACCTTGCGCTGAATGGCCTCGGGCAATGCCTCAAACTCTTGCTTCGTCATCTCAGCCCCGAAAGAGGCCGTCGAGGGCGAGACTGGCGGGGGCACGACGATCGACGTCAAACCGCCGTCGGGAGGAGACAGCGTCGCTGCCGTCGTCGCCTCCCGCTCCCTCACGCCGCAAATCGTCGGAATCGTCATGTTGGTCGCCGTCGTGGCCGTCGTCTTCTTGCTGCTGCCGCTATTGGTCTTCTCGTGGCTCTTGCCGCTCCGTAACGTCCATGTCGCAGAGGCTCCCGCGGACTCGGAGCTCGTTCGGTGCAGGTACTGGTTGTGATGGCTCTTGGACGAGTCGGGCCGTAGTTCGTAGAGCGTCTGGTGATATGTTGACGATGACGAAAGTTGTTGATGTTGCTGCTGCTGCTGGGTCCTTGTTGTTGTTGCTGCTGATGACTGGTGCGGCTTTGTTGTCGTCGTCGTCGTCGTCGTCGTCTCCCTCTCATTATTGTTACTGCTGCTGCTGTTGTACTGGCCCAGCAGTCGCAGGTCGGGAGAGCTGTAGCCGTCGAGTCCGTGGTGCAAATAGTCCCAGAGGCCGTGAGACCGGTCCACGCCATCGTCGCTGGTCCTGCCGCCCGCCGCCGTCTCCGCCGGCGCTGTCGTCTTGCCATTGTTCTTAGCGCCGCCGCCGCCTCCAATCATGAACAAGGGCGCCATTGTCGCCGTTGTCGTTGCCGTCCTTGTCGTCGTCGCCGTCGTCGAGTCCGTTGTCGTTGTAGCTGTCGACGGGCAAGTGGTTACATCCGTAGCCGACTCGTCGAAGCTTGACCGCGCAGACGAGTAAAAGGAAGGGAACCGCGGAAATGAGTCGTAGTTGGTGCTGGTGGTGGCTGTGTGGTTGTTGTGTATGTTGCGATCGTCCTTGGTGGTATTATGATTATTGCCTTTGATGTTGGTGTTGTTGGCGATTTCGTTGTCAAGCAGAAAAACAGACGAACAAGACGAACATGAAAAAGATGGTGATGATGATGCAGTGCCAGACACAATATCAACGGGATCGAGAGAGCAGGACAGAGGGACCTGGTCGTCCGCGTCCGCGTCGTCAAGGAAACTTATGAGCTCATGCCGGTCCACCAGCATCGCTGCCGCCGTCCAGGGCCCCCGAGGTTGGCGGTCTTGTCCCTGGAGCCGATGCTGCGGTCGCTGCTGCTGCTGGCACTGCTGCTGCTGCTCCTCGTCCACGGCCCCCGGTCCACCACCACCACGCCTGTGAGTCGACCGTGACAGCGGTGATGGGGCCCACGGCACCGCGCCCATCACACCTCCTACACGCGCCAGCGCGGCCTTCATTCGCCCTCTTGCCTGCTGTGCTGCTGCTGCTGCTGTGGTGCCTCTTCCGCCGCCGCCTTTCCTCCAGCTTGCTTTCTTCTTCTCGTCCTCCTGCACCTCCACCTCTTCCGTTGTGCAAGTCGTGTGTATCGATGACATCCACCACAACTTCTTTTTTCCCCCCAATCGCCTATGATCCTGTTACCTGGGCTGGGGGGGGGGGCCACTCCAGAGTGCTCCGCCAGCACCAACAAGCGGCTGCCGAATCCGGTATTGAGCTGAGCAGAGAGGCCCAGGGGCAGACCCTGTCCGCTGGCTGAGGGTCCGGTTGGGTAAGGATGGTGTAAAGGGGGCTCCACCGGCTCGAGAGGAATGCGAGCCAAGGGTCGAAATATAGGACGGAGCAGGGGACAAGGCGAATAGAGTAAAGGTAAGGTAAGAAAAAGTATGGGTGGTATTAATCCACCGACAGGGCTCTGCTCTGTCCGTGTCTCTGTCTCTTCTTTCCAACGGAGTCACTCTGGCCCGGGGCGGCGTGATGTGATGGGGCTCGCGAGAAGGGTATTGATAATGATGATCACCAACACTTTAGGCATGACATGCAATCGAGGGGATGATGCCTCGAGCGAGGGCAGAGCCTTTGTTCGAGCGGCCACGGCCAGGTTTTACACGCATGTACGGTCTTTTTGGCGGGGTGGTGTTGCGGCGGCGCAGGAGAGAGGAGATGGGATGGCAGGCATATATGATACTTATTGTTCTCCTGTATGTCTCTCCCTCTACGGAAAGGCCGCCGTTCGGCTGCAAGATGGGAAAACCAAGCAAAAAACGGGACCCGATGACACCACGCAAGCGCGCGTACATACAGCAGACATTAACGACGCGACGGCAAGCCATATAAAGCAAATATATATAGAATATCTTCAACGGTTGCAGGTTTTCTGCGATGGCAAAGCACGTAACGAGGCTATGGATGGTGCGGTTTGTCCAGTCGCACAACATGTCCCTCGCTCCCTCACCCTTCCATGTCTCGCGGAGCCGTCTGGCCGCTGCGGTTCCCGAAACAAGTCAAGATCCGTCGTCGAGCTCATTTACCGCACACTTTAAGGCTTGCTGTGGCAGGGGCAACTTTGATATGCTGGCTACACAAGAAACCGAATCGCAGAAAGCAAAACCCGGCCGCACATCCATCACGCGAGTCTGTGCATCCTTTTCCCTTGTGTCTGTGTGAGTGTCTCTCGCTCTCTCCCGTGTCTCTCGTTGTCCCTGGGTATCAAATCAATCGTCCCCCCATGTCCAGCCTGCCCCAATGCCGCGCCGCGGAAGGCAGTCTGTCCGACGGCACAGCAAAATTACCAGCAGATAGAGCAAATAGAGGTTCCAACTTGTCAAGTCTTGACAGCGCCGCTTCACCCTCCCCCGGCCGTTCTATTTTTTGTGAGCCTTTCTGGTCTAGATGGATCGGAAACCCGGCAACTTCCATGTTGAGCAAAGTTACACGAGAAGGAACGAACCCCCCAATCGTCATGAGCGCGAAGACCGGACAGACTCGAGGGAGGGTGGAATTGGACCAACCATCGGAGGAACTTCGAGGGCCACCCGGGACCCCTTGTCGCTGGGCGATCATTGGGCATGGACGTCGTTCCGCCGAACACCCCTAAACATGGCATATCCAACCACAGAAGAGGCACAATCATCCCGAGCTTTTGCACATACGGCGTCAAGTATCCGTACGACTCCCTCGTTATCCTCTGTCACCGCCCGTTGGCGAGGGATTGGTGCTTCAATGCTTTCCCGCAACAATGCTGAGCACAGATCAGAAGCTGCACAGCGAGGTCGAACATGAGACGAGACACACAAAACACATGTACACAACTCTCTTTTTTGTTTATTCTCGATGAACGGACGAGAGAGCCTGCAATTTGCATGTACATGGGGGCCAACCCTTGCGCTACGTTGAACCAACCGCCCGCAAGCAATGAGGCAAAGACGCAGAAGCAGACTGCTTCGTTCCTGCGTGCCTGGCGCCTACGGCCTACGGGACGGACAGGGCCTGGAAATGGGCGAATCATCGGTAGACTCTCGTTTCCTCCCCCTTGGACCCCAGTCTCTCTCTCTCTCTGGTTCTCCTCACTGCTTCGGCCCCCACAGACATCTCACTCATCGCCTCAAGCTCGACAATTGTGACGAGACTCATGATGAACCCCGGTCTGGGGGGCCCGTTGGCAAGCGTCAGCACAAGTCCGAAGCCTTAGATTTAGCACCCTCATCTCTTCGCCTTCTCTCCTCTCCGTCAGCAGCGTCAGCCTTTCTCCTGCTATCGGCTCCTCTGGCTGCGGCCGCACGGCGCGGGCATATTACCACAGACGGTATCCCGCGGGGTGTCGCACCTCCGAACCTGTAGGTCTCGGTGATATCAGAACGGAACTCGAATGATGAGTAGACGCAGTGTGGCAATTCCACTCTATCGAGCGTCATCCATCATACGGGCAACACCACCACAACCCGCCGCATCGCGCATGAAAGTCGCAAAAGAGAAGGGCGGCACAGGGGGGCGGCTGGGAGAAGAAAGAAAGCGTCCCCCGGAATAGACGGACGCAATGAAACCTCAACCACGATTGCTGCACACTTCCCGCCCGCTGAAGCGCCTGCCTTCTTCCTCGTGTTGTATGTACGTATGCACGCCTACCCGATCGGAACCTTGCCTTGGTTCTGCCTCTTCTTGGACGCAAGGTTGCAGTCGACCGACGCGCCGGGCGCTCAGAACACGCGACGAAGCCCCCGAGATGGAAGATGCCTCCGCGCAACCCCCTATTTCCTCCTGTCTCCTCCGACGGACGGAGCTTCGGCATATCAGAACTGGCGTTAAGACAGCAATTGCATGACGACGATGTGTATGCTGGATGCACTGTTGCACCGCCCCCAAGAGGTCGCTTAAAACACAATCACACAAATCACACAAGAATCATTATGCGCCCTATATTCAACCGTCCATCGAATGCAACCCCATCAGTTCGTCGCTTTTCCTTCTGGAATGATTCATTTCCATCCCACTTTTTCCGTCAAAGCGAGCCCATTCTCCCTCTCGCTGTCTTTCTCTCCGGCGTCTTTCCATCTTTGCCCTGTTCGTGCCTGCATTCGAATCCATGAGTCGCTCCACGGCGGGGGGACCCTATATCGCTGATCTTATACGGTAGCGAAAGTCTGTCACCGGACAAAACCGTCGACCCACGGTGTCGGAATGGGACGACAGCACCGCCGGACGAAACATCATTTGTTGATGATCTCTTTAAAGACTTTAAAGAGGTTTAAAAAGGGAAACGTTTGAATGAACTGGCCGCGATGAGATGAAAACGCATAGAGGGACCCTCTCTTCCTAGGTCCCGATGCCACATCGATTCCCGAAAAGCAGTGGAGGCCGTGATTAGCCTTCTTAAAGTCTTTATGCAAGGCACCTGCTTATATCCTCAAAATCGAGATGGACCTGCGCTCGACAAGCTTTCCCAGCCTTTCTCGCACATCCTCATCCATGAGCAGAACACAGACAGTGATCATCCCAAGTTGGCGCCAATCTATCCAGGGTCCATCTATGCTTGAGTCGAGCTCGCTCAAGGCCTAGACCCTGCCCCGCGAAACAAATTTGGGAAACATCTGACGATACGAAACAAAAAAAGAGCCTTTCCCCAAAGTGTCTGTGAGTTTCGCGATGTCCCAGATAATTAAAAACGTCAGTGACACCCGTCATCCGATTCACACAGAAAAAGATGGGGACCGCGCACGACTCGAGCCTCTGTCGCCATGGGTCTGGCCTCGGCCGAAGACGACTCGATTCTGTTTTCTGCTCTCTGCCCTGGTCCAATATTTTCCCATTTCGCGTTAATTGGCAGCTGCTTTTCATGGTTCTCGCTGAATCGTCCTCTCCAGTGCCCCAGAAAAATCCAGGACCTGGAAATATTCCCATGCCAAAATTCCCAAGCCGAACAGCCGGGCTAGAGCTTGTTCAACACTCTGCACGCGAGATTCACCATCTCAAGCTTCACATCTCTCCACTGGGCTAAACCCTAGAGAATACAGACCCGTACGTGATCCATGCGCCTTCATTGCCGGCACATAGAGAGAGCAAGACACGCGAGGTCTTTTTGGGCTTCAGTGTTTCATATCTACGCTTTAAACTGCGTGTTGTTTATGAGATATTGTGAAAAGTAGGTCTAGAGCCTCAGCTTCAATCTAAACTAGCTTCGCCGTTGCCATGTCTCCCAACCCCATATATCGGCTTCCCCCTGTTTAGTCGGCCCCCCGAGCTAAGGTGGAAGAAGGAACGAAACAATCTGGAACTACGAAACCTGCCGAGAAAGCTTGACCGCTTCCTCAGAAAAAGGTCCCCCAACTGCGAAATGCGAAAAAGACTACTACTGCTACTACGTCGTCGTCGTCGTCACCGAGAGCATGGGGCTCGGCGGTGTACGCAATATACAAAACACACAAAGAGACTTTCACCGCACGCACACCGCAGGTTCGGCTCGTCCCAGAGCCGATTTTCCAGCGAGGGGTTCTTCCGCGTGCAATCAACTGCGTACTCGAAACATGACCGACGGGAACTCCGAGGGCGGGAGGGAGACAGGACAGGATTCGCCTTGTTTTGAGGTGCCAGCATCCAGATTAAACCGATCCCGGGTTCGAAGGAAGCAAACATACCCCCTCCATCGAGCATCATCACCGCGCGATGCGATGGGGGGAAGGTCATCCTTCATGTCGTGACAGGGACCGGAACAAGTCGTCATCCATGTTGTTCCTTTCTTTTTCCCGCCGTCCAACTTCTGACGCCGAAGCAGCTGTGCCTCTCTCGGAATGAAGAGTATCAAGGAAAGTCGTGGACCGCCTGGGGCGGCAGCACAAGGACGCCCCTCGACGGGGGCTCGAGAAGTGTCGTTGACAAAAACTACTGTCGGCCATGTTTGGTCGCCCGCGAGGCTCCGACGACCTGTCATGTTTGAGATCTCGCCAATCCGTGCGACAGGGAACAAAGAAAGAGGGTTTGATCGTCACAATCCACGAGGGCTGAAGGGCGGTGTTCGGGGTTTGTTTGGGGCTGAATGGGTGCAAGGTCACACCCGTCTCTGTCTCAGGCGAGGCAAGGTTCTTCCGCTGCCAGCTGCCACAACTGAAAGAAGAGCTCAAGGCGAGCAAGCAGCACATGGTAGGTAAAAAGGACCTCGCATCGTCGTACAACAACTCTTGTCTGTGACATGCGGTCCCTCAATCCAGGCAGAGCCATGAGAGGCAATCAATGGAAGATGGCCGAGTCAGGGCCCGCTCCCAATCGAGTCTCTTCCCGCTGTCAAAAAAGGGCAAACTGATTCGGATTGGGGCGATTCGGCAATTGCTCCGTGCTTCGTCGTCTTTGTAAAAGTGACAATTTAAGATCCAGTCAAGTCTTGCCGCGATTCTTCAAACTACGGGACATACTTCATTTGCACCTGTATGCATCAAGATTACAATGAAGAAAGCAAAATGCTCAGGTTCATCGTGACCGCGGGTGTGGCTTGTATTATGCAGTGGAGGTCCGTAAACCACACCAAAAGAAGAGCCTAAGAGAGCCCTTCCCGCTCCCTCCCTCGACAAGCCACATCTTGCCTTGCCCTCTTCGTCCAGCACTCGGCACGCGAGTGGTCCAAATCCGCTGTGGGCACGTTTTATGTGCTGTGGCCGCCAGCCCCTGGTTCCCTGCAGCAGCTGCTGCTGCTGCTGCGCCAGGGGAAGAAAGGGCCGCACCTTTGACCAAGGTAAGACGCGGCAAAGCGGTTAAACGACATGCCTTCCACTACTAAAAGTCGCGGTGAGAGACGTCGTACAAATATGCGTCCAGACAAACATACATGGCCATTTCCTGCCGTGTCCCGCGAACTGTATGTGTGTTTCAGAAACCTGAACTCCATCCACCCCGAACTCCGTCGTCCGTTGAATCCTGGTTTTGTGTGTACGCACAAAGATGGGTGATGCGTGGATGTGCAACCACGAGATCGAGCCAGACTTACACAAGCACATGTCACGAGATGGAAGACGCAGAGAGGAGCAGTACCAAATAACAAAAAAAAAAAAACCCAAGTTTAAAAGAGCCAATCTCGACTTCATCTCTGCCGAGTCCCCGCCCTCGGCGTCCTCCGGGATGTTACACCAAAACGGGGCTCCTCCTCTCCCCCAGATGGACTGCGACTTCAATATCTCCGTCGAGTGCTACGCTGTGCCGCGCCCGTGTTTCTATTTCAGAAATTCTGCCTCTCCCAACACCGTGGGGCCGCGTCGCGCTCGCTAGATTTTTCGAGTATTACTGCTACTCTACGAACAACCTGGGTTGGCTAAACCCAGAAAAGCCCCGAAAACCGTGTTCCTGGGAAACCACCTGAACGAGATTTGAGCCGCTCCGGCGAGCGTGCTGGACCATCTCATTTCGTGGCTACCGGAAATATGGACTCCCAGATTTTGGTCCCAACTCCACGGGGGCAGAAAGAACAAGACGGAAGGAAAAGGTGGGAAGAACCGTTTGTTTCCCCACCACCACCACCACCGGCTCGCTTCCAACTTTTCGAGGCTCATGGGAGCATTCTTCTCCGGTTCGCTGGGTTACGGGGATTTTCTACGGCGGGAGATTCCCACGCCTGTCAAATCTCGCTCCGGAGAGTGAGTAGTGCATGGGCAAAAGTCGAGCCGAGGTTTTCCAGCTTCTTCGTTCTCCCAAATGTGTTTGTGCTTCGTTGCTCAGTTGGCGACCGATCTCGTGGGCTCTTCTAATTGCCTCGTGGGCTGGAACCCATTCCTCCCTCGGCACCCTGCTCTGATCCCAATTTAGAGGCTGGCAGACCAGGAGGCTTAATTCTGGGTTATCGTCCGAGCCGACGTCATGGTGAAGATCACGAATGTGAAGTCCCCGCATGGTGTTGATCCCGGTTGCCACAGCGGCTTCTGTCTTTCAGGTTGAAAAGCAGCTGTTGGTGTGTCTCGGACAGCAGCCAACGAGATACGGGGGCAGAGGAAGTCTCGGGTACGGGGTCGGCGACCAAAGAGCATTCCGAGAAGCGGTGTGCCTCTTCCAAGACAAACATGCAGTCCGACATTCCTCTTCGCGGGCACACTGTAGCCGGCCCGAATCGTTGTCGAGAACTGCGAACGCATGACATCTCGCCGTCATCGAACGGTCCGAGCCCTCCCGTTTCGAATGAAGAATGGCATCTTCGTTCTGTTACACGGCAGATGGCATTTTACCATGGCATTTCGACCAGTCTTTGAAGTATGCTGTCTTATATAACGACTCCAAAACTCAATCCTGATCGCACGCTACCCCTCAAAACTCAAGTCCCGCTGCCCTCTGCCCCTTAATGTTCGCACGCCAACAAGCATATTGACCTTACATAAGCCCGAATTCTTTCTTTAGCCAATCGCCAGCCAAGTCGTGACTACAACCAACATGACCAACTTCCAAGGCATGCACATCGCCGCAAAGGGAGATGGCCAAGCCTAGAACCGGGACTCGCAACCTCGTTCCAACATCGTTCCAACAAGTGAGGCTTTTGTGAGTGCGGCAAAGCCGCTGATAGGCACTCTGGTTTACCGGAAAGAGTTTACCGGGAAGAAGCACACCTCCTGCTTCGGAGCAAGGAGACGTTACAGGGCAGAAGCCGCCATCTGAGTCCCTAGATGAAGCGGTCGGTTGGTTGAAGGGGCGGCTGCAGGAAACATGCCGCAACCGAAGCTCACGGTTGAACCGAGTCGACGGGGTCGTGGTACTCATACACCTTGTTTTGCTTGTCACGGCCCGTCACCGCGGGTGCCACATACGTCGACACACCTGTCCTACGATCGTACGATTTGAATGTGCTTGCCAACCGCTTGCCACCTCCCCCAGGAAGGTCGACCACGAACTGCGGCATCATGAAGCCCGCAATCGAACCCCTGATACGGGCTTCCAGATCCAGAATCGTCTGCAGCGGCGTACGCAGGTGCTCCGACTTCCTCACCATGTCGTGCTGGTAGACGTAGTACTGGATCGAGTCAGCGAGGTATTGAGGCCAATGGGTTACATTGCTCACCGGAAATATGTTATTGTCCGCGAGTCTTCTGATCAGACTGGACATGGTGGCAACGTCGTCGTTGATTCCTCGAAGTAGGACCGACTGGTTTCGCACCATCACCCCTGCCTCGAAAAGCCTCTGACTGGCCCTCTCGGTGATCCAGGAAATCTCGCTGGGGTGGTTGATGTGGGTGTGAAGGGCCACAGCTTTGCCGACTCTACGAGCTTTGTCCGAGATCGAGATTACGGCATCGGTCCATGGGTCATTTGGGTCCAGAATGCGCGTCGGACAAACAGCAAGACCCTTAGAAGCGAATCTGAACCGACGGACATGGTCTATTGAGATGAGACGATTACCAATCATCTCGATATGTTCAGGCATGAGTTGATACGAATCTCCCCCGGAGACAACAATATCTTGGATCTCTGGTGTGCGCTCGATGTGTTGGAAGACGGCCTCCCATCGTGCACGCCCGGGCTTGAGGGAGGCTTTTGCCACACTCTCCGTATTAGCACCAACTGCGTAGGAGCGAGTGCAAAATACGCAATAAGTTGGACACACAGAGAGAGCTTCGGCATGCGGTCAGTCACGCTGCAGACGCGGGAGGTGTATCTCATGCACTCACGGAGGAACAGGGCCTTGTCGGGATACCGGTGAACCAAGCCATTGACGGGGGAGTCGGCTTCCTCTTCCAACGAATCAAGCGTCAATTTGGGGTGATCTGGCTGCATTATGGACTTCGTGGGTATGAATTGGCGGAAAATGGGATCGTTTCGCGGGTTGCTCCAGTCGATACGACTGAGGGTGTATGGCCTAAGAGACTAGTTCAGTCTGGATTCCAAGAATTCTGGTGAGTAGCTTACATCACTCTAACAGACATGGTCGCTTCAGAAACGCCTTCAAAGATATCCGCTATCAGCTTTTCTCGAGGTTCCATTACACCACTTTGACCACGAGCGGGAATTAGCTCTGGCAACACCCTGTCTAGGAATCGGCGCAGCTTGTTTGGCCCTTCGACCAGATTCTTCATCTAAAATTGGCCGTGTGTCAGCTATTGCCATCGGTTCAGTTGCGGCATTATAACACCTACGCTCCATCGGTAGCTGATGAACTCGGCTATCGAGACATCCTCCCACCCTGGCACTCTGCGCCAGAACTGGTCAACCTGCTCCGGAGGTGGTCTCGCAAATGGTGTGACTGGGTCAAGTACCGGGGGATCTTCCACAACCCTCTCGGCAAGCGCAGAATGGGCAGCTCGAACACGAGATGAAGTCCCGACCCTGCGGAAACCATGTATGTGACAGCCACGAGTCGGGCGAGTCACATAAACTTGGAGGTTACCTACGAACCTCATGTTGATACAAGCCTGCATTGGCTGCAGGAAATAATCAGAATATCAGGCTAGATTGGCTCGGAACTGGCAAAAATGGAGATATCTGGCGATCGGTTCTGCAGTTGTGCGGTTTGGAGTGGCAGCGGTAGTATTTCGACATCAGCTGCAGTCTACTGCGATATGGCTTGGGCGCGCTTCGAGCTAAGCGCGCAAAGTGCGAACTGGGAACCGAAAGACAGAGATACTGAAGGTGGAAAGGTGACACAAGATGAAAGAGGTTGAGGAAAGATATGGCAAGTCTGGGTGAGACACGCCAAAAGAAGGACGGCATTCATGAGGGATAGATACTCTTGGAGCTATCGCCGTATTTGATATTCCTCCAGTACGACTGGCCACATGACGAGCTTTCCCAAAGTTCCTCCCAATCATGAAGGAAGCTGCGGTGTAGAAAGAGATCAACAACAAGCGAGGGAAAGCAAACACGGGGTCGGGGGACCAAACTTGCGCTTCCAGGGTCATTCCTTCAGCAGCCCGACTTGGACAACCAACTCGACGGGTAAGCCCTGCCCAATCTACCTAGCCCCGCCTCACTCATCCACGCTCTACTCTACGCCCTTGTCACTTCTACATGTGAATAAGTAACACAAAGGTACGGTACCCACCAACAACTCTAAGTAGGCGCTTGCTAAGATTTGGTTCGTGACTGTCGTACAGATCTTGCATGCGCATCCTTCCTCGAGTTGGGCACGTCAACGTCTGCCTTCGGTTGAATCCTATCGAGCCACGTACATACCCAAGCAAGCTGCTCATTTTGCCAAACAATCTCAGGACATTTGGAACGAAGGCCAAGCAGAGGCAAGGGCATGGAACCTGGGCAGACGACGGGCATCTTGTCCCAATTCGCCACCTCTTGCACAAGCAGCATGCCTACTACCTTGCCATCACGCCTACACACTTTCTTCTTCTTCTAGCACCCAATTGAGAACCATTCGCATATATCCCGGTTCCATAAAAAGCCCGCACCATCAAACGACGTCGTCTCATTAGCTACCAGGCGTCTGGTCGACGCCCACTAGCTCCCCACCTCCCTTGACAGCATCCCCATCTCCACAACACCTTACCGTCCCTAACCGCGACCAGGATGCTGTTGCGGCAAGCATTTCCAAGACATGGGAAGACGATCGAACCAACTCACCGAGTCGATAGACGCGGGTCCCGACGAATAATTTCGTCAAACACAAGTCTTTATTCATCCGCTCGAATGGTGAATGCAGAGATATTCAGCCGCATCATCCCAACAAGGACATTCAACCGAACTCTGAAGCAACGTTGGCTCTCGGTTGCTATGCTCAGTCACAACAAACAGCCGGCTTCAACAGATGAGGGGCTCGTCTAAGTTGGTCGCTTCTCGTGTGGCCGAGTTGCCTAGCCTCCCCACGGCAATGGACTTTGAACCCCCTTGGCGCAGTGCCCTCCGCGCCTCCGAACAAGATGGGACTCCACCACCAACCTGTGATTTCTATCACATAGACAACAGACCGACTTGAAGACTTTGGTTTCTCATCAACTTTCTTCGAGAACTGAATATGATAACTTGGCTTTTCTGACCACCATTGACCAAAGTCCCAGGTTGAGATCCACAGCCAAAGTTCCAACTTCTAATCATTGACGGAAGCTCCGGACGCTGGTTTTGAACCAAAGTTCTCTGTCTAGATTCTCACTTCTGCGAGATTGTGGCAAGGCTTCTTGAGTATAACTCGACGATGGCCGTAGGTGTACACACGCCGACTCAGCTCACTCTACATGCTGTGTCTCAGCGTAACGAAGCTTCGGCCATGGATACCGCGTCTGAACACAAAACGGCCCAAGAAATGACCGCAACACCTCCTCAAAGAGGAATAGAGTATGGAACTATTTTCTTTGGCCTGCTGTTCAGGTGGCTTTACATAAGATAGCTGATGTCTCAATTCTCATAGGCTACCGACGCGATATCCCGCGATACACATCGATCCAGCGGACCAGACCCGGCCGACATTGCCCCAAGCTCGACCACTGTCTGTAGAATACCCGTCTACTAACCAAGTACATGTCATCTCAACGGAGCCTGTAGACCGTGGCTGCAGGGCATGGTCCGTCGTGGTGGGGTCGACGGCAACCATGATCCCGACCTTCGGGTTAATGACGACGGTTGGCATTTTTCAAGTCTACTTGAAGGAAAACCAGCTTGCAGACTGGTCTAATACGGAAATATCGTGGATTATATCCGTCTTTGGCTTTCTTGCCGTCCTTCTGTGCGGCCCCTTTGGCGCAGTGTTTGACAAATTCGGCCCTCGATGGCTGATGACGCCTGCTGCCACGGTGTACTGCGCATCGTTTCTCGGCATTGCTTTCAGTAGTCGGTATTGGCAGTTCTTCCTCTGCTTCTCCACTGCCGGAGTAGGTGCGGGTACGTTGCTATTCATTCCAGGGCGTAATCAAATGTACCTAACCTTACGGACGCAGCGGCATTGACCACGAGCGCTCTAGCAGTGATCAATCATTGGTTCGACAAGAAGAAGGGGTTAGCAATGGGCATCTGTACCATGGGCGGCGGACTTGGTGGCGTGATATTTTCAGTCGTACTTCGATTTACCACCAAACACCTTGACTGGACTACGGCCAGTCTGGTTCATCTTGCAATAATTGGCGCGTTTCTGTCCCTCGGGTGCGTCTTGATCAAGCCCAAGATACGCAAGCCTCCTCAGGGCAAGCTGTGGGACTTCTCCTGCTTCCGACGCTGGGAATTTGTGCTCTTTACCTTGAGCGTGTGTGGTATGACCTTCTCATCCCGGCTTCATCAGTAATGGCTGCCCTAATGCAGGCTAATAACAGGTTTTGAGCTGGTTCTATTTGTGGCCTGGGGTCTGCTTCCGACATACGCCAACACAGTCAAACTTGGCGACGTCTTTTATCTGACCCTTGTATTCAGCGTGTGAGTCTAGCCCTCTCTAGCCCTGGCGATTTGGGGCTTTGAGTGCTGATCACGACTCTTCAGGGGCTCTTCTCTGGGAAGGATAATTCCCGGATATTTCACCGATAGGATCGGTCCTTTCAACGTTACCATTGTGATGACGATACTCACAGAGGCGACGATGCTTGTACTATGGCTCCCCTTCGGCGATACCTCTGCAGCTGCATTATACGCTGTTGCTTTCCTCCTGGGATTTGGCACCGGCAGTTTCGTCTCAACGGCCGCGACGTGTCTTGGCAGACTCTGCAACGCTGAAGACAGCGGTACCTACATAGGCTGCTGTTACGCCGTCGTCAGCCTGGCAACACTGGTCGGTAATCCTGCAGGACAAGCTGTGTTGGGTGATGGACGAAGTGGCCGCACCCGTTGGACCGTGGCATTCCTCGGACTCATCCTGGTGGTGGCCCTGACCAGCTGCTGCTTCGTGCGGTGGTTGTGTATGAACAGAACATGGAAGTGGTCGGTAAAAGTGTGAGTCGAAACGGAACGACACCAGCCGTTGGACGTGGGAACAGTCGTTCTTTCTTATTTCCCTTCGACTTAACAGGGATCCAACCCACGCTGACGATGGTGGGCTGCCGGTATGACCAAATCCTTGGCTACCCCGTTTGCCACACCGATGAGGCACTGGACCAACATGGTTGGTTGATGACAGCGTCACACCTAGTTATCTGATTTCCCTCATAGCGCATCCTGCAGCCGACATTGAGGGCAGGCAACAGCATAGAGCTAGCGATGATGCTGCAGGATGAAGCGCCCATGAATCGTACGACAATGCCGGCGGCATCTCATACACCGCAAGTCGGCATACATCGCGCTCTTTGTTTTCAGCTCACGGTACCACGACAGCCCAAGCTTCCTCTAGCCCGAGCCGAGCCGTACCAGACACCCCCTTTGACCCCTTTCTGATCCCGTGCTTACGGGCATGTGTGGCTGCGACACGTTCGACAGTCTTTGCCCGGATACCATCAGGCCACTCGACCACTTCAGAAACTTCGTCGTGAGCCAGAATGGAAGACAACACATGTCCTCCTGTGTAATCGCAGATCGTTGACCTGCGGATCTGTGTTATGCGAGTTGTCACACGCGCGTATCTGAGATCCTACGGGGGACTCATCCGGGTCGCCCGCCAGGCCTGAGAGAACTGAAGCGGCCGGGGGTAACCAACGGGGTCGAGCGGTCCAAGCCCGGGTTTAAGAGTCGGTGGTCCAGTTTTTCCTTGTTTTGCCAACCAACTCGCCGTTGGTTTCGCAAGAACGTTGATAATATGATTATGCGGTTGGTGGCGGGTGCTCCGCTTGACAAGGAATGGGTCACTTGTCGAGTGGAACAAGTGGATTTCTTTTAGTATGGGGGACGCTTCCTGCATGTTGTACATACATATTACGGTTCAGTTGATCGCTTTCGGACTGGTAGCTGCACAACAAGGAGACATGTCCGGGGATGGCCTGACAATAACGATTGGTGAAACGGAGACTTGAGCTAAGAAGGTAAAGTAACGTTCTAGCCACGAAGAAAGCTGCTTCCAGGCGACTTCCGACTGCTTCCAGGCTGATAAAGGCCCAGGGCCTGGCCGAAACCTTCGTCATGAACCACTACTCGGATGATCATTCCCCAGGTGACAGACCAGGGAGGGGGAAGGGCAGGAAGGATCGATCTAAAAGGGCAAGAATGTCCAGGGGTGACAGACTAGCGATTGAACCCAGTCGCCAACTCGCGGGGTTTTCCGTCACTAACTTGACCCATCCCGGACCTGGAGCTGGTGAAGGGTTTCGACGATATTTTGTCTCGTGCTTCCCGTTCAGGCCATTTAACCCCCGAAAAGCAACCAAGTCGTAACCGCACCTATGCCTGTTCGGGCGCTAACTTCGAGCATATTGCATTGTCACGTACATGACATGACATGGCACGACATGATGGGCTGTAGGGGAGATGGCCGTCTGCTGCCGACATGTTCAGTATTCGGGGTCATATATTGCGTACGTTGCGCTCATTGCAGACAGGTTCTCCGCGGGAAACGCCGGTCCAGAAGAGGTATTCCGTTCTGATACCGTCGGGGAGGAGTCATGGAATAGGAAACTCGGTGAGCCGAACCGAGTCATTCGATGGGGGAAGAAGTTCACGGGATAGGTTAGCTGGCGTGTTTGAGATTGGGATATGCGACCCAGAAACGCAACTGTCCATGGGCACTGACTAGGGGGCAGATCTAGGGCGGAAGATCGCGAGACATTCCGGCTTTTGGAAAGGGGGCATGACGACGTTCAGCCACACCCCTGATGAAGGACGGACGAAGACAGCAGTAATCGGCCGAGTGAACGAGACTTTCAACGATCATCGCCATGAGCGGAGTCCAAGGTTTCGGCGCGGCCCGCTCGTTGGGAGGGACGGGTCCCCGAAAAAGAAGCAGGCCAGCTTTCGCGATCCCTCTTGGGTCCCAGCTCGTCTTTGTCTCTGGTTCACGACAGCAAACAGCCCTTCTCCCAACGGCCACAGCTGGGCTTCCACGCGGTAGACCGCAGAGGCTAGCGGGAACTCTAAACCATGATCTACACGTCAAACACCGCGGCCGCTTCGCCAAGTACTCGTGGCCTCGGCGATGTGTTCTCGCTGAATCGCTGCCCAAATGCCCGAACTCTCTGTGATCCATCGACATGATCTGACAAGGAGGTTGCGGGCCCAAGCTCAGAGACATACGAACCTCTCAACCCTCACCCCCTTGCTTTCCATCACAGTGAGAGATGAACGGACGACTGGCTCTTGCAGGGTTGAAGTCTAAAATAGGGAGAGCGGGATGCCGAGGCTAGATGCTTGAGAGATCCGGCGCTTTGTGAGAAGTGATGTTAGGTGTGAAATCGCAGTAGCCCCACGCGCGGTCCTTTTGTGTTCTACGCTTCGCGTTCTACCTGGCTTTTCTCGCAGTAACTCTTCCTTGCTTCTTTTCTTCTCGCAGACAGCGGTGTCGGATAGGTGGGCGGCATGGTGTGGTCGGGGTGAATGGTCCGGATGCGTCGCTAGTTGCATGTATAGATGGGCTGTCTGGGCTTGACCCTCATGGTGCGCGAGGCTTGGGGGGGCTCCCGCGATATTTTCGGAGCCCGTTCCGTTGAACATCCGGGTAGCCTCTGTTTTCTCCTTGGGAGAACCTTCATCCAGTGAGCATTCTTCTCTATTCTCCCTCTGTGTTTTGTTCGTTCGTTTCGGACACGTTCGTGAATGAGCAAGGCGACAACGGCAGGGCAAGGCCTTGCGTTTCTTTACCTCATCGTTTGCTTACTCGAAATGAGAGTGTCCCCAGTGGGCTTCGGAGCATGTTCGCTCGTGGATCTTGTATCCGGCGATGATCACCGGGGGGTGGTCCACGATCGTCCGTATCCATTGTTTGTCCACCGGAGTAACCCCGCTGCTGCATGCTCGGTATCCGTCTCTTTTGTGCTTCTGGGGCCACGAACATAAGTATGTTTTTGACCCTTGCTGGAAGATTAGATCTTATTCTTTCCCTCAGTCGGGGGCAAAAGCCGAGAGAATCGGGATCTTCTGCCGGCATGTATTTTGAACGCCCCGGACGACGGTGCTCTCGAGCTATGCTCAGAACACTTCATTCATTACATTGATTTCGCTGCGTCGCCGCATTGCTTCCATCATTCAAAGCCCAGGTCTTTCTTTTTTATGCTGCATTCCGCTACTTGGACCATGCTTTGCGATCAAATCCCGCGGGTTGGGGGTCGTCGCGGGATAAGTCCGGTCATCATCGCACATACTCTCATCACCAGGAAATTCGGCCAACGTTGGCATCAAGTACTCTTGTTGCCCGAGGCGATCCTTATTCTCTCTACTTCCGTCCAAGAATTTTTCCAATTCGTCCCCATGCCCCATGCTTAAGTTACAATTTGCCGTCCAGCGACTTGAAAATTTGCTGTTCGCCTTCCACTTCATACCGTCGTCGTCTCTTCCAAAAAACGGAGCCCGGTAGCCCAAAATAGCTTCCCTCGCACTCCTAGGGCATTCATCAATCGCTTTCCCTCCGCTCGTCGCGTTTCTGGCTATTTTCGTCCCTCTTGTACTTGTGTCATTTTCTCTGCTTCAGTGCCTTCAATCCCAACGAAAAAAAATCCCGTCGATACCGAAGCCACACCCGAACCGCGTCCCCAAAATTGGAGCCACGCAGCCACGGCGTTGTCGCAAAATATTGTTTTGTACACGTCGACACGATTTTCTTCCTATTCTTGAGATACTATAGCGTTTTTCCGCCTTCAATCGTCTTTACGATCGGAAATCAGGCGATCTGAATCGATCGCGCTCTGTCGATGTGGCGCCCGTCGCGGTGGACAACATTCGTCGTATCCGTGGCTGTCATTCGCTGCTCGTCTAGTTTTCGATAGTCCAAGGCCCGCGATCTTCGATCTTCTAGTTTAGTTCAGCCCATCGCCACTTTGGACTATCCGATTTTCCCGCAACTGGTCTTTGTTGTTTTCTGTAAAGACGGGAATTAGTTATTATGGACCTTGGGGTTTTAGTATTTGCGTAATTGTACGCTATTTGGGAGGCGATCTACCAGCACCACAATCACGATTCAGCCGTTATGTTCCACAAGCCTAAACTGGTGAGACTTGTCCCATTATGTTTAAATATGAAATTTAACACAGAAATATTCCAAAACGCACGTTTATTGCAGATAACACAGATAAAATAGGATCACAAGCCGGGAACTGGATCTTTTGTTGTTCGGCCTCAAGACACGGATATATTGCTAAGTCTTGACACAGCAGGCAGGTGATGTGAGGCAAATGTCTTCTCTTTCCATTCTTTCATTCATTCACCAAATAGCATGATAGTCTCCTTCCATTGCGAGAAAGCTAGCTACCACTAGCTTGTTCTGTGAAGAAAGGACAACACCACTCTAACGTGGACCAGGAACGCTGCGGAGGCAACCCTCTCGCAAGCCCCCAGTCAAACTCATCCGTATCTCATGAAGCTCCATGTCAGTTCTAACAGTGGAGGAGTAAGATCTTGGATCAGGGAACGGGCCCAAGTACACCAACCGACAGGCTCTCGTCATTTCCTTCCTAGGGTGGCATCTTCTCGCGCAAAGGAAAAGTTCCACTCAACTTTGCTTAACCAGTTTCTTTTTACCAAAACACCATTAGATTTTTCACAGAAGAAACACAAGCTCTCTTACTTTAAGTGAAAGGAGGTTTATCATAGACTAACACCTCAAGTGTACCCTCAACTCGCATGGTCTTGCAGTGCGAAGACCTCGTATATGCAACTCCGCTCTATGTTCTGCTTTTGGAAATTTGGTTTCTTTTTCTGTGAGAACCAACTGGAGAGCTCATCTCCCACAAGCAAAACAATTTTCTTCAACCTTGTTGCATGGCTTTTCTCGAGGCAACATTGCCACCAATAGAACGATGAGGCACTTGTTCATTTCGTCATTTCTCGTTAAAATGCATGCTTCACATTCTCATTCGAGTACGTACAGCACTCAGCAACCTATGACTCAACGTAAGCTGGACGAGGGCGACACAAAGCTTGGGATCTTGCGCAATTGGTATGTTTCAATCTTGAAAACAGGTGGGCATGAGAGCGTTAGTCCGGTTCACCGTTACATTCTAATACAACATCCGTACCATGCTTTTTCTAAGCGAGATGCGAGATGTTCCTGGGCAGCATCCAGACCAATACAAACCAGCTCTACGGCTGATAATACTGAAAAATTAAATCAAGAGCACACTGGGTCTTGCGTTTACATCCATAGCACGGAGAAACTCGATCCAGATAATGAGTTTGTAGTTACGACGCAGCCCCCCGCAAAAAGACTATGGCAAAATTCACCCTGTTCGCGGGCACAACTCTGGAAACACGACATGGGCACTTTGACCTGGGCCCTCTACTGGTTAAGGAAAACAGTACAGAAACCCTATACGTTCCTGCTGGCAAGCAAACCCTCTGAGCATTAAAAATTTAAACGCGCGACCTGGTCGAATAGACCGGTGGAACAGCAACAGCGCGGCGCAGGGCCGGCGGCGACTCGATCCGGATGCCAAATTACCTAGATCAGGACGAGCAAGAAGAATATTGAGCCTTTTGCAAAAGCGGAAAGAGCACCTGGAACTTCCGAGCATATGTTAGAATACGCAGAAGAGAAGTTGCGGGAAATGATGTCGATACAATTGCTGGAATTTCGTTTTACAGGTGTGAGGCCAGGAAATATTTGAACGCATGCCTGATGTGATGTCAACGGCATCGCACGCCGAGAATGCAGTCTACAAACTGTTGGATATACAGCTCACGATCGTCATGGCAGGTAAATGAGTGTGTGGCCTGGCCGGATGCTAAAGATGAGGCTCGCCGTGTATAGACGGGCTCTACAACGGCTTCATTTCTGATGGGCGTTGAGAAAACGAAGCTAAAAGCGTGATCCAAAAAGCATCACCGTAGGTAACATGGGTCATCTGGGCTTGCCTTCGTACTTGTTGCCAGCCTGCGGGATGAAGTGCCTCGAGTAATCACTTAATCATGCTACTTGATTCAACTTCAAGATTAGTGTGTAAAAATTGGTATCATATTTGATCATCATCACAACAAAGCTAACACCCGCGAGTTCCCGTTGCTATGTCCTGCTAATCCGGCAATCAAAGCAAAGCTCAAAACCATTTACTTCTTCTGCTGTACCATGATTAAAGCCCAGCGATTACGCTCTGTATACCAACACTACTGGCATCTTCGCGTCGCTGGACAAAGGCCTTGAAGTCGGCCTTGGAGAGCTTCTTGCCCATTCCGGCAGGTCCGGTAGCCAATGTGCGGGACTTTTCTTTGAGAGCCTCCGGTCCAATGATGAACAGCGATCCAATGTCGGTGAGGAGCTCGACCGAGGCCTCGACATCGGCGGCGAGAGACCACTCTTTGATGGTGGAGACGTACTTGGACAAATCCTGCGCGACCATGAGACCTCCAGTGGCGTTGACCTGGAACTTCTTGAAGTGGTCAAAGAGCAGAGCCAGCACGGCAAGCGCAACCTCGGAGCTCCAGACTTCCAAGTTCTGGCCGTCAACAGCCTGAGAGGCGTGACGAGACACACTGGAAAGGAACTGGCTGATTTGCAGACAGGTTGGGGTCTGCAGGGAGTCTATATCTCCATCCCGGGGACGGAAGTCAAACTTCTTTTGGTTCGCAAGCGAACGAGTGACCCAGTTAGTTACGACGTCGATGGAGCTACGCATGACGGCGTTGGTCTTGCGCTCGATGCCGTCGATGGCGGATTTCGTCTGCGCTGACATGTTGCGACGGACGGTCGTGTTTGACTCAGCCAGCTTTATGAGGACAGTAGTGATGAAGCGCTCCATAATACTGGTGATGGTAACCGCAGGGCGAATGGAGGGCAGGTAAGTGAGGTCCGGCTCCGTCTTGATGTTCTCCTGGGAGCTCGCGGCGTCCAGGGCGGCGTCGAGAGCGGTCTCGACATAGACGCGGCCCATGGTCGTGAGCAATAGGTTGAGTAGTACATTGACATCCTTGGGTGTCTCGACTTGAGAGCCGAGCTCGAGCGTCCTGCGGACTGACTCGGCAAGCCACTTCATCATTCTCTTTGCGTTTGCCACACTGAGAACACCATCCTCCTCCGACACCTCTACTTCTTCCTTGTTTTCGTTGTCGCCTTGAATTCCCGCAACACGAAGCATCATAGCCTTCTGTGTGGCCGTCAATTCAGACGAATCGAGACGCTCAAGGTATGCGTCCTTGGCTGATGACAAGAGCTGCGAACTCTGTTGCGCCAGGGATGCCATGAAACCCGTGGGCGCCTTCTTTCTCTTGGAGTGGTAGGTTGTGAACTTGAAGAGCAACGAACTGTACAACTCCTCGAGACTCTTTCTCTCGCGGTCAATGTACGAATTGCCTACAAGGTAGGGAACGAAAAGTTCCTCCATCTGTTGGTCTAGTGTTTGAGAGATTTGTGGAGAGGCTGGCTCTGGGTGCTCTGTCAGACCATGAGTCTTGAGATCCTCGATGAGACTGCTGATGTATGTCCTCGAAGAATGCAGCGATCTCAAGAAGGCCAGCGATGAGACCTCGTTGGCTTTGTCCAGGACCATCTCGAGTCGTTGCTGAATGGACTGCTGGAACACTCTCTGGATGAACTTGATCAAAACCGTCTCGTAGTATGGGAAAGCCCTCTTGATGATGAAGGATTCCTCCTGCATGACCAGCTTGACTTCGTCAACAAGAGACTGCAGACTTGCCTCGACTCCCGGTGGATCGGAATCTGGGTCGGCGATCTGTTCCCACGTCTCTCCATCCATCATCACTTCGTCCGAGAGCAGTTGGTCCCTGTCGATAAAGAACTGGTGCTGGTTGACGAACGTAGCAATGACGCTGGCACCGCCGTTGAAGTCGTAGAGCACCTTTGAGCACTCCATCATATCGTCGAAGTTTTGGCGCCTGTAGCTGTTGTTGAACTGCTTCAGGAGCTCCTGCTCGAGTGATTCTGAGAACTTCTCCAACAATTCGCGTGTATTATGAGCGCGGCTCGTTCCCGTGACGCCATTGGTTACGCCGTTCCCGCGGAATCCATTCGTCCCGTTTGTTTGACCCCATGATGCCGGATCCAAGCGCTGGCTGATGCGCATGAGCTGGCGAGAAATGACGGCACATCGCACCTTGTTCTCAGCGCCGCCCTGTCTCTGGATCTCCTCCAGCGACGTCAGCTGGCCTGTCTCGCTGACTTCGAGCCAGCACTGGATGAGGAAGTTGGCGTCCTGGGCACGTCTTCGTTTCCTGTCCAATTCTTCGAGCTTCTCTCCAATCTGTACGGCGATGTTGCCTCCTGCCTCTTGCCTCGCGCTTCGGTCGCCGTTCGTCGCGGGGTTATTTAGGGACAGATCGAGCGCCTCGAAGGACGCCATGGACTGGTCGAGCTTTCGGCCGAGGGTATCGAGGGTCTGGTCATGCTGGGATTCGGCTCGTCGCACGTTGGACTGAAGTTCCGATTCCTTCTCCTGGAGTTCCTCGGACAGCGATCCAAGCTGCGAAAGGGCGTCTAGACACTAGTGGTCAGCGATTAAGTTGCGCAGAGGCTCGAGGTTTCGTACTCTCAAACGTTCGAATGAGCGGCTTCGGGTCGAAGGCAGGCTGTGACGGGCCAGATCTTCGATTGGCAGGTACGGCGTTCTCGGCGAGGTTGTCGACGAATTCGCGGACCACGAAGTCCTGGTTGGAGAAATCGTCGAGGGTGAAGCTGGGCCCTTGGGGAAAGAGCGACTTTGCCCCAGACGCAGCCCGCTCCATGGTTGCGGTTGGGCTGAAAGTGCTGTCGTTTCTTGCGTTGGTTCGATTGGTGACAGCCCGCTACATCATTCCCGATGATCTTTGAATCGTAGAAGAGGTACTCCAGCAGCTGGAATAATCGTGATCAGGGAAGGCCGAGTCCAGGTCGTTGGGATTCGATGTTTCCGCGTTTCGGGAGCACGGTATCCGCGTGGCCGCTCAAGCAGTGACGACCGAGCTGTCCCTTGGGTCCGCTTTGGGTTAGCGCAAATGATCCGAAGTCACTTCCCCGCCATCGTTGGCCCGTGTGTACTTTGAGATCAGCTTGCACGTGATGCTATGAAGCAGGGAGGTAATGTTACTGACTTCAGCACCACCACCTCCTGACAACGTCGCGGCTACAACGAAGACAGAATGACTATCTCAATGCATTGGAGGAATCCAGAAGAGCCTCGATTACGGAAATCGCGAGTCAAATTCAAGGACTATCTGCCTAGAAACCAAAGCAACTCGCTTCGAGCTATGTATCTGCTCTGTCTGCATCCTATTCCCTCCTGCCTTCCTCTCCTTCTCAAACAGAGCATAAACGATGCGCGTTTTCTTGTTCTGCCACGCTCGCAAGTGCCGAGTTTTTAATCCTTTACACTATATGCCAAAACTTTCGTTTGGCCCTGAGCTCTTGTTTCTCTTCTCTTATCTCTCTTCTCCAAATCCGAACTGTTTTCCTGAGGCGGCCGTCAATTCTCAAGCTCGTTCAAGAGCTGAAGCACGGCAAGTGAATCCGGATCCTTGGGAGAGCCTGGTCCAGTGACCAGAGACTCTGGGTCGCTGAGGTGCGAGTCGGAGTTGGGTGTGCCAGGAGGGGTGCCAGGAGGGGTGCCTGGACCACTAGGCTTGACTTCGACGGTGCTTGGCTCGGCAATGTGGGAGCTCGCATCATGGAAATCGCCTGGAGCAGGGCGAGAGCTCGAGCCGAGGTTTTCGCCTTCGGCATGTTGATGGCTTGGAGTGCCAGCACTATCTCCAGTAGAGCCGGCTGCTGCAAGGCTATCTCCATTCGAGCTGGCATTCGAGCCAGGGCCGTCGAGCTCGGCCTCCGGCAAACTCTCATCTTCATCTTCATCGACAACCAGCTGTCGAAGCCTCTTTGACGGACGCGGCGGCTCTTGCATGCGTCCGGAGGATGGTTCTCTCAACCTCTTCACCCATCGGTCGACGATGGCAGCACCTGTCGCGTGTTGTCCTGCGCCAAGGCTAGCTGCAAGCCGGCTATTCTCCACGTGGACGACCAGCTGTCTCTCCATGTTATCGATTGCATCGGTAAGGAAAGTTCGAATCCTGTGCTGATGGGTGGTTTCATTCGACTGAGGAAAGGCGTCGGGTTGCTCTCGAACCATCTCAAAGGCGAGGAACACCTTAGTCTTCACTTCTGCCTCGTCAGCATATCTGGCGTCGCAGATGTATGCGAGAGTCACCAGGAAGTCCTTGACTGTATCCAAGCTCAGGGTCACGATGCCTTCCGTGTCGCTGCGCAACACTACAGATGCGGCGTGGACCAAAAAGTGGTTCAGCTTCGTCAATGACTGACGGTTCAAGTGCGAATAGAGGCGCTGCAGGCAATCTGTTAGTGGGCAGAAGTTTTGGAAGTGGGCAGCAGTCTTGGCGAGGTCACTTACGAAGAACTCATCTACCGCCAGCCTTGCACGTCGTAAGTTGAGCCGCCTTTTACAAATGAAAGACCAAAGGTATGCCAAGTCAGGAAAGGGAGGGAAGTTGACCTTCGTCAGTCCTTCCATCTCCACTCTGATCTCGTTGTACAGCTTCGGGCTCATCTTCAAACGCAAGTCGGCAAGCCGAGCTTTGAGCTCCGTGATGCGGCTCGCTCCCGAAGGTGGGAAAGTTGAAGCAGAGGCGTTCCACAGATCGTTCTGGGTCTGGGTACCGAACGAGCTCGCGGCACCGACGCCGGCCCCGGCAACCGCTAACTTGCCTTTGTCGGACATGCTTAAGCCTGTCTTAATTTTGGACTTGCCCTTGCCTTCACCTGACTTCTGCTTTGCTGGCTTGTTTTCCTTGCCCTTGTCGTCGTCTCCGTTGTCGTCGTGTTCGTCATCTTGCTCGCTGGCGTCGTCTTCATCGTTGTCGTCTTCCTTCTTGCCAGCAGCTTCCATGATCGAAGCAGCCCACGCGCGACACCGTTTGTTCGCGTCGATAAGGTTGTCGTCCGGGTCTCGGAATTCGGGAAAGAAGTAGACACCTGTCGTGCCGCCCTTCAGTTGGAAGGCTTTGCAGATACCAGTTCTCGGATCTGGCTCAGCCAGAGCGTAGTATTGAAGCCGCTTCCTTGTATCCATGGAGACGATGGCTTTGAGAGCGGTGGGACTGCTCTGTGAGACAGTCACAGCCTCTAGCTGTTCATTCGACGCCTCTTTCTCAATGAGCTTCTTGATGGAAAGTCCCTGTATGGCCTGAGAGGACTCGGCAGCAACCTCCAGAGGAAGGTGCCATCCTACCCACAAACCGCGGCGTGCCTTTCTGCTGTTGCCCTCGCCCAGCTCCTGCGAGGTTGGAAGGTTTGTAGTCCCTTTAGCTGTTCCATTCCTCAATCTATCGATCAAGGCGCTGCGTACGGTCTTGTGATTCTCATGACCAGAGAACGTAAGTATCTGACTGGGCTGACGAGCGTCGCCGAGTCCGTCATCGTAGGCATGGAGGTCGGTTCTCCAGGACCACTTCCGGGAGAACTCCGGTTGAGCAGTCATGTTCAAGAGTTGAGGCAGGAAGAGTGCTGTGTGACAATGTCAAGAAAGTAGTTACGAGGCAGTTGATATGTGGTGGGATGACTTGAGTGTCCGAAGGGTATCTTGCCAAGCTCGGTATGGTGCTTGACCTGTGACTGCTTTCACAGTAACACTCAGATGAGGGTGTGAGTTGTTCTTGGCAGGTTGAGAGTGAGATTGAGTGGGTTGTGTGTTTAAATAGACAAGTGCCAGCCTCAGCATGAGTTGACGACAGCAGGTGCGACGATAAGATGGAAAAAGGCAAGAGAGACACGGGGAAGGAAAGGAAGTTGAAGCATTTAGAAGGAAGAGATGGTGATGAAGAAGATGGTGATGAAGAAGATGGTGAGCGCAGCAACGCCAAAGTAATGTTTCGAGTAGAAAGTGGCGATGGCAACTGGTGTCTGCAAGTCTCTATTGCACGACTATCAGAGACACAGGGGCCCACCTGTTCTCTCTGGCTCTACTTCTTCCGCTTTTACTGGCGAGGCAGGTTCAGCCTCTTTCTTTCTAAGCTTTACTCCTGGACTCGGAAGGCAGCAACTCGCACTCTCACATCCTTCCCCGGCTTGGTACAACTACCCATACCCTCTCCTTGCCCAGCCGACTCCTCTCCTCCTCGACACACGCTACCTTGCTATCCAATCACCACTACTCTGAGCAGCACACTGTACATTTTCTTCATTCAATTCATACCTTGCATACTATCACAAGCAAGTTCTTAATCACACGCCGAAGAAGACACAATCTCCGTCAAACAGCATGCCACCCAAGAGAGAAAGCCTCCCACGGGCTGCCAAAACGTCCACCGACGGTAGGGATGACGCGGGGAAGACTGCTACAGAGCCGGTGCATCTCGGCGAGGCAGGCACTAACGTCGCAATGACCAGAGGAAAGAAGACCAGAGGAAGGCCCAGAGGAAGCAAAAACAGAGTAAACCGGACCAGAGGAAATCAGACCAGAGGAAACCAGATCAGAGGGAACAAGCGGTCCAGGCATGATTCGGAGACCACATTGGACGAGATCCACGTTTCAAGCGGAGGTTCGCCAGGTGCGTCCAACAAGAAGCAGGCCGTCAGTTCTCCTCCCCAGGTCGCCACTCCTCCCCGCTCCTCGGAACCCCCTGTTGTTCCTCTCGAATTGGAATTCCTGGTTAGAGGAGACCGCGACAAGCGCATCTCCTCGGACGAGCGAGCCAGAAGACGTCAGATCCAGGACGACATCGACTGGCTCGGCAAGTGGCTCCTAGAGTATGCTTACCACCAAATCAAGAAGGATCAGGGGCTTTATCCCGAAGGGCCGGTCGAGATCGCGGATGATTTAGTTGCGTCTAGTTTTTGGTGGCGCGAAGCCATTGGTACTATCTCCAAGGAGGACGTTATGGAGCAGTTTCGTGTGCTCGAAACGCAATTACACGAAGCTCCCGATAAGGTGTTTGTGCAAGCCATATTTGGTTGGACAAGCTACCAGATGTGGAAGGATGGCCGCGACATTCAGGTCATCAAGGGTCAGGCTGGGATCTGGAGCCACGTGCAAGGTGTGGATATCGAGGATGAGTATTGGCAGATGCTTCGACAGGGGTTCCGTAAGTAGTAAACACCTTTGCACCCAAGTCTCGGCTCCCGGGTTCTCAACAAGCCCGTGTTTGTTATTCTCGTTTGTGAGCTCAGGCCTTCGATTGTAGAGCAGAGAAGACGGGACAGAGGGCAGGAGGTCTTCTTACAGATATTGATTTCCAGAGCAAATACCGTACTCAGACGACCCTCTTACTCTCTCTGCCCCCCCCGGTGATGCTCCTCATCTCGGTTGATGGTGCTTCATAGAAGATGAACCTGTTCACAGGTCATCTCTCTCCTATCGGTCGAAGCTCAGGCGAAGGAAGCCCGGCTATGGCGCGCGCCGTCCTCCGCCTCTACACAGACTGCGTGGGGGATGATCAGCTGAAGAGCGTCCACTTTGAGGGGCAGTGACAGTGTAGATAAGTTCAGCCTCGGAATTTCAGCCCCGCCCTCCGCGATGTTTACCCCACGGAGCGCTCCAAAGCTGGTTCTGGCGTCGAGCAACAGGGCATCAGCAGCCTGTCACAGCACGCCCTGGGTGCCAGCACTCGTCAGCACCTTATGCTTAACAGGATCGATCCGTCAAATCAATGACGGCAGGGCAGACACGACGTGAGTCTGGCCTTAGACATGCTAAGCTTCGACAAGCTTCGACTACATAGAAGGGCCGACCACAACACAACGTCAAGCAGCCATACTAAAACCCCCTCCCCAATCATGATAGTCACAACATAAGTCACCCAAGTCCAAAGTCATGTTTCAACTTGACAAGCCATCGATTGAACAGCCCTACAAGCAGTTGATAGAAATAATACAATAATGCCACCCCCCCTTTTTCATCTTCATCAAGAGTAGCAGGTAGTTTCAACAGCCAAACCGGGTCGAACAACAACCCCCTTCAACTTCCCTCCATCCCCTCTTTCCTTTCCCTTCCAAATGTCAACCTCCACTCTCCCCTCTTTCATCTTCCACCAAATGGAGTGGGGGAATAAAATGACAGAAACCATCAAAAAAGCCCCTAGAAGTGATGAACAACTTCCTCTCCTCCAACACCCCTTCTCCGAAACACCCTTGAGGTGTATTGTGTGACAAAAAATTGATAATTACATTGCCAAGTACCAGACAAAAGACAAACTTCAACAAGCGACGTTGCTGTGAATCCTCTTTGTGGCTTGGACGTGTGTTGATGGAGTTCTCTGCGATATTGGTATCACGGAAATGACTGACTGCGAAGGGAACGACCTGTCCCGGGTCTCGCTCTAAAACAGGAATGTACAGAAGAGAGATGCTAGAAGCGAAGAAGAAAAAGCAAGAGATGGAAGAGAAAAACAGGTGGAGGAAAATCGGGAAAAGAGGATGTGAAAAGAGAATTGTGGGAAGCCATGTTCACGAGCGGATGAAGAGAATTACGCCGCCCGAGGAAACATGCCATGCCTGCGGTCGTGCGAGAGTGTGTGAGAGTGAGAGCGAGAGTGAGGTGGTGTGATGCGAGTGTGTAGTAGTAATGGAAATAATGTGCGCGGCGGATAGTTTAGGTAGGCGATAATGGGATAGTAAGGGCACGCCGAGTATGTGTGTGCGTCTCTACGAGACTTATGTGTGGTAATATTGGGATTGTAACGAGTGGTGGACTTTTGAGTGCTCTAAGCCGTCTATGCTGAATGGAGGCCCCCGCCGAAAACGATGCTCCGGAAAAGACCTGGGTATAAAAGTGGAAGGACGGATCATGATTGGGATGTCGTGAAGGCGCCATGGCCGAGAACGGAGCTCGGAGAGGTTGCGCAGAGGCGATTAGTGTCTCGTCACCGCCATGACTTCAAGTGAATCGCCGGCTTTACCTAGCGTTGATTTTGCTTGGCCTTGTTGATCTCCCCGAGGTTCAACCAGCTCATGTCTGACGATGTTGAAGCCATGGCAAGCGGGGGCTGCTGGCTTACACCACTCGGATGACCCTGGCCTGGTGGCCTTGATGGGATGCTTGGTGCCAGAGACGTCGGGTAGAGGCTCTCAGCGTAGACACTGCTCGGGGCACGATCAGCACCCCATGGCTTCTTGTAGCTGCCAATGGGGTCCCAGGTATCACGGACGCTCTCAGGAATGCCACTTGAGTAGCCAGATGAGGCGTCCGAGGTAGGTCGTCGGGGTGATTCGATCTTGGCGGAAACTCCGTCTCTGAAGGGGATCTGGTTTGAGTAGTCCGAGACAGTAGGGCTGCCTGAGACCACGCGGTTGAGCTCCGGCCGGCCATCGTGCCGAATGGGCGGTACGGTGGACAGATCCTGGGTGATGAGGTGAAGGGGTGGGACGGTGGCAGAGTCCTGAGTAATCCGGTTCTTGTTAGAGTAGTGAGAGGTTTCCGAGTCGACGGTGGTCCGCTTCGAGTTGCCGAATCCGAGGATGTTGAGAGCGCTGCCGCCAGACCAGTATCGGTTCCAGCCTGAGCTTCTGCGGGTCTCACCAGGACGTCCCATCTGGTTTCCACGAGTTGTGGGACGGGGTTCAACGGTGTCAGCGGCAAAAGAGACGCCCTTCTCGTCACGGGAAGGCGGTGCCAGGTTGGGAACCTCGTTGACCTGCGGCATGGGCTTGCTGATAGTGCTCTTGAAGAAGCTGTTCGTAGAGCCACGCTTGAAGTCGTTGCTAGGGCCGCGAGGAGCGACGTTGGCGTTGGACTTGGGACCGTTCGCCTTGCCCATCAAGATGGCCATGGAGGAGAAGGATCCAGCCGAATCCGACTGCTGGTGTCCTCGGAAACCGGGAGCGGGACCAAAGTCGTTGTTGCCGTAACCGAGACCAGCCTTCTCATCGGGGAAGCCTCGTTGGCCTTGCTCGGGGTTGGGTTGGTTCTTCGCACGACGGCGGCGGATACAGAAGAGAATCAAGCCCAGGAGGATCATGATACCGGTGATAGTTCCAAGCACAATACCAAGAATGGCGTTGGCGCTGACAGAGGCGCCAACAGCGGGGGCGGCAGTCTCCGAAGAGGCAGAGGACGAAGCAGAGGCGGAGGCAGAAGCCGGGGCAGTAATGGCGGAGGAGACACTAGAGATTGTGCTCGACGAAGACTTTGAAGAGCTGCTGCTACTGCTTGAGGTGGAAGTAGCAGTCGACGAAGCACTTGTGCTGCTAGACGTCTCGCTGGTAATGAGGACAGACTGCTCGCTCAACTTCTGGTTGGCGTCTGTCCAGCTGTTTTCGCGCGCATTGAACATGCACAAAACATCGTTCGTGTTGCCTCCGGCAAAGACGACAAGACCGGTGGAGTCAGACGCGAGGGCGTAGTTGGCGCGGGTCCCCGTGGGCGCGAGGGTGCTGTTGTAGGCAGGCCAGTCTGCCAAAGTCAAATCGCGCTTTGCCATCTCCTCCGCCGTGCGTGTCGTCTTCTTCGATACCGCGGCGGAGTTCGCAACAGGTGCTCCCGAGGCATCAATAAGGACCATACGCTGGACCTCGTTCGGTGAGGTCGACAGGTCGAAGGTGTATAAGCTCTTGCTTCCATCATCTCCCTTCATAAGCATCGCCGTGATCGCCGTAGTATCCTTTAAGATCGGTGAAGCGAGAGTCGCGCCAGAGTCCGTCCACAGAGTGTCCGGGTTGAAAAGCATGACTTTTGAGTTGGTGGTGCTGCCGCCAACCACGACCGCCTGAGTGTCGGACCAGGTGAGCACAATCGGGTTTACGACGGGTGGTGCTGTGGATTCGTAGGCTCGGGTGTGGTAAGGTGCGGAGGCGCCAACGACAAAGGTCTGCGTCGAGGGCCCAGAGTAACCATCTTGACTGCCGCCGTAGATGATAATCTGATCAGTGCCGGGGAGATAAGTTGCGCCGTGAAGCAGACGCTCCTGCGTTACCGCGTCCTGTGGTTGAATTGACTCCCACTTTCCTGTCGCGAACGTGTACTTCTGCAGTCCCCGGTAGTCCGTCGATGTTCCCTTACCTCCAACAATGTACAAGCCAGCCTGACTGGCGTCCGTGGGATTTGAGCCGACACACACACCTCCTGTGACCTTTTCGCCCTGAGTCAAAGTCTTCCATTTCGCTCCCTCGGTGAGCGAAAGTGATTGAAAAGCGTCTGCGGAGTACGTGTACAGAACGTTGTCGTGGATAACTGAGCAGATGTTGTTCAGGGCGACGGGGGGCTCGGGAAGAGTCATCGTGTCCGTGTGTTGGGGGGTGAGGTTGTGTTAGATGAGATGTGGTCGTGAGTGTAGGTGAGAAGATGACGTGGATCCTTCACTCTACAACAACATGGCGCGAATATCTCAAAACTAGATTCGTGTAAAAATAAGATGGGATCCTCGTATCGAAAGCGGCTTCGTTACGAGATGTCGTCTTGTCGATAGTGAGATGCTGAGGTCCGGGTGAGGGCTGCACACAAGCGAGGGCCGTCGAGGCTTCGAACCGGAGTTCAATCGTTCGCGATTTCGAAGTGAAGTTGATCGGTCGGTCCCAAGCTCGCAGGACGGGATGCCGATGATGAAAATCGAGGAGCGGTCCCAAGGGAGGAAGAAACAGTGTCCTGAAATTTGTCGTGGACGGGAAGCGTTGCCCTTGTCTCGGAGTTTGATCTGCAGAACAAAGTTTCTGGTGCTTCTTTCGCGGGCCAGTGCTAGGGCGGCAGACACGGAAGCAGCAGGAAGAGAGGCCCAGACGGCTGGGTTGGAAGGGAAACAAAAAAGGCTTCTGGCTTTCCTGAGTCCTGAAGGCCTTTGTGTCGCAGGATTTTGGGGGTGGCCAAGCGGAGACGTGTTCGTCGTTGGTCGGATTCGTATGTTGGAGGTGGTGTCGTGGGTAGGTCGTATCGCCCCTGGGCTATTACTGTCGCTCGTGTCGGTCGGTTTGGTCGGTGGGAGAAGATAGGGGAGGCAGTGACGGGACGTATGTAGGCATGCGTCGAGTATGTTGCCGCGTCACGGAATCGAAGAAAGGCTTACAATGAACGACTCTTGTTTTTTCCTTTGCGGGATTCAACGTTCCAGACGATGAGTAGCAATTCCACCTCGAAAGAGCGAAAAATGCACACACGGCACTGGAGGAGAAGAGGGAGAGGGAGAAAAGCAGAGAGACTCCGAGTAAGTGAGAGAGAAGGAGAGGCGAAAGGAAGAGTGGGCTGTGGTACCTCGTTTGAGAGCGGCCCACGCCTCTGGCCGCTGCGGTCTCTCGCTCTCTTGGGAGTAGTCGACCAGGTACAGCCCAAAGTTGCAGGCGAGGAAACACGAGACAGGGATTCTGGGAATCGTGACTGGGGGTCACCAGGAACGTCCTGGTTGCTCTGCCGGGGTGGCTTGGACTGATGATTGACGAATCAGACGGTCCAAGAGCCATCAAATTGGGCCAGAGCAGGGGGCCCCCAGACGAGCGCCAAAGTAGACGACGGGCCAAGAATACTTGGATGGGTGGTGAGACAATGCGGTGCCGCCAGGTACAGGCCCAAGAAGCAGCTACCCTTGAGGCTGCACCCTAGTCCAGCACGAGATTGAAAAAGGGGGTGCCGGGGGGTTCTGGCCTATCAGCGATTCCAATCTCGCGTGTTGCTGGATTGGGGCACATCCAAAAGAGAAGTCGAAGGGGGCTTTGACGCCAGTTGACGACTCTGTCTTGTCAGTGTCCAGGAAGCCCAGCAGCCAGTGGCAGTCAGGCTAGCCGTTGAACGGCCAGCAGTCAAGCCAGTCAGTCACGGCGATGACAACGGGCGGACCTCCTGTGATCTAGCCTGAAGCCGTAAAGCGCAACATCATAACGTGGCCCCTGGTGCAGTCGATGCTACCTTCAGTCTGGTGCGCTGCCCCAATGGTGATGTGTCGTAGCCGCAAGTGTAAAAGCAACCAGAGAGACGCGCGCCGGTTGAAGTCAAGCAAAAGTAAGCCAGACGCCGTTGCGTACTCGTTTTCTTCTTCTTCGGCCTCGTGCCGGCCAATGCTCCAGGCTCAGGCTCGAGGCTTCTCGTGGCTCGTGTCCGGGTCGTCTGTTGTCTGACGGCACATGGACAGACTTTTGCTCTGCAGTCAAAGGATGGGGGGAGCCGGCCAGAGTGACGGACAGATCACACCAGACGACGGCTGACTGACAGCACTGATGGCATCCATAGTGCAAGATCCGCCGTCCGTCCGTTGCCTCGTGGATTGGCTTGGCCAAAGCAGAGATGGGATTAATTCCACGCGTTTGCTTGGCTTTGGCTGCTGAGCTGAAGTGACCGGCTCTCGTTCGCGTTACTCGCGTCTCTCTGCTCGAGGGAAGCCGTCACGGGCTGCCGTGGGACCACGAGGTAATGAAAGCAATCAAGCCAAAGCCACGATCTCCTTCCCAGGCTCCTAGCAAACAGTCGATTGACGAGAGTGCCAGATCCGAGGGGGCCATTGGGCCAAGACCAGCTCACGAGCGAATCCACGGACGGACGCCCGCTTCCCGTCCTCGACCTTCAATAAAACAATATCGGGATGCCTGCAGCGGGAACCGGCCAAGAAGGGGGGAGGGGGCCTTACATACACCGGGCAGCTCAAGCGAAGGCGTGAGCGACAGGCTTCAGGCTTCCAGCAGCGAGAGACTGGCGTCATACTGCACCACGGCTCATCAAACTTGGGCGCTGAACTATCCGTTACCCGTACCGCAGGGCTTTCCGGTGGACGCCGCAATGGGCCGTGGCCGGGACACCTGGGGGCCCTTCTGTAGGAGGGGGGAGGGGAAAGGAAGAATCCGAAAGAAAAGAAGATGAGCGCGACACCGGCACGGGAGAGCAGCGGCAGCAGCAGGTCGCAATTTTGCAAATTGGGGAGGGCAATCAAAGATGATGCTTGTCGCCCCGGTGTTGGACGAGATGATGGGCGACAGACTGCGTCGCTCAATGTTCAGATTGGGGGATAGCGCGAGCTGCGGCCACGCGGTACGGAGTCGGTTTGCGTGCTTTCTCGGCCCCGGCTGTTGCTGACTAGGCTGCATTTGTGCTGACGGCTGAAATTGGAACAAGCAGCAGAAAAATGCAGTGAAGCCGGGGTGGTGTCTGCTGTTCGATCGTCGTCGTCGTCCATGGTTTGGTTGAGGGGACTCCTGAGGAGGTATGGCGGAAGGGAGGCGAGCAGCCAGCCAGTGTGTCGCGAATCAAAAGATGCCAAGAGAAAGAAGGAGGGACGCGCAGCAAACAACTGAACGCTGGGCGTTTCTCCCCTGCCCTTGGCGCTGGAACGGGGGGTACGTACTCCCCTCGCAGCACGCAGCACGCAGAATGCAACTTTGGGAACCTCGAATGGCATTCTGGCTGAAACGCGCTAGACGAGTGAACCCCTGCAGCAACCGTCGTCCATCGCCGCCGGCCCCTGAGCCACTCACGCCAGAATCTGACTGCTCTTCCTCCACTGCTTCCTCCACTGCTTCCTGCACGCTGCACGCTGCACACTGCACTCAGCTTCGCTGCTGCACGCCGCACTTCACCTGAAGCCCGCCTTGCAGTCGCCATCACTCAATTCGACGAAAAAGGTCGTAAACCTGCAGCAGTTCAGCATGGCGCCCCTGCTCGAGATCCCCTCTTCTTCGGCCCCCAGTATCCGTGGCCGATCAGGTTCCCTTTTTTAAGAAACCCTTCGCCCCATGGATGAATCGTGCCGCTGAGCTGAACTGCAGTGCTGCGGTGCAGATTGCGGTTCATCCTGCTTCCCTCAGCTTGTTCTCAAAGAATACGCACGTGGAAGAATGTGAGAGAGTGACCAGGCGCACGAAAAGAATGGCCACATCTTGAAATGTCCAAAATCCTTCTCGGTTGGCGCCGGTGACATGGGGCCATGTAAGCCTTTCCCCGGCCACGGCCATGATTGGGAAGCCTCGACCGTGTCGGGCTCCAATGCTACTCTCAATTGAGTCTGAGTGTCGACCAAAGAGTAACTCCGATCCGGGACTATCTGTTTTTCGAATCTCGAAAATCTAATCCATCTGCCAATACTACACTCAATGGGCCAAGGCGTTTCTTCCCATCTCCAGCATCCAAGCCGAATAGAACACACAAACCTCTTCGCGATCCGGGAAGGGGGAGCCACAACCCGATTTGAAAAAAAAAATATGACATCGAGTCCGGCTCCGAAAGAACAGACAGCAACCTGACACTGACACCAGCAGAAATGCCCAAGCGTTCCCGCGCCCCTCCCCATCCATATCAATCTCTGAATGTGACCGATGCCATCCCTCTGATGGTCTCGATCTCTGGCCCCTCTCTGCTTGTCATACCCGTCCCGCGCTCTTCTCCATTCCACTGTACGCGATACAACGAACGTCTGCCCGCTGTGGAACGGAGATGGGGAGAAGGGGGGCCGGCCGCCGCTCCCTCTCAACTCTCAACACTGGTCTCCGCGATCCAGGAGCAATTTTGCATCCTTCAGGCTTCAAAGCAGGGCCTCGCCGCAACGGTCAAACAATCGTCCCGGCGCATCCCCCTCACCTCGCTCCATCGTCTTGGGGGGCGCCTGGCCCGTTAGCCGTTTGCCGTTGACGACGATGCCGCGTCGCGGAACATGGCTGAGCAAGGAAACCCGCCGCCCCCAATCATCGTGCCCAAAAAAAGAACCACAGCAGGCCCTCTCCATAAATGTCATTCAATTCATCAACTTCCAACGGTAGCGAAGGAGAGAAGGGGTGAGCCTTTCCGGTGGCCAACATCGCCCCCTCCTCCCCTTCCCGAAATACAAAACATGCCTGTTGCCAGCTGCAATCCGCCTGCCCTTCCTTCCGAGCCGTCCGTTCCCTCACCTGTCTGTCAGTGTCAAGAAATAAAAGCCTTCAGGGCAATGCCTGACACAGGAAGACCGACCGTTGGGACGGCAGGCCTGCCCTTCCTCCCGGCAACTCTGAACCGGTCTGATCGTACGGTGCTTCTTGTATATCCGATGAACTTGCTCCCCGCTCCCCTCCTTCAACCTCCTCCCATGTGCTCCCCCCCACAGGCAATCCAATCCTGTTGCCGACAAACCCATAGAGCATAAATCATCTCAACTACAAACATCTCGCCCGCCCGTTTCCCACACCACCCTCATGGAAAGAAGAAAACACACAAAGGCTTAATATCCCCAGAGAAACCGCTGGAACCGCCATCAGCCATGTCAAGCCAGGTTTACACAAATTCTCGGCTGATGTGGCCCGGCGTAGAGCTTTACTCAAGACAAGAGCCAAGACCGCATCAAAAAAGAGACCAGCGCGCGCGCGATTCAATAAGCTAGCACCAACCAACCACCACCACCACTCTCCAAAAGTAAAGCACATGGAAAGAAAACCCGAGACATGTGGATTCGCACTTCTTCCGTCTGCACAGGGCCATCCAAACGCATTCGACCTGACAGAGTCGATCATCTGCATCTCACAGCACACCGCCGGCTCCCCTGCAGTTCAACAATCACCTGCGCAAAAAAAGACCCAGGCTGAGGTAATCCCACTTTCTAAATCGAGTAGTATAATAAACTCTCACTGGAGGGAGGGGGTCCCCAACTCGCCGCCGCCGTCGCCGCCAGCGCTAGAATTTAAAATAAAGAACAAATAAGATGGTGTGGGAAGGGATCTCCCGGCACCATGCATGAAATCTCCAAATCGCCAGAAAGACGCAACAAAATCGCCCAATCCCAGGTCGTCAACGTTGCTGACTACGCACCACACCACACCATCACTCCCAGGGAAACAAGACAAGCCAGTCACAACGGCCACAGACAAGATCACCGCTGCTGCGCACCCGCCGGCACTAAATTAGTGGCTGCTGCCAAACGGTAGGTACCTGATCGAATCAACCACAACCGCATGTGACGCATCTTCGCGCCGCAATCCAACCCCAGAATATCTACAAGATAATAAACGCCCAGCAACAACATCTAATCTTCCTCATTCTATCAAAAGAAAAGGCCGCCATCGCTCTCGGCCCAATATCACATACGCCTCCGTCACACACATATCCTCTCGGATCCGATTAGCCCATCCGAAAAGCCCCCTCCCCCCAAAATGTCAGAGGACGGGACGTTGCACACCCACCACCGCAGTTCCTCATTAAACACGCAGCGTCATCCGCACCCATTCAACTCGCAACACCGCGCGTGCCTCTGGAATTCGATCTCCATGAAAATGATCCAAGCCATGGCCTATTGGCCTGCGGGAATGGCTGCTGCTCTTCAGCCTTACAATGAACGTGTCTCTACTGATCTTCAGCCAGCCTGCCGTCCATCCGAGGAACGTCACTGTCCAGCGATCCAAATATGTGCTTTAGCGCCTGAACGTCTGCGCACACGACGCTCTTTTTCCATTCTTGCTCTCACTGCCATTGAGTTTCAATTTGAGTCATGTTTAATCACATTCACGACATGGTAGACTGAGAAATTCCTCACTGAGCCTGTGAACTGGCGGGGCGACTTTGCGACTTTGAATTGAACACTTCCTCCCGTACCCGCCATCGCTATGCTAACACCGACTCCCCAGTACCAAAAACACGCCGCTGCCGCTATGATGCTGTCCTTCTTCTCCTCCCGCTCTTAAGAATATATACTATTGCGCTTCGGAACCATCCCAAAATCTTGCCAAGCCGATCTGGTGGTGTTTTCTTTTCCTTTTTTTTGTTTTTTTTTTTCGTCGCTGTTTCACTTCACGCTTTGAGTAAATACTTGGTTTCCTCCCATCTTCCGATCTCCCAAGTCCTGCGCATTTCGCAAGGACCCCTACCCAATACTGTTTACCTCCTCGCTGTGTGGAGTAAAAATCCTGTCCCTTCTTCCTTCCTTCAATAGATAATCAACTGGGGTGGGCCAAAGGGCCAACGTTGCACTTGAGCCCCATCGTCGTCTTTCCTAATACATCCATGTCCTCCGTCGCCTTCAGGACTGGAGAATGGACTGAGACGAGCACAGCATTCTCTAAACACTGGCGAAGGCTTCCGCAGGTAGTTGGGCCTAGACGAAGTTAGGTAGGGTTTTCGAATATTCCAGATTCGGGCACGCTTACCTTCTTTTCGTTGAAGACTGTCAAAGCCCTTGTAAAGTCCCATGCAACGTCGGACAGACACATCTCCGAATACTGGGGAGTCATGTTCGTCTGTTTCGATAGTTCCGCAATCATGGCTTGGCGTTGTTGCGGTTCCGGGGCAGGAGGTGCCTGGTTCTCGGCGACGAAGACATTGGGAAGGGGATTGAATGCTCTCAGGCTGAACATGTCACTAACGACGCGGATGGGGTTCGCGCCGGGTCGTCCAGGTCCGAGAACAAATGTGCGAGAAAAGCTCCTGAGTCCCGTCTTTCCGTCCTTGTCGCACTCCTCGAACTGGCCATGAACACAGATGATCATACCGTCGACACCGCCGCCAGGCTGTCCGGTTGGGTCTGCGAGACCAGGTAGCATGTGACAGTCCATGATGAACTTGCTGATGTCGGCCTTGATATCTGGGTGTTTTGACGCGGGGAGTTCGTTCCATACGTTCCAAATAGCTTCCCTGCCAGTGAAGAGTCTGGCAGCTCGGGCAGCCGGTCCGGTAATCTTCTGCAGGTTGCGTGACTGCTTGATGTAGGATCCCCACGGTAGCGGTGGCGGCAGATTCGGCTCGCGAAGTGAGTGCGTGTCGACGGCGTATGAAAACTGGCTGTTGTCGTCGTAGTACTTCGCGAGTAGACCTGTTCTGTCGGTATCAAAGCCGACAAAGAATTCCAGGAGGAAGGACTCGCCGATGCCGTTAGTATCACGGAAATCGGGCCCGCGTTGAGGGATTGGCTGAGGTCGTCCCGCTTCCTTGATTTGTTTGATTTGTTCCGGCGTCAATTGCTCGCCGTTGATGTTATGCAGCTTTGGAAAGAACTGCAGCAGTTCCGCCATGACCTTGGTATCTGCAAGCGGAAGCGGATTCCCAGTCAAGTAGAGGGTCTCCAACTTGCGGAGCTTTCCCTTCCACCTTGACAAGCCATCGATGGTTGCAATCTGGTTTCCACTAAGGTCCAGGTTCATGAGGTCGGGGAATGTGTCTGCCAGGTCCTCGACTTGAATGACGGTGTCGATGCCGTTGTTGGCAAGACTAATGCTGTGGATGGCATCGATCTTGGCTTGCGACGTCTTGAAAAGATCATCGCAAATTCTCATCATGACCTTGAATAGCTTCTCGGCCCTGTCCTTTGACTCCAACATGCCCATCTGAATGAGTCCCTCGTCTTTGTTAAGGGCGTCGAGTCTCAAGAGCTTGTTCTCGATGTCGTAGCGGAGCGACATGATATTGGTGACCTTCTGTTTGGTCTCTTGAGCCGCAACCGAAGCCTTATTTGCCTCCGCGAGGGAACCTTCGCTATCGGTGATCTCCAAAGGCGTTCCGGCAAAGGTAAAAGTGTTCACTTTGAGAATTTCCTCCGCATCCTCTTTGCTTGCTGCAACATTGACAATGTCCCCTCTTATGTTTGACTATAGAAAGTTAGCTGACTTATGGCTTTTTGATTAGTTTGGACCATTCGGCATAACTATGTAATTCCCTCGAGCCCTCACATCATCACAACAACATACCTTCTTGATGACTACCGTCTTTCGACGACCAGCTAGGGTCGTAGATTTCCGTTCCAAGAATGTGAGTAGGTCCCGCAGGCCGCCATCCTCGTTTTTCGCGGCCTTGCTTTCTTTCAAACCCTTAACACTCAACCAAACGAGACCTGTGCTCTGAGGTCTCCTCTTGGATACCAAATCCGCTCCATCTCCAGTGTCCAGATGGCGGGCGATGGCTTGATGCACTTTCGAGCCCGGCTTGGTGGGAGGACCGCCAGATCTTGTGGGTCTTTGCGGTCGCGAGTTATTGGAATCACCCGCAGATGATCTGTTGTTTGCTCGGCGTGGGCCGCTTCCTCCAGCACTGCTCCCCATGTCGAGATCGCCGTCCTTATCGGTTGCTGTCCTGCCGCCTCTTCGCTTTTGGATGCCGCCGCCGCCGCGCGACTTCGCACCCGTCGTAGAGCTGCGAGTTTCGCGCGCAGGCTGAGAAGCCATGGCCCTCGGTGCTCTAGGGGGCGCCATTTTGTTTCGGTAGGATGGAAGTAGGGATGCGACAGGTGTAGGCGTTGGTGTGGATGTAGGTGTTGAGGTCGGCGTGGGGGTAGGTGGTGACGCTCAACACTCGCCGAATAAGGGTGGCTAGTTGTATGGATGTTTTCGCGCTTTCAATTGAAAAGAGAAGCGATCGTTTTGGTGTAGAGCAGCCGATTCAATGTCGTTGAGCGAGGGTCTGTTGTCGGGGTCGTTACGCGAAAAGCTTCTGAGCACAAAGGACGGAGGACCTGGCGCAGACCTCGTGGACCGTTAGAAGTAGAAAACGCTTTTTTTTTAGAGGGCAGAAGCTCGTGTAATCGACAAAGAAAATCTGAAGGAAGAGTTCGGTTGCGGTCCTGTCCAAGGAGACCCTGTCTTATAAGGTGGTGGGCGACTTTTGAGGAGTGATGCAGAGCTGTAAAGGTGGTGAAGAAATTCGTCTGTCGCGAAGAGCAAGGTGACGTTTGAGTCAGCCCCACCACTCAAGGTAGCAGGCCACCAGGCAGGAACGCTCAGGTCGCATGCGACCTCTCTGGAAAAGGTTTAGTGCCACCACGTCTCAGCAGAATGCTCCGGCAACAGGCACCTCTCCCGGGACCTTCCCAGGTGTCTGTGGTGAATCACAGGCAAGTAACACCAGAAAGGTTTGTTCTTGCGGTTTGCACCTGGGCGACGCGATTTGTCTACCTTGAGCAACGAAAATTTCTGATTGGAAAGCAAAGGCGCTGCTGCGTCTGCACCGCGTACAGGTGCCTAGCGGTTCGGTCAGCAAAGGTCCCTGGTCCCACTTTACAACAATGGATGCCCGGTCTGGAGCTTGACGGCCGGGTGGCTCTTGCGCGCGGAACCTTATCTTGATTATGTAAGTTTTCAAGTCATGTGATTATACATGTGACTCAGATATGCGCTTGCGTCAACGACGCGTCTCCATGCGCGCATCGGGAAGCCAGCACTTAGTGGCCACCCCGCCAGCTTCAACCGCCAACTTCGAGTCGGCGCCAGACTGCCGGGGTTCTATGACAACGACCTGACCGATTGACCGACCACCTCAATCATTCAGCCCAGGTGGGCTAGTATTTAAGAAGTCGATATGGATTCGGATGACTACGGTGATGACATCGCCGATGAGGACCTCTATGAGGCCCTTAGCCAGACGCAGGCCGGTCCATCGAGTTCGGTTGTCCCTCTGGCACCATCTTACAATCGGGTAAACACAGCACGCCAGTCTTTCGGAAGTAATTCCAAGGCAGTTTCCAAATCCACAGCTTCTGTAAGACCGTGTTTCCTGCCTTTTCCATCTCCTTTTGTGTTCTAACTTGCGGACCAGGGCTTCTCCAGGGCAACAAACAACAAGCCCGCTAGCGACGAGCTTGATGACTTGCCCTCAGATGCATTTTCTTCCTCGCCAGAGCCTGCTTTTGCATCTAGGCCGGCAGCTCCGGCGCCAAGGACGGTGAACGGGCTCGCTCGCACAAATTCAGCAACTTACCGCCAGACAACTTTACTCGGTGGCCGAGTGGCAGATGACTCTCCAATTCAAGCAGCCCAACCTGGTTTCGGTAGGGTCTATAGAGGAGACAAACCGCAAGAACCACCTGCCCATCATGCCCTTGACCGCGAAGCCATGAAAACTTGGCTCTATCCCACCAACCTTGGAGCCACGAGAGATTACCAGTTCAGCATTGTCAAGAACGGACTCTTCAACAACACACTTGTTGCCCTTCCCACTGGTCTTGGCAAGACGTTCATCGCTGCAACCGTCATGCTCAACTACTTTCGGTGGACCAAAGATGCCAAAATCGTCTTCGTGGCCCCTACGAAGCCTTTGGTGGCCCAGCAAGTCGACGCGTGTTTCAACATTGCTGGAATTGCACGATCCGAAACGACGCTTCTAACAGGTGACACAGCACCGGCCCTTAGGGTTGATGAGTGGCAATCCAAGCGAGTGTTCTTTATGACGCCCCAGACTCTGGCCAACGATTTGTCCCATGGTTATGCAGATCCCAAGTCGATCGTCCTTCTGGTTATCGACGAAGCGCATCGTGCAACGGGCGAGTACGCGTACGCCAAGGTCGTCAAGCTCATGCGTCGCTTCAATCCCTACTTCCGTGTCTTGGCCTTGACAGCCACGCCTGGCTCCAAAGTTGAGACCGTGCAAGAGATTATTGACAATCTCGGCATATCTCACATCGAGATTCGGACGGAGGAGTCCATCGATATTCGTCAATACGTACACCAAAGGAATGTCGAGCAGGTTTTGCTTGACCCGTCCGACGAGATGTGCGAGATCAAGGACCTGTTTACCAAAGCACTGAAGCCCCTTATGGACAAGCTCACGCAACAAAACATTTACTACGGACGAGACCCAATGTCCATCACGGCATATGGCTTGATGCAACAGCAGAAGGATTGGTTTGCAAATGTCGGGCGACGAGCCAACCCGGGGCTGCAAGGCATGATGCGGTCTATCTTCTCCATTCTTCAAAGCCTCGCGCATACGATCAAACTACTGAACTTTCACGGAGTGAGGCCGTTCTACGAGAACCTCAAGGAGTTCAGAAGTGATGTTGAGGAAAAGGGGGCGAAAGGATCAAAATACAAGAAGCAGATTTTGGAAAGCGAGCATTTCCAAGAAATGATGTCGAACATGGAGAAGTGGCTTCGGATTGATGGATTTGCGAGTCATCCCAAGCTAACTGAACTCCAAGACCGAATTCTGAACCACTTCATGGACAATGGTGGGAATTCAGCAACTCGCGTCATCGTATTCAGCGAGTACAGAGACAGCGCCGAGGATATTGTCCAGGTACTGAATCGTCACAAGCCACTCATCAAGGCCACAGTCTTTGTTGGCCAGGCAGATTCCAAAAGGTCAGCAGGTATGAAGCAAGCCGAACAGATTGAGACCATCGAGAAGTTCAAGGACGGCAAGTACAATGTACTGGTGGCAACATCCATTGGTGAGGAAGGTCTAGACATTGGCCAAGTCGACCTGATTGTCTGCTACGATGCATCCTCCTCGCCTATCCGCATGCTGCAACGAATGGGTCGAACCGGACGAAAGCGAGCGGGAAACATCATCCTGCTACTCATGCGGGGGAAAGAGGAAGAGGCGTTTGCCAGATCCAAGGACAACTATGCAGAGATGCAGAAGATTATCAGCGATGGAAGCAAGTTCAACTTCAGGCATGACCTATCAGCCCGGATCATTCCTCGAGACATTCGTCCAGAAGTTGTCATGCAGCACATCGAGATTCCCATCGAGAACACCCAGAACCCGGCGCTGCCTGAGCCGAAGAAGCGAAGGCAGCCAGCCAAGAAGAAGCCGCCCAAGAAATTCCATCTTCCGGACGGCGTCGAGCTTGGGTTCACAAAGGCATCAGATTTTGGCAAGCCAACCGCAGGGGCTAAAAGGGGTCGTCCACCGAAGCAGCCGGAGCCAACGGAGGCAGACTTTGTTGAGGACGTACCATCTTTGAACTCTGTCGTTTTGACCGATATTCAACTAGCTGAACTGGATAGGATATACCGTTCTCTGCCAGCAAGCACTACGAAGATCGAAGAGACTGAGATGCCGAACTTGACGTCGTACCCGCTGCTTCAGCGACGACTTCGACCAGTCGAGAGGGTTCAACATGGCGTAAGGACCAAGAAGTTTGTCAAGCTCTGCAAGAAGCTTTCTCAGCAGCAGGATACTGCGAGCCGGTACACGAAACCTTATGGGGAGAAAGATACCAGCCGATACAAAAGCATCCCGGTGCCGCCTTTTGCAAGCGATACGGAAGAAGAGGGTCCCCCAGCCACGAGATCCGTGATAGAATTCTCCGACGACGACGATGTAGTCGAGCAGTCCCGCCCCAAGAAACGCGCATCTACCGGTGCAGTGAAACCTAGGTCATTCATGGCTGCCTCTGCCCTCATAGACGATGGCCTCAACGACATGGAGGAGGAAGAATCCCCTCCGCGACGCCGCCCAAAGCCAGCAGCCAAGAAGCGCGGCAAGAAAGCCACCAAGAAAACCCGAGGTGGCATCAACAGCGATGAACTCGGCGATGACTGCTTGCGGGACAGCGACGCGATGGATACGGACGGTTCGGACGATGGAGCTGACTTGGTTGATTTCGTTGTCTCGGACGACCATCCCATGTCCAGTGTGCGACCGACATCATCCAATCCACCATCGAGCCAAACTGCAACCCCCGATTCTCCAACGCGGACAGAGACATCAAAGCCGTTTTACGTGCCGACTCAATTTCCGCCCACGCAGGAGTCGGTGGACTCGCTGCTGGATGATAACGACGATCTACTCAGCAGCACGAAGCGGCCGTCAACGAGCAGAGCGCAGCTCGATTCCGAGCCAGATGACACGCCGCAGAGACAAGTGGGAGGCCGGCAGCAGAGAAGGCGCCCGGTATTTGACAGTGATAGTGACGAGTGAGCCCTAGGGGGCCGGCATGTATTGTTAAATAGACACGAGTAATATCTGGCAGGAGAAAACATGGCACGATTGTACATAGCATCACTAGAGAACGAATTGCATGACTGAATGAACACATTCTATTATTCTACCTCTTCGCATCAACCTTCGTCCCCCAACGCGAACCTCGAAGCTAGAACACGCACCTGTAGGTCTAGTCAGCAAAGGTCCAAACCCAGATCAATCTTGAATCGTCCCAAACGAAAAATAAGACCAATGTCAGAAACCCAATTTAAAAGCACTACATCCCCACCCCACCTCCCTGCGCCCCTACCCCGACGACGTACGAGATGGCACATGACGGTGCAAACTTCCCGCAGCCATGGTGTCCAGACAGATAGGATGTCAACAGGAAAGCGAAGCCGAAGGGAGCAGACCTCCGGAGGGAAAAAGAAGAGAGAGAAAACAGAAGAGAAAACGCAGAATGTCCCAGAAAGCAAGAAAAAGAAGAAAAGGACAAGCGCCATCCCCAGCCAACGAACCAAACCACAACATTTCCCCGCCTCGCTCCCGCCGAACACCATCGATGTAAAGCGCTGTTAAGCATCTTCCACCATCCAGAGTCCAAACCTCCAACGCCAGCCCTTAATGTCTGCATAAAGGTCCGCACCCCGCCGCCCGTAACGCTTGCACGAACAATCCATGCCAGAAGCAGGAGAGAATGTCAAGCAGGCGTTCGAGGCGCGTCCCCCACAGAGGTAAAGTTGCGCGTCCATCGGTAGACCATTCGGTGCCGGCACGCAAAGTGCAGGGGCTGCAGAGATCCGCGACCGGGAAAACAACGACACTCGCCCTCTCCCCCCCTCCCCCGACTTCCCTTTCCTCCCACATCTCGCTCTCCCGCGCTCTCCCGCTCCTCCCCCCGTTCCCGAAGGCCCTTGAAATGCTCCGGGGCGTCTCAGACGGCTCTTCCTAATGAGATACGGGTGATGCGAATTCATCATATGTTGGTCGTTGCGCGTGCGTGAAGAAACGCAAACACGCGTGATTTTGTGACGTGAGGAAAAATGAGATGGCTTACCTCTCAGCGACGGATTCAGAAAGAATGGGTTTGAATCCGTGAAGCTTCGATGTGCGACGTTCGTGCTGCGACGCGGCGGCGTTGACGATACGCGTTTGGGGTGGTGGTGGATGGAAGTTGTGAGGAAGGAAAGGCGAAGAGATTTTGCCGACGCGCTTTTTGGAGCTGGCGGCACCTTGCGGTGGGTGGGGCACGGAGACCTCAGGAATCAAGCGAAAGGGCGGTGGTCCGTCGACAGCTGGGTGCAGATACCCCACAGGAGCTTCACGTAATCACTGAGTACCATCTCGGAAAGTTAGGTAAGCCGACGGCGGAAGCGGGACAGAACGGTTATCCCCGCCGAACCCGTCTCACACCCGTGGACACATGGACGACGGCAAAGGATAGTACAAGACACCAAACGGTCCAACAACGGAACGCAGTCACCAAAAATCAAGCAGAGTTCCACGAGCATGTCTCAGACTAGGTCTTTTGAGATTCCTAAATCTACCTATCTACCCTTTTCCATCCTAAAAATACGGTGCAATCTACCTTCCCTTGGCCCCTATTTGCCAACGAAATTGATCACGCGCCGACTCCCTCGTATCCCAGCCCGCAGATCCCTTCATCGTAGGAAGAGCCGGAACCTGAGACCCAATCCCCCGTCAAGCCCGATCCGTCGCCGTGAGACTCACACTCGCCGCCCCAGACGTCATACGCCTCCACCCTTAATCCCGCGGAGACTTTCGACTCCCTGCCGGAGCCGTGTCCGCTCCATCTGGGCCTCTGGGCCCCCTTTTCTTCCATTCCGTCCGTGACATCCAGAGCAAACAATCCTTTAGTGGATACTTGGCCAGTAGTTGACACAGCATCCCACGTCACGGCATTGCTCAACGGACGCCAGATAGACAGAATAGCTTTTTTTTTTTTTGGTTTTCTCAGAACTTGCCATATCAAATTTCAAAGCGATATGTTTAGAGATCTGCTTCCTCACACCCGTGGGCTGACTAGCGGAGCCACTTTGTTCTGTTGGCTCCAAGTCACCACACCTCGTGCCATACACATCCTCTATCATCAATCTCATACCATTAAAAATGAGGAAAGAGATAAATCCTAGAGCAAGCAGGGTGGTTCTGCCAAACCAATTGTACAAAAGCGCGCCAAAGAGGACCAGTCGAACATCCGACATCCTCGAGCCAATACAAATGGCTCAATCCGTATCCAGTCATAAAATCATAAACCTGTCCAACACCAAGAAGTTTTTGTCACACTTGCAGCTCAAAAGAGCTGTCACCGTATTCATCGCACACTCCGCTTAAGACCGTTTACTGGCTTGGGAAGTTTGTGTAGTCGATGTTATTCCAGTCTAGTGACTGGAAGGGGTCTTGGGAATTTTGGGAGTAGCCCAGACCGGCGCTCGGTACCTCGCCAAACAGAGGCTCGAAGGCCTTGGTAGCGTTGTTGGACGGGAACAACTGGAAGTCATTGCCGCAGAAGTTGTCACCGGCGTTGCCAAAGTTGTCATCGAAGCTCTCGTCCACCTCAGCCAGCGAGTTAGGTGTGAAGAGCATAGCATTGCCCTGGCCGATGGGGGAGATGTGAGGAGCGGGCTGAGCCGGCATCATCTGCGGCTGACAGGCAGGTACAGGCTGGTAGATGGGGAAAGCCATGTTCATCTGCTTGTCGGCAAACACGGCGCGGTCAGGAGTGGGAAGCGAGGCATGCGCAGCGTAGATGTCGTCTTCCACAATAAACTCCGGGCCGTCTTGGTACGAATACGGGCCAAGAGAGATGTCGGTGTTGGGAGTGTTGTGGTCAGACGGGGACAGGGACATCTCGAGGTCCACTTGGTTGTCGAACGGCTGCTGGACACCAATGACCTGCTCAAACTCTTCGTCGGAGATGTACGAGGGGAATTCCATGCCGTCAATGTGAGAAGCGAAGTCACCGACGGGACCGATGGGGTGCAGGGGAAGCATGGGGTCGTTGAAGTTGAAGTGCTGGGCCTGGTCCATTGGCGGAGGAGGAGTGGCAGCACTGCTGGTGGAGGGGGTAGGCATGTGGTGAAGCTGGGGAGTGGCGTGGGTTACGCTGCCGGCCTTGCTGTCCTTCTTGCCGTTGGTCTTGGTGCGGACGTAGGTCCAGCCATGGGCCTTCTCCATGTGCTGCTTGCAGTTGGACTCGCGCTTCGACTTGTAAGGGCAAGGCTTGTACAAGCACTCGTACATGGGAGGAGCCGAAGAGTGCTTGTCGTTGTGGTGGCGGTCCATCTCCTTCTCAGTCGGCCAGCCGTACTCATGGTACTTGCAGGTGGGAACAGGGCACTTCCAGGGACGCGAGTGAGTCTTCTCGTGCTTGGTCAAGTCGCATGGGCGCTTGAACTCCTTGTTGCAGCCAGGCTCACGGCACTTCTTGGGGGCAAGCTCCTCGGGGCTGGCGTTCTTCTTGCGGCGGGCCATGGAGCGCATGATCTCCTCCTCGTCCTCCAGCTGCTGGCTCATGGAGCGCTTCATCTTGATGGGTGCGGAGTCGTCAAGGTCGACCTCCATCCCAGTAGCCATGGAGATGGCCTTCCCGTCCTTGCGAACGCGGACGAGCTCAGCAGGGCGTCCGTTCTCGGTGATGCCACCGTAAAGCTTGATTTCGTCGGTGCTGTTTGTCGCGTTAGCAGGGGAAAACAATTCCGGAGTGGGGTTACCATACGAGATCTCAACGTCTCCCTTTTCCTTGGCGGCAGCGAGTTGACCTGCGTACTGGTGAAGCTGTTCGACAAGATCGATAAAATACCCGTTAGTGTAAGGTCGGTCGTTGGGTCGAGTCTGTTCTCGGTCGCTGAGGTATTCCACGGTGGCTTGAATGCAGCGGATCGACGTCAGGCAGAAGTCGAGGTACAAGGCGGCAGTCTTGGACCTCCCCTTCATCAACAATCGATAAGTATTTCCCCAAAGACCAGTATCAGTCAGTGCTTGACTTACCGGTGCCATGAAAATCAAAGTCTTTTCGAGATCTCTCAGACAGATGATCTCCTTCTCTCTAATGAGTCTAGGAACATCGAGAACAATGGGCTCAAAGTCCTTCAGGGCAGGCTTGGCCCGAAGAGGGCGCAGAACGTGCTCTGTGATGCGGTTGGCAGCCTTTTGGCTGAGGCCGCGAAGGTTCTCCTTGGTGGATGAAGAGGTGGCAGCAGCGGACCTAGTAATGGCAGAGGCCTTCTTTGATGCGGTGGTCGCAGGCTCTGTCTCGGTGGTAGGGGCGACAGAGGTGCCGAGTCCGCTGTCTGATTCATGATGTCTCGAGGAGCGGCGGGTTCTGGGACGCAGAATGCGGCGTTCCGCTTCCTTTGACTTCTCCTTGGCCATGGCGGGGTCGACAACGGGAAGGTTGAGGAAGCCTCTGGGAACGGGAAGGCTGTCGTCACGGAAGGACCTGGCCTTGGGCGAGACGATGGTGATGTTGGAGAGAGAGTTCTCAATGTCGTCGATCATCAACGCGGCGCGACGGCAGTGGGCATCAACGACGTCGTCCAGGTTTGTCTGGGAGCGTCGAAGGCTAGGAGGGGAGGCCAAGGCATCGTCTGTTGAAGAGGTAGGGCTGGTGGGAGAGTGGAAGGTAGCACCCTTGCGAAGGGTCATGTTGGTCTTAAGGCTAAGGCCGGCAGGAGACTCCGGGCGAGTCACCGGAGTCCTTCGTCGAGGGTTGACGGAGACGGACATGGTGACGGTAATGACACGGGTGTCCAGAACTCTGTCAACAAGGAGAGTGTTAGATATCTTATGGGTTCATTCGAGTTGTAGGGCTGAACGGGACACGGGGTGTGAGTCACGACCAGGACAACGCCGGTACGCCAGATGCAGGATAGTCCTAACTCTTGGAGCCAATCGTCCCCAAGGTTTTAGGATTGGCCAATGTGGCAATGTGGCGGCAGATGTTTGAGACGGGGAACGTGTGGACGAAGTAGAAGAAAGGAGAGGTCCTAGTCTTACGATGTGTGATAACAGCTGGTGCGGGAGATGATGGTATGTCGGCGACAGGAAGTCTGAGGATGCAGGAGAGACGATTTAAGTCGAGGCCAAAATCAGTCTGCCTGATTTTGGGGTCCGGTCTGCAGAGTGCTGGATGCGAGACACGGGGTATGAGCGGTTCGTTCGTCTCTGCGGGACTACGCGTCGGCGAGAGAGACGAGGGAGAAGAGGGCAGATGTGCAGGTTGTTATTGGGAAAGTGTCCGGGAGAAGCGGCGGACGAGTAGCGATGGTGGGGGAAGTGCCAACTGCGGACTGGATGTGGCGGCCTCAGTGGAACAGGTGCGGGCGGATGTCGAGTCCTGAAAGTTGAGGACGGTGGTGTGCGAGAATGAGGGAGGGGAAAAAAAAGAAGAGATGGTTGAGGACGAGGAGAAGGATTCGGTCGAAGAAAGGACGGCGAGGACGAGGACGTGGACGGGGGTGGGATGGAGGCGGGAGAAGCGTGAGATTTGGCGGTTTGGCTCGAAGGTCGTCGAGGTTGATTAGAAAAGCAGAAGCGACGTGAACGACGTGAGCGGACCTGAGAGCGCCCGGGGCGAAGGCTGCTGCCTGGAGCAGCTGGGCCAATCAGACGGCGTCGCGGGCGGTTAGTGGAGGCGGAGTCTGGGCTTTGCGGACTGAGGAGGATCAGACCCCTGTTCGTCCGCAGGGGAGCGTCGAGAGTGAGATATCGCTGGGTTGGTACGCTACTGGATTTACTGGGTTTACTGAGTGCATGGGCTGGAGGGTCGCTGAGGGAAAAGAGCGAGAATGGCGGTTTTGGAAGACACCCAGGACCCTTCTGCCCCAATTCCTCGTCAAGACGCCCGCCGTCGGGTACAAGACGCGACCTGGGATCCAAACAGCTCCAGGGCAGCGAGTGCAGGGCCCGCTGTTAGGGTCACCGTCGCGCTGCAGCCGTCGGACTAAACTGGGCTACAGTGGAGCAGACGAGAAAGAGCGACATGAGCACAGCCCCGGAATTAAGCATTAGAGTGCTGGATTAGCACCGACGACATTTTGAGAATCGCGCTCAATGTAACGGCGTCACGGCTGAGAGGGGAGGTTTCAATAATAGCTCCATTTCATACCGGTGGTGGTGATGATGGTGATGATCGTATCCGCAGCCCACACTCTGCGGTGCTGTCTGCTCCAGCATCGGGACCGATGATGCTGGCTGTTGTCAGCGGCAAACAAGCAAGACAAGACAACCTCCTCTCTCCCTGGGTCCGAGTCCGTTTCTGTTGCTGTTTGTCCATACGAAGTATCCGTACACCAAAACGTTGGACGCGCATCAACCCCAAAAGGCAACCGAATTCTCTGGCCGCTGAATGCTCAAACACCCCCAACGGTCGACGCAAGCCATCACGAACGCATTCCGGGACGGCGCACCGGTTTGACGGCTGCCTTTTCGCTCCCCCGGCTCCCGCCATGCTTTCAATTTGTTTGATGGGTCTCGACGGGGCAGGCATGGCATGTGGAAACCAGGTGGAAAGAAAGAGAGCGAGAGCAGCCAGCCGGGGGGCCGGGTCCAGCCCAGTAACAAACGGACCGCACAGGTTCGCAGCAGTACGAATTGCCATTCAGAGTATGGCGCCATCGGCCGACGACCCTCGACCCTGAACCTGGAGAATGAGATGGCCAACACCAACGGCGAATGGGCGCAACTGAGGCCAAAGTGTCGCAATGGGACGGGTTGTGTTTCAACGTCCGCTGTGGCAGCAGATTGGCAGGTTGGCAGATTAGCAGCTGAACTCTGACATTGAGGCCCCGAGTAGTTGCAGCTCAGAAGTTCTGCCACGATGGCCTCAATAAGCCCATCACACCGTCCATACCGATCGACATGAGTCCTGTGCAGGGGTTGGTGAGGACAGATGCTGTTTTCGCACGCCGCACTACATCATCATCGTCTCAAATGACACGGCATAGCATGACAGAATGCACAGTTGCGGGTGAAGCACAGCAAAAGCTTAGCACGGCTGGCGTCCATCCTGCGAGGCATACCACAGCACAGCAAACACGGCTGGGCTTTCTGCTGCACCTTCTGCTGCACCTGCATCTCCCTTCTGTTGCACCGGTTGTGGCTGAGGCCCTGTGTCTCTGTCACTGGTGACTGTTTCTGCGAGAGAGACAGGCGAGAGATCGTCTTGCTGTCTTGCAAAAAGAGGAGCCCAAGAGGAGACGGCCTCATGCACGGTACTTTCTCCAATGGGGACTAATGAAGCTCAAATTGGCCTCGCTCGCTTACCCCCGTCACCATCAGCCCATCAGAACCAAAGTCCCTTTCTCTTCTCAGGACTGAAGACTGCTGAACCCCGTTACCAGTGTCCTAGACTTCCGCATGTGCTCCACCCGCCCAGCCTGATCCATGACATCCCACTGGATCGTTTCCTTCTCCGCCAACCCGGGTCTGTCTCTCTCGCCTCTTTCTCCCAAATCCGATTCCGCTCTTTCGTCCCCCAATTCCCTCCGCCCCCAGCACCAACCAGCGGGCCCCTCAAATGCTTGGTCCTGCAGTGCTTCATGCTTGGGACCTTGGGCTGAGGGTCTCAGGTCCCCTCAGCCTCCTCCGCGGGCCCTCGTCAGGGTTGCAATGAGCAGTCTCATCCATATGTTGCAGTGACAGCAGTTGCAGAGACACTCACCGCAGGCTGGGTTCGACACTGGATGGACCCCCTTTGATCCAATCTCCCGGCCTGCTGCCCATGCCATGCAGCACTGCAACTTTGAGCTGGCCACCGGCGACGATTGAGCCACCGTTAGAATCCGGAAATTGACCAATCACACCACACCATCTACGCCCTTCCCTTTTCCGCAACCCTGCGATATCAATCGCGTGGTCCGTGGGCCATCTGTGGAGGTTATCGCCAAAATGCGAGCGAGAGAGCAAGAAAAAAGCAGACAACGAAACACTCAAGAGCCCACTGCGGACCTCTACAAGCATGCACATCGCATCGCTTACCGTGGGGGCGGCGGCCGACCCCATCAAGTGAAGACTCAACGCAAACACAACAAGGGACACCAGACCAACGACAACCCGGCCGTCGTGGAAAATCCCAAACCCCCGGCCCTGATTGATTACATCCGGTGCATCTCGGCGTTCTCGTCCGCTCGGTCGGTCAGTCCAGTCAGTCTTCAGTCACCCGACCTCCGTGATCGACATGGATCGGAACCGCCAGCGGGCGCATTCTCTTTCGCTTGTCGTCCCAGCCCAACAACACTGCGACGCCAACCCCTTGGGAAAGTAATCGAACCAAGTCTGACCAAGCAAGGTGTCAAGGTAGCATGGCACCATTGGCATAACACTCTAGAGGTTTAGCCGTACCCATCGACCGGTCTGCTGGTCTGGATCCGGTCGAATGACGTCCAATATGCTGTCCACCTTAACAGGGGTGGTTACATCTTAACAGACCCCAATATCTGGGCGGTCGTCTCTGCAGCCTTCTTTTGCCGCAGTGGCCGTTCGTAAGGGTCGGCTCCTCGCTCGCAGTCTGGCTCTGGCTTTTCTCCCTGAGCAACGACATTGGATGCGAAGCAAATGACGGGACGTTGGAAGAGACGCAGGACGGACGTGGACCTGCAGGACCTTGACTCGTCACCTGGCTTGCGTCCGTTGGACCTTGGCGCTCTTGCAGTGACGGCACTGGATTGCGCGGTTGCGCACAATCACCACCAGCAATACGGGTAACACAGCACGCAGCACGCAGCACCTACGCAGTCACACACTCCCCTTGGACAAGCATCCCTACTCCTCCTCCTCCTGCACAGTACCTTTACGCGCATGCGGATACAAGAAACGAGAAGCACAGGCGGCATGAGGACTCACAGTACCGCCCTTCTTGCAGGAACCACCACGTCAAACGGGCCTTCGTCAGCCAATTGCTCACCACCACCATCCTCTCCAACCCTCACCGCGCTCCTGCCGCCCCCCTTGGTCCTCTCCACACGTAGGGCTGGCGTGGCGGTCGTCAGGTCCCAGAGAGTAGTGTGTGCGCCGGAGCGTGGGAAGAAGAAGCAAGTAAACTCAAACCGAGCAAGCTTTCTGACTCAAAATTTCGGTTCGCCGGGTAAGAAATGAGCCAGCCAGTAGCTAACTAATGAGCTACTGCGCGCGGGCGCGTATGTGTGTATGTGTGTGAGTGACGGCGTCCTGTCAGAGGCCAAGCTTCTTCGCCTCGTCACCATCCCGTTCCGTCCCTGAACCCGCCGAATCCCGTGCTTGTGCTACCCGTCGTCACCCCGTATTCACGGTTCTCGGACAGAGCAAGGCCCAACTCATTAGACTTGGGCGGCACTTGCGAACCGACCGGCCTCCCCATCTCCCCTCTCCCGTCCATTCCAGCAAGACGGCTCGTTGTTCGTCCGCACCTCCATTCCAAACGCTGCGTGCCTTACCTACTACGCATTTTATCCCGCCGGCGAACCGATGCCGCCATCCCATTGGTTTACAAGGTCCATCATGGATACGACACGTACTTCGCAGGCGGTAACGAATCAATGATCTCCCGGCCCTCAGTCTGCCCGGCTCATCAGCCCTATGGGGGGTCCCCCCGTCATCCACCAATCAAGTCTGCGGAAATAGAGCAGCCTATCACCCAGTGCTCCGCTCCGCCAATCTCCTGCGACTGCCATATTTGGCCAGACCTTTTTTAACCAGCCGCGTAGCATCACGACAAGGCATCAATATTTCTGCCTTTGGCCCTCTTGTTTGAGAACAACTACGTACCTTGCAGCCATCTTGCCTTCAACCCCTCACCCCATGCCAGAAGAACAAAGTGGCCACCAACAACCTTGGCAAAACGAAACCTGTTCTTTGACGGGCAGCGGTCAAAACGCGCGCCCACGAAAGAGGCCACGAATCCGCATCGTCACGAACCGGTCTCGGCGTGTCAAAGACGGGGGCCACAGTTGCAGGTTGGCTGCATCCTCGTTTATTCTTCTGCCTTGAGCTTGTTTTTCCCGCTAGCATCAACTCTGTCTCTGTCCTTGCCACCCCGGCGGCGCCCCGTAGATCCAAAAAGGCGAATGCACGTCACGTTTCTTCCCATGTAAACTCTTCTTTGGCCCCCCAAGCCATGGAACCCACCTCAGAATCTGTACAGCAACCCGGCGCCACTAGGTTTGTCCCGGGTTGACGGGTCCAGAAGCCAACTCTAAGCCGTAGTCTAGACATGACGTGAACGCATACGTACCTGAGGAGCAGGGACGGCCTTACCTGGGTCCATTTGTGCTGCAGCCTGCCCTTCGCCAGAGGAGCTCAACCTCGTCAATCAGATCTTCGATCGGTAGTTCCGGGCTGTACGTTGTCGGGCTGGTGAGTTGCGGCACGTCCTGCGACGGCTTTCGAGCAGTCCTGGCGGCGGAGCCTCCAGCAGGGCAAGCATTAATCCATGCCTTCTCCACGTCCTCCAGTACGGCGCTCAGAGGCGGGTTTTCCAACGCCGCAACTGCGCTCCGGCCCGGTTTTCTGGAGTAGTTCCTCTTCGGCTTTGACAGATCCTGGTTCTGCTTCGTCTTGGAAACTCGTAAAGGGGCTGGCCGGCCGGAAGATGTCGAGTTTGGGCTCTTGACATGTTGCGTCTGTGTAGGTCTCGACGGGTCCTGGTTCTGTTTAGTCTTTGATATCCATAAAGGGGCAGGACAGGCTGAAGATGTCCAGTCTGGGCTCCTGATCTGGCCCTTGGTTTTTGATATTCGTAAAGGGGCAGGCCATGCGGAAGATGTTGACTCTGGGCTACTCACCTGCGGCGTCTGTGGCAGCTCCGGCGAGTCCGATGACACTGGGTCCCTATACGGCAGAGAGTCCCGGCCCCAGTTCGGTCGTCGCGAACCCGTAGAGGCGTCCGCATCCCGACGACCCTCGGGGCGGTAGGCCATATAAGTCCTCTCTGGCTCCCGTATCCGCGCGTCATGCTCCCTCCACCCAGCCCTCCCCCTGGTCCCCTCCCTCCTCTCCGTCTCGTCCATCGGTACAGCTAGATCCACCACCTGCGCACTCACGAGGTCAGCAACGGCGTTCATCTGACTCACCTCCTCCTCGCCTCTGACACGGCACCGGCGCGACATGTAGTCATACTCATACCTATCCCTCCTCCCCACGGCCGCCGCCTGCGCGTCAAGAAGGCGGCACTGCGGACACCGGCCATCGACCTCGACGCGGACGTCTTGGAGGGGGCACTCGCGGCGGGGCTCCGGGGTGCGCGGCCGCGGCTCGGGTGCGATGAGGAAGCAGAAGATGCACAGGAGCCAGGAGCTTCGTTGGCGGCGGTGGGCGTCGAGGCGCTCTTGGAGACGCAGTTGGCTGAGGCGCTTCTGGTGGAGGCAGTCTTCTTCCTCTGTGCGTGTGTGGGAGCAGCTTTTGTAGTACGTTTGCTTCTTGTAGCACATCTTTTTAAGGATGGTGGTGTAGTTGATTGGGGTATCGTTGGATGTTTGGCAAGCTCGTTTGTGACTGGAAACATGTTGGCTGCGGCATCGTGGCAAGTCATATATTTGACGATGCGTGGGAGTTGGTTTGGGACAGTGTCTTGTGTTGTGTTCTTTGCGGTAGTTCATGATCCTCCAGAAAGCCTAGGGACGTGATGGTGGAGGATAGAAAACACTATGCCTAAAGCTTTGTTCATGCGATAGTCAAGAACATTGTTCCATAAACAACTTCTTTTCCAGCCGGGAAAACTCTAGGAGGTGTTTTTACTTGTCTAGCTAGGTCCAAACGTTGTGCTGATTCATTCAGGTTTGTCTTGAGAGGTATCTGGGAAGAGATTGAAGCAACCTTCCAGACCCTGTGTGCTTCCAGCTTCTCTGTCTCATACTTAAGACGATGATTGAAGAAAGTGTGGACCATTGAGTAACCTTCGGAAATACCTGGGCTCTCGCGTGGGGTGGTAGTAGTACAGATCTGCGGCACCACTGAAGGCCCTTCAAAGAACAATCGATGACAATGCTTTTGTTGCGAGACTTCTTCAGCGTGGAGGCCAAGGGACTGGCCAGCTATGATGCTACTGCTCGTAACAAGTAGGCCGAATAGCAAAGGGACATGGCTCGTGAGCCACGACGCCGACCATGTTCTTTGAGTCCACAATACACACTCCTCTTTGCGAAGGCAGCGAGAAGTTTCAAGAAAGGGTCGCTCCTTCCAAACTGTAGAATTTTCTGTCGCAACTGCCGTCTTTGACCAAGTCTGAGTCAAATAGGGGCGCGCCTTCTCACCTTGCCGAATTCACTGACTCTCAGTAACTCACCAACCACCCCCACCATACAATCAATTCACCAACGAGCAATACCGCAAAGATGCCTTTCAAACTTTTCTCCCGCTGGACCGGAAGGAAGCTTACACCAACCAGTCCTCAACCCAGTCAGTCAGGATTCAACTACACGTCGACATCAACAATCACCTTGGCAAAAGCGTCTTCCGCTCCTCCCAAACTAACAACAGCATACGCCCGGGACGTCCCCCTTGAACTTCACACGCAGGGCATCAGAGAGACGCTAGATTGCCTCAGAGGAGGTGAGTCTTCAGGAGCCCTCCTCGCGCTTCGCCGTCTCCAAAACGAAGCTGAGAAGCGCGCCCGAAGCAACCGCAACGAGGCCGACACCATCCTGCGCGCCCTCAACATCGTCCGCGGCATTACGTCGTGGAGGCCAGAAGTTACGCAAGCTGAGAGCGGCCAGGATCTGTACCGGGATGAAAGCAGCAGCAGCGATGAACAAAAAATTGCGAAACAGCAGGAAGAGGTAACGGCGCCGCCTGCCGAGGGAAACAAGATGAACGTAGGTACTGACGGGACGAGCAGGTCACACAGGACGAAGGACAAGATGAAGAATGGGAAGACCTTGGGAGACGGATCTGGCTCCCGTCCATCTCTTCGCCGCATTTCTTCGGAGACGGAAGGGGCGACTTCTCTCTCCTCGCATCGCAATTTTCAACAGGAAACGATGCGCGATGTTCTTCCTCGTGTTCCCACGGACGGAAGGAGCGAAAGTCCCGGTTCGCTGAGCACTTCGATGATGATGTTGGCAGAGAGCCCTATCGACACCTCTGAGGAAGACTACCGAGAGAACTCTGCGAGGTCCATGAGGCATGTGCTGGACACATACCGCAACCCGGGCCCGTCGTCGCCCCCGGCGTCCGCGACATCGAGCGAGTACTCTGACGAAGAAGTGGATATCAGCGACTTCCCGCGTCCTCCCACCGCTCTCGACTGGCACGAGAATAAGCGGGAGACATCACCTACCGAGAGCCCCATCGCGGACTCTTCAATTGAGGAGATCGTTGCACACGAAGAACAAACAAACGCCGAAATCGGACACGCAGGTGCTGTTGAGATCTTTGGAGGTACGGCCCAGCTGGTCTTCCATACCAATAAACCAATTCGCTTACACAACGTAACAGAACCTGCGTCAGACCGCAAACCCAAGGAGCTAGATAACGGAAACCAAATTACCCTTGGCCCGGGAACCTACTCTTTCATTCAGGGTGGCAAGACCATGACGATCACCGTCAGAGGTAACGACCAGGTGCAGGTTGGATGCACCAACCCTTCACCCCCATCCAACGTCGATCAGCCTATCCTCGATGACGACCAGGAGCCTTCTTCAGCAACGACAGACGGTTCCATTGACGATCTGCTTGAACATTACTCAGCATCCTCGTCCTCATCTGAAGGCGATGTTCTCGCCCCCGTGGATGTTCCACTTCCGGACACACTGACCCAAGGGATTGACCTGCCTCCGTTCTTTCCTAATGCACCCAATGCCCAAGGTCCCCTGGCTGTAATCAGAGCAGGTCTCTCTCTACCCAAGACAGCGACTCATAACGAGATCCAAGATCACATTGCTTGCAACTCGACCATCCTTCGCTACCTCGCTCTCCACGTCATCCCCTCCCCAGACATCAACCCGGTGGAACAGCTCACAGATCTCCACGAGCTGGTCCTCGCCTCTCAGGATGGCAAAACAGAGTACACTCGTCTCCTGCAGGCGATACGCTCGGTATATTGGGACTCGGGCCCAGTGATTGAGATGCTTAGCTTTGTTGACGCCTTCGCGCCTCCAAACGACCTCCGCCGAAGGCATAGGATCCTCCCAGCATTCCGCAAGATTCGCGCTGCGGACTCACAGAGGAAGGGCTGTCTCACGTCCACAGAAATTCATACCCTCAGCAAGCACGGCCTCTCACTTTACGACCTTGTATCCATAGCTGATCTCCCGAAAGTTATCAGCCAGGGCTTGATGGATCGTTTGATCGAGGCGGCGGCAACAGGGGTACTGGAGACATTGAAGGAGTGCGACATCCTTAACGAGGACGGCGCGCTGCTGGAGTTGCTTTCCGCAGTGGATGGCAAGCCAACGACTCAAGAGAGCGTTGGAAAAAAGAAGAGCGTGGTTGGGACGCCTAGTCGGCTTCGCTTTTGCGAGAATGTCGACTCGATCAAAGAGCCTGAAAAGAACGATAGTGCCGGAGAGGCCGTGCGAAGCACCTGGAGTGTGAGCTCAGAGTCGAGCGACGATGGTGAGGAAGAAGATCAATATGATACGCAAGAGGACTCTAGTATGTCGGACTCTCAGCTGGACGATTACGAGACGTTTTTCAACAGCATACAGAAAACCGCACCGAGCTCTCCCGACAAGTCGCTGGACGACCAGACTAAAACACCTATGACCAATCGACGACCGATGCTCGCAAGATCCACTGGTGGATTCAGAGCAATCGACGCCACGTCCGTCTCGGTAGATGAGGAGACGAAGAAGAGCCCGGCGCTGACACGCTTCTTTTATTGGGACGAAGCCAGTGGTCATTGACACGGACACAGTCTCTAACCAATTTCTTCACCCTTTCCTCCAAGACGCGTTATCCCATGATGGAACGGCACACAAGCTCTCCCTCCACCCGTTCCTACAAGAAACAGACGACATATCTCAAGACTTGACGACATATTGGGGTGTGAATTTGGGAGGCATTTTGGACGCTTAATTGATTAAGCAGGCGGCATTATGAGCACGGGTAGTCAGATAGAAGGTCCACGGCGCGACGAGACAATAATGGCATCGGGGATAACAAGACAGACTGCCGCAAGGCTTTAAACATTCTCAAATATATACCAGGGTATCTTTAAACATGCGCCCACCCATTATAAACAAGAACCTGCCCCTCGTTAATCAGGCAATCGACCCCCTTCTCGCTCCTCCCCTCCCCTTCCGCCTCCCACTCCCTCACCCTCTTCCTGACAACCCACTCCTTGACGCTGTCACTCGTAAGCAGCCTCCTCAGCCTCCCCTCCCACTTCCCCACAATGACCCTCCACACGCTCACCCAGCTCCCCTCCGCCGGGTTCGCCCACCGGTACGCGTCCCCGTCATACCCGACCCTGACCCTCGGATTCAGCCACACGCCCAGATGCTCCGTCAGCGGGTTGTCCACGTGGATCAGACAGCACTCGCTGCCCTCGAGGTGCTTCTCCTCGGCGAGCGAGTCCGCCACGGCGCGGAACCTGAGCCGGCGCCCGCTCGCCTCGGGCGCGAGGAAAGGCGCCGCCGGCATCGCCACGATGCCGTTCCAGCAGCTGCGCACCGGCACCGCGTCCGCGTACGCCATCATCGCCGCCCGGCTCGCCGCGGACCGGAAGTACGGCCACGTCTGCATCAGGTGCGCCTGCCCCGCCGAGTCGCGCAGCGCGAACGTGTCGTAGTAGGAGGGCGGCTCCGAGAAGTCGAGCGAGCACGCCGCGGCGTAGAGGCCCCCGTTCGTGTCCAGCAGCGCGAGAACGTCGTCGGCCTGTAGGTAGAGTCAGCAAGCGGGACTATGGGCGGAAACCCGGAGTTTCTTACGGTGAAGACAACGTCGTTCAAGAACAGGACCGTATCGAACACCTCTCCCTCATCCGTCAACCTCCACAGATCCCGCAACGTCAGATTCCTCAACCGCGCAAGGAACGGTATCCTCCTCATCTCCCTCTTCCCCCTCGGCGTCATAATCCACCCCTCCTTCTTCCCCCCTTCCGCGCCTCCTCCTGCTTCCTTTTCCCCCTCCTCGACCTCCTGCAAATGCGTCCTCTCATCCAGCACCACATTCCTCCTCACCCCCCTCTTAAACAGCTCATCGTCCAACTGCCTCAGCCAGACTTTACTCTCGTCCCAGCTCCCGCTCTCGTACACGCTCACAAACACGTTGCCCCGCCCCAGCGCGTCCACCAGCCCCAGCACCGCCGCGTTCCAGTGCTCCTTGATCAGCGCCCCGTCGTTGTAGTGCATCCCCGCAATGTACACCCTCTGCGTCTTCCTAGGCCGCTTCGCCATCGCCTCGCGCGGGGGCGTCGCGCCCGTGATGATGCGCTGCACGCGGAGGGCGTCGAGGAGGGTGTACGCCGCCAGGAGGAGGACGAGGTTGCGCAGCGCCCGCGAGCGGAGGGCCCGGCGCGCGCGGAGCCTGAGACTGTTCACGAAGCCCATGTTCTTCTATATGCGTCGAGGGGTTCTTTTTTCGGGGGGGTTTCTCGTTCGGTTCGGCACCGGCGATCTGGCGTCTCGCGGGATGTCACCACACCCAGACCGGGATGATGTTTAAATTAGCAAGGAAGAAGACGAGGCCTCGGAAAACAAGACTCCATTGATGCGAAACGGGAAGGGGAAATAGTAGATCAAATGTGCTTGCTTGTCGTGCGATCCTTCCACGCCTTCCTCCTGCGCTGACGCTGATCGAGAGAGGGAGGTCAAACTGTCCAGATTCAAAGCTCCTGCTAGGGGTTCCAAACTTCCAATGGTCCCCTGACAGAAGGTCACTGGAATTGGTTAGGGGAACTGATGTCATTGGCTGACAGGGCTGACAGGGGTCAAAAAGTGGGAACCTGGAGAAGCGGCCAGACTCGGTGATTGGCTGGTGGAGCTCAGCCTATCCCTCCCGTGGATGACAGGGGTAATAGGAGCGCATCAGCATCAACGCATAATGTCACTATTTTTACATCACACGCAGACGGACTTCACTTTGAAAATTGTCGAAAACAGCTGAACTGGAACTATTCATCAACGCAAGAAAACTAGTTGTACACCCTACAGTGTGTCCCATTTGTTCGTCATCTCATCTTACATTCACAGCTTAGCCCCATCCCCTCGTTGGCTTCTGATAACTGTATTTCCGTGACCCGAACCCCGGGTCGCTGGAGTGAGAGTCAATCCGACTTCTGGAGCACCTTCGTCTAAATTCTGTATCAATCCCCTAAGGGCTTGACTTCAACCCCACAGCGCTTATTTGGCGAAGTGCAGGTCGTAGCCGAGCCACTTGCGACGAACGACTTGCTCGACGGTGAGGCCGGGGTAACCGTAGGTCAGCGGCAGGAAGAAGTACCAGCCGGCAACGGCAACAGCCAAAATAACACCACAGGCGATCCAGGCGGGGAGAAGGCTCTGGCCAGCAAAGCGCTCGCGGGCGCTGATGTGCCTCTTAGGTCCATCGCCCTTCTTGTTGCCCTTGATGACCTGGTAGCCCTCCTCGGGAGCGGGCTCGGCGGTGAAGATGAACTCCAGAAGAGCACCCGCAACGAGGCAGGAAGCCAGATGTGCCGGGAGGTAGTGGTGGAGGAAGAGCTGACGACCCATGAGGTAGAAGGGGAAGTAGTGAGTGGCCCAGGCAAGGAAGAAGAAGCCGGTTGAGTTGTAAAGACGGGAGCGCGTGCCTACGTTGGGTTAGCTTGGAATTGATCCAGAAGATGCAGTTTACTCACGGTGGTCAAGAGCGTCAATACCCCGTCTAAGAGAGACCTGGTCGGCACCGATAATGCCGGCGAACACGGCCAACAAACTGCTCGCAAGCCACCAGCCGACAGGGTTGCCGAGGAAGTAGATCTGCTGGCGGGTGTCGTTCTGGGTCCAGAAACTGACACCACGGAGCAGGAAAGGCCACTGCCAGGGCTGACTGGCGTACGGGTGGGAGCTGGTCAACTGGTTGTTGTGCCAGAACATGGAGCGCTGAAGCTCAAACCACTTGCGGAAGAAGGGCAGCGTCTTAACCTCCTTCTCCGGCTTCTCGCGTCTCTTGGAGTCTGCGGGAACGGAAGGGAGATCCTCGACGAACCAAATGTTGGAGCTAGGGGCCAGCTGCTTGTTACCGTTGATCTCCTGCTGCTTGTGTGCCCACTCGGGAAGAGGGGTGGTGTGAGTCCACATGGCAACCTTGCTGGGGTTGTGAATCAGCTTGAAGTGGCTGGAAATACTCTTAAACTCCTGGCCAGCCTTGCCGTTCTCGACCCTGATCTCGAAGAGCGTGTCGTTCAGGCGCTCTCCGTAGGCTTCGGTCAAGGGAACGGTGGTGAACTCCTGGTTGGTAGGGTAGTAAGGAGAGGCAACATCGTGGGAGAGCAGCATGGTGTCGGTGCCCAGGTGGCGAAGACGGACGACATCGTTGTTCTTGACGGCCTGGCCCGTCTTCTGGTCGTCGACCAAGGGGATGACCTGCCAGTAGTTGTTGGTGTCGTTGTAGGGGTAACCAGTGACCTGCTGGCCCTGGCTGGAAACACGGCCGTCGTCGTAGCGGAGGGGGTAGCGGTCCTCGTGGCTGTGGAGGTACGTCTTGGTCTCCTTGTGGCGAAGGGTGATCGTGTCGTAGTACTCGACGGTCAAGGAGTTGGCCAACATGACGTTGTCGCTCAGGGTCTCCTGGAACTCGGGAGTCATGAAGTCGTCGCCAGGACCGGAACGGGTGAGGATGGCAAAGTGAACCTGGAACCAGAAGAGGTAGAAGAGGAAGGGCATCAGAATGAGGCCGAATGCGCGGGCAGCAAAGTGCTTGCCAAAGTCCGGAAGAGACAGCGCGCCACCGGGTCGCTTAATGTCTAACAAGGCCCAGAGATCGATAATCACGGCAGAGCCAATGGTGACGAAAGCGAAGAGACCGACATACTTGGTCGACATGTCGGCAGACAGGGCGAACCCAGTAAGGATAAGCCACTTCCACCACTTGCGCGAGAAAGGCTCGTGGCGCAGCTTGTAGAACTTGATGTAGCAGAGCAAGCTGCATGCCATGCAGAAGACCAGAGTAGCATCCAAGAGGATCAGTCTGGTCTGGCCAATGTGGGCGTTGTCGAGAAGGATGAGGCCGGCGGCCAGAATGCAGGCAGGCAGACTGTATCCAGACTCCCACATGATGAGGTAGGAGATGGTGACCGTCAATGCGCCGAGGATGGCGGGCAGAGCGCGGAAGGCGACATAGGGAACCTTGTTGGAGATGTACGAGTCGCCAATGTTCTCGAAGTGGAAGTGTCCGTCGTAGCCTACAAGCCATCCCATAAAGGCAAAGAGGAGCTTTCCGAACGGAGGGTGGACATCGAAGAAGTAGGTTCTCTCGAGGTAGTAGGAGGCAAACTGTTTGGAAACCAAGCTGTCAGCTATAGTGTCTTGGAGAAGGCGAGAAAAAAAAGCGTCAGAGCTGACGTACCTTGCCAAAGTGAACCTCGTCGAAAACGACCTCATTGGGATGGCTGATACCCCAGAAACGGGTGACGAAGGCGAGAGCAGTGGTAACGACGAGGCCGATGATGTGGCCGCTCTCCGCGCCGGCGCGCTTGGTCTTGTCGGCGGCCTTGGTCAGAGAGTCGGCGACGGCGTCAGCAGCGGCGCCCGGGATAGCTCCCTTCTTAGTAGAGCCCGTGTTGCGCTGGCGAACGCTGCCCTGCGGGGAGGTGGCAGTCGTCTGCGCCATGTTGGGAATCGGAAATGGACGAGAGGAGCTGCGCGAGACGGGGTTTGTCAGTTCCAAGTCTCGCGAGATTGGAGGTTGAGTTGGGAAGCTGGAGATAAAAAAGTGTGGTTCCCCAGAAGAGTCGCATCAAGAAGGACAGGTAGCTCTACGTGGTGGTACGTATCGCGCCTCGGAGCTGTGCTCCTGCGGTTGTAAGGGAGCAATTCAGGGGCTTGTAGCTTACTTACACGCTATGGGAAAAAGTGGACCGCGTCAGCCCTCACGTCACGGTGATTGAAGAAGTCAGGCGGGAAGAGAGAATAGTGAAGAGAAGAAGGAAAGGTTGAGGTAAGGAACGACAGAAGAAGCTGCGGCAGGGAGGCAGAAACGAAGAAGAGGGAACAAAATCAGTCTCGCGATGGAGAAGTGGTGGTGAAGGACGAACGACAAGGAAGGTTGGATCACCTCGGCCAGGTAGCTCGCGCGGAAAAATTAATAGGAAACCCCCTGGCGAAGAAGTGACACTGAACCTTCGTGGACACAGGATGGCCTGGGGGATAAATTTGGGCGGCAGGGGTCTGTTGCTTTTTTTCTTCTGCCTCTTGGACTTTGGTGGACGGGCTGGACTCGATGGACTGGACACTTGGCCATACTGAAGCTGTCTGCCTGCCTGCTGGACGGAGCTGAGGTGGGTTACGCTAACAATTTTTGGGGGTCGATTTCGGGGGCGTCTAGGTTGGGGAGAGCTCCATCCCACCTTCCGCCGTGATAAGATAAGAAGGGCCCTCGCAACCATGAACGGCACTCTACCCGACGCATTGTACGCGCAGTCTGTGGCTACGCCCGCGTGTTTGCTCGGAGAGAACAATGTGATTAGCGAAAGTAAGGACTTGTTGAATCGATTTCAATTCCTGACGCAGAAGCTCAGCTGTATTTGATGCAATTGACCTATCACGGGCCAATGTTGGGGGAAGGAACATTGTCCCTTTTGATACTCTCTAGCTCATGTCATTCCTCGTCCACTATGTAATACACATACTGTGTAATCAACCCCTCTACATGCAAAACTGCCGTTTTCCTCAATCGACGAACCTCAGACAAGGCGCAATCGACAGTTTTGTACGTAAACCCTCGGTCGGGTAGCCGCTCCGACGAGAGGTAACAGGACCCCGCTGCTACCCGCCCGGGCCTCGACGCCGAAGAACGGAGGGCGCAACGGCGGGGTTCGCCCGTCCAGCCTGGGAAGTCCCAACTTAATCCTCACCAAAGGCGCGCGCTCAATCCACGGTCCATAGTAACCTGCCCCTCCTCCTCCCACTCTTCAATCCTCATGTCCTCTACGCTCCTCAGATCCGTCACCAGAGTTTCCTCTCGTGCCCTCCGTCCCTCAACCCGCGTCTTCACAAAGTTCCACGCTCAGCCCTTTAGCATCCACACCGTCAAGATGTCTGACCAGTCCATCGTCTTCACCAAGAACGCCCCGGCCCGTGAGTCTTTTCTAGATGCCCTCGTCTTATGTGACTCAATTGACTGACAACAATCATTTGAATTAGCCGTCGGCCCTTACGTATGAGCTCACTCACACGAGCAATTGGATCCCCAGTGAAAAGCTAACCACCGCCGCAGTCCCAGGCCGTCAAGACCCCTACCGCCATCTACTGCTCCGGCCAGATCCCCCTCAACCCTGAGGGCGTCCTGATCGAGGGCAACATCACCCAGAAGACCAAGCAGTGCATCTCCAACCTCGAGGCCGTCCTCAAGGAGGCCGGTTCTTCTATTGCCAAGGTTGTCAAGGTCAACATCTTCCTTGCCGACATGGGCGACTTTGCCGTAAGTTTCCGCGAGCCCCCCTCCCCACAAGGTGCACTTCCCTCAACCTGCACTTTCTGACTGGCGTATACAGGAGATGAACGGCGAGTACGAGAAGTGGTTCACCCACAAGCCCGCCCGCAGCTGCGTCGCCGTCAAGACTCTGCCCAAGAACGTCGAGGTCGAGATTGAGGCTATTGCCCTTCCTTAAGCGTCTTCCGAGGTCGGAGATTGTAGTAGCTCTGCAGACCAAAAGCAAAACTGTTAAAACTGCTGCGCCGTCTTTTTAGTGGCTTCCAATCATGCATCGGTAGTGACTCTGCTATGAATTTTGTGCCTGCCATTGTCCCATCCCCTTCTTCCGAGTTGAGATTATGAGTGGGACGGGACACACTGTGACAAAGGGCGAAATAGTGACGACGTTGGAACAAGTTCCAATCCCACTTGAACAGTTGGCATTCTGACATCGATTCTCTGACATGGATCTCCCGTATGACTTGCGTCTTGACTACTTCAAACCATGTGAGTTCCATAGACTTCAGTCTTACTTGATCGAGTGCTCCGAAACCCGAACGACCTTACCACATGAACAACACCACTTCAGTGCCGTTCTTCGATTCATCAAAATAAATACGTTTCAGCATCTCCCCCCGAGTGCGACTTCACAATTAAACACCGCTTCCCTCATCATAACCACTGCAACAACACAAGAAAGAACCTCATACGAGTGAATAATAAGCAGAAAGGTAGTTCTTGTTCTACACACCCCTCCGTCTATCGGTACAAATCCTCCACTCTACCAGAGCCCTCAAAGGCAAAGCCCCAAGCAGCGCGAACCCAATCGTTAAAGAAGAATCCCGTTCAGGCATCGTTTACTCGTCGTCCTCGTCGGCAGCCTCGACGTATCTGGCGCGGATGTCCTTCCATTGGCGCTATTGTCCCACATGCGTTAGCATACCCTCGGGGCAGGAAATCATATGACATGGGGAGGGTTTTCTCTTACGCCGCGGTTAAGGTAGTCCCAGTACTTGTTCATCGCGCCGTTGAAGCCCCTACGCAAAGTAGACCAGTCAGCATAACGTTCGCTCGCTCTTCGCCGCCCTGATGCCTCCTCCGCCTGCTCTCCCATCCGACATCCTCCTCCACAGCCATCGCCTTCCTCGGTCAAGCATCGCCTCAAATCGGTAGGGTGTTTCGGGGTTCCTTACATCTCGAAAGCGAAGCCCGTCGCGAAGACGAAGCCAAGCATGGAGAAGTTGTTCTTGAACAGGGCGCTAATTCCCCACAGTCAGCAAAACTCAAGTTCCGCAGTCATCGCGGCATTCAACCGGGTAGTCTCGTTCGGTCGGAACGGGGTCGGAGGGGTCGGAGGGAGACTTGCGTGTAGAAAGGTCGTGCGGCGGCCTACGGAGAAAGGATGAGCGATTAGCCAATTGCGGTCGCGGGGGCGCAACAAACGGCCCAGAAGCCTTACCATCTTGAATGTCGTCTGTCAAATCGCACTTCGTGTGGGGAGGACGAGGGTGCTTCGATGCGGTCGGCGAGGCGAGAGTCGTTGGAGGGTGATCAGATGGTTTTCGGAGGTGAGGTTCCTGACGAAATTCGCGATGTTCCGGGAGCACCAGCTTTGCCGAATTGCCTTTCTTCTGATTGGCTACTTGAGTATCCACTATTTTGGACTAACGGACTTTCCAGCTGACTAAGTCGAGAAAAGCCTCACCAGCACAAGCCTCGTCAGCCACATTATCACAAGTCATCACTGCTTGTCGCCTTTAATCCGGCCTTCGTACTGCGTCACTCACGGTTCGTCGAAGACTGTCGAAAACGACAATGACAGGACCGCCGGGCCTCAGAGTCATTTGGCCTGCTACATCGCAACTAAACCTCATGGCAGAGTACACATTTGATGTGATTAGATTGGACAGCGCTCTTCACGGCCATGGATGCAATCTTCAACAGCCTGTGGTTTTCAAATAATCGCCAGAAACATCTTGGTCCAGTTTGCAAGAATTAATTGAATTAACGTTGTAAACAGACCTCTTATGCCAATGAAACCTAACTAACTAACGCAGCTGCAGATTATTTATGTGCAAGGTGAGTGACTTTCTCCTTGGCGTGCTCCTTGGCATTGTGCATCTTCTTTCGGAATGGGATATGTGTTTCCGCTCTCCTACCGCGAAGACCGGTAAGCGTTCTCAGAGGCATTTCCTTGCCCTCGACAAAGTCGCGATGCTCTTCCAGTCGCTTCTCTGAAATGGTTTCTGGCGCCCACTTCTTACGGATGAACCAGGGCATACATGCGCCAACCCAGTTGTCAGGGAGCAGACGGATCAAGACACCCATGGGCAACGAAATCGCACCGAGACCGATAGAAATGCCCCACTCCTTACCAGTCAATCGTTCAACCTTGAAAGCATCGCTTCCGACGAAAATGATCAGCAGCTGCCCGCCAATCATGATCAGGTTGATGGCGATGAAGAATGGGTTCTTGGTGATGTTTTCAAAAATATTCAGCTTGTTGTCCAAGCGGCGGTTACTGTTTTACGTTAGCATGTACTCAATCGCCGAGTGCTGTGACCTACTTGAGTTCGTTGAAAATCTGCAGCCACACAAAGGTATTGAAGACGAGCGTGTTCAATTTCACTGCCCTGTCTTGTCCTTCCAAGACATCGACTAGGCCAGATCCCGCGTAATACAATACCAGCGTCACGACCAGCTGGACCACAGCTTGGCCAAGTATCATCTTGATCATTCTCAGGGTGATGAGAGGAGCAGATTTGCGTTCTGGCTTGCGATCGAGCACGCTGCGCGTTGGCGGGTCGGTAGCGAGCGCGAGAGCGGCAAAAGTGTCCATGATGAGGTTGACCCAGAGCAGTTGAATGGCATTCAACACAGAAGCTTGATCTTCGCTGGCAACTGCAGTAACGAAGGTCAGGACAACAGCGGTAATGTTGACAGTGAGTTGAAACTGCATCTCGGGTTAGAAGCAGGGACGACGATAGGGACGACAGACAGTAGAGATATGAAAGAAAAACAACGTACCTGCAGGAACTTCTTCACGGAATCATTGATGGCTCTGCCCCACATCAACCCTTTCACGATTGACGCAAAGTTGTCGTCCATGAGAATAATCTCCGAGGCCTCTTTCGCAACCTCCGTTCCGGCAATACCCATAGAGAAACCAATGTCTGCCATTTTGAGTGCTGGAGCATCGTTGGTACCGTCTCCAGTAACAGCAACCGTTTCCCCGAGTTCTTTAAGAGTGTGTACCAGGATTCGCTTGTCATCAGGGCTGGAGCGAGCAAGCACCTGGAGCTTCGGGACGATGTCCTTCAATTCTTCCTCTGACTTCCTGCGGAAGTCCGGTCCCTCCATGGCAATGCCACCCTTCTCAGCATGGTAGATCCCACACTCCTGGGCAATGGCCTTTGCGGTCAAGATGTTGTCGCCAGTCACCATGCGAACCACCACACCTGCGTGATCGCAGTCTTTGATTGCGTCAATGACAGTCGTGCGCAGAGGGTCCTTGATACCGTAAATAGCGATCAGAGTCATGTCTGCATGGATCTTGTTGAAGTCTGCCGCTCGGGGATCGTCAGAAGAGACGGCATCTTTCGGAGGCCATGATTCGAAATCCTTGAACGAAGAACCAATAGTTCGAAGTGTTTGTCCGGCGTACGATGTGATGGTTTGCGAAAACATCTCGCGGTCCTCTGACGTGATCTCTGTAGTCTTGAGCTCAGAACTGCTGGGGTCTTCGAGCACCTTGGTGCACTTGTCCAAGAGAATCTCGGACGCACCCTTGACATACGCTCTGTACTTCCCATCCGCAAGCTTGACTACTGTAGCCATGTACTTGACCGCAGAGTCGAAGGGCACGACCTGGACAATGTTCGCGTTTGCGCGCTCCTCCTGGACTGGACCTGCTCCCAGGTGATCTCGACAAAAGGAGAGCAGGGCGACTTCTGTCTTGGATCCAATGAAGGTTTTCTCTCCATCCTCGTCACCTTCAAAGGCTGTGGAGTTGACGGCGTTGCCTTGAATTAGAAGGCCCTTGGTCTCCGTGCTGAGGTCCTTGGTGAAATCGGCAACAGGAACATTCCGAACTGAGGACACGGGTGCTCCGTTAGAGCTGCTGCTCTTAGCCTTGCCCTCCTTGGACTCTTCGAGTGGAGTATCAGTGCCGCCAAAGCTGACGCTCTTGCCCAGAGTTGTCGCAACTACCGTCATCTTGTTCTGGGTCAGTGTCCCAGTCTTGTCGGAACAGATCGTTGTCGCGTTTCCCATGGTTTCGCAGGCTTTTAAAACTCGAACTAGGTTGTTGTCTTTCATCATGCGGTTGGTCGCGAAGGAAAGAGCCAGGGTAACAGCTAACGGCAAGCCCTCCGGCACTGCTACCACGACAACAGTGATGGAGACGATGAAGATCTTCATGAACTCCTGACCTTTCTCAGCGGCCGTCCCTTGGTTATTTGGCAGTTTGACGAGAAACCTGATGAACAACGCCACGAACAACAGAAGACCGGCAGCGCCACCGGCTTTTGCAATGAAGTCGGCGAGAATGTTGAGCTTCCTCTGAAGAGGTGTTTCTTCCTGTTCGGTTCGCAGAGACATCGTGATGCGGCCGTACGATGAGTTGACACCCACAGCCGTGACCAAAAAGGCTCCAGTACCTTCTTGGACTTTGCTGCCGGAAATGATAAAGGGGTCCAACTTTTCGACATCAGGCCGAGCAGCACCTCCGTGCGCCATCTTATCCAGCGCTTCAAAGACTTCATCGGCTGCGACTTTTCTGAGAAGGTCAGATTCTCCTGTAGCAGACGATTCATCGCATTTAAGACTGTGACCGTCGATGAATATGCCGTCGACTGGGACGACGTCGCCAGTGCTGAGGTGCACCACGTCGCCGACGACGATATCATGAACAGGTATCTCCGCTGATTTCCCAGACCGGATGGCCTTGACGGTTCTGTCGTCATTCTTCTTGTTCAGAGTATTGAACTGGCGCTGCATGTTCCAATCATTGATTGAACCGACCAAGACGACGGCGACGATGGCAACGACGATGGCCATGCCCTCGACCCAGTCAACGCGTGGCTCACCCTCCTTGTGGGTCGGGCCGTATGATTCGTAGAAGCCAAGAGAGAGGGATATGATAGCAGCAGCGGTCAGCAAAATCAGAATTTTGTCGTTATAAGCGATCCAAACAAACTGCAAGAACGATGTCTGCTTCTTATCTGGCAGCTGGTTGTCTCTGAAAGCGACCTTCCGGTCCGAGAAACCACCGGTATACTCGCTTGGCGGAGGGGGGATAAAGTCGTCTCCTTTTGAGTTGGGATCCTTTTCGGGCACATTATTGCCAGCTGCACCATACTTGGGGGCTCCTTTGGTGGCAGCCTCTTCGAAGGAAACTGTGCCATCCAGGCGATCTTCGTCGACACTCAGGCCCGTCTTCCGATTCGTTCGAAGGCCCTTTTCCAAGCCAGCTAGACCACCCAGTGCATAGAACGCGTTGAGACTCTTTGGATTCAAAAGCTTGGAGAGCTGGCCAGGAGAAAAGGCGAACTTGTCATTCTTGGGCTTGAACATGTCCTCGGTGCCACGATCCGGCGTCAACGCGTCCGCCGTGTCCAAGTGGAAGTCATGTGACTCATGGTGATCTTTGGTCTTTTCAGATATAACATCTTCCGAATGGTGTTCGCTGCTATGCTCGACCTTGTCGGCGACGTCGATGCCCTTGTCGGCGTGCTGGGCCTCCGTCGTCGCTTTCTCTGGCGGCGTCGCCATATTCAATAGCGTCTATTCGTAGTGTTGATGTATCGATTAACGGAGATGTAAGAGGCTTCAGTAAATACTTCTCATGCTGCTGTCGATGTGAGAAAAGATGAGATGTTGGAGGCTTAGCAGCTTGGCAGAGGAATTAAATCGATAGTACGTATTGTTTCCTTCTTCGGAAGGAGGCTTATTAAAGAAGTGGTGGACGAGGCAATGCCTCAAGGAACTGCAAGAACTGCTCACTGTTGGGGGAGGAGGCAGAGTACGGAAACCAAGCAAACACATGTAAGGGAGGCAAGGAGGAAGTGAGGAAGAGGCAGCAACTCCCTTGTATACCTAAGGTAGCTTGTGCCTGATGTTGCCCACTAGAACACCTTCAACCATAACAAACTCAATTTGAATCTTAATGGCCCCAAAATCTCCGACAGGTCCTTGGCTCTTGCCTTGCATAATCTAGGTATGGTGTACCGCGGCCCTCGGGGAAGAGGCAACCTACCGACATCATTCGTCAAACAAGCAATGACGGAGAGGATGTGTTGTTATTGCACAAAACAGGCGACAGAAACAGGCCTCCAGGTCAGTGCCAAGAGTGAGCGTGCAGGGCTATGACAATTCGTCCAAACAGGCAAATTTGCCTGGGTGTTGCGCGAGAGGTGGTGGTTTGATGAGAGCGAGACCAGCATGTCGCCTAAGGCTTGGCAAACGCGGACTGTGCCAGGCAAAGCTTGAACCTGACGGGACGAAGCTTGTCTCTTTGCCAAGGGCGGTTACGAGGAGCGTTGCGTGTCATTGATGACGATGAATCCCTTAATCAACCAGTCTTCCTTTCATCTCTTCACTGAGACCATAAATCGTCTGGAACCTCGCAATGCCACCCCAGATAGACTGTGTCCAGCATGAGGCTTTGGGGCTGGAGGCAGCCGGCGCACTCTTATTTCGACAGACATGAGAGGTGCACTCGTGCCGCCTCCATGCAGATGCAGGCCCGGCAGGTGTCCCGCGTCATGCTGACCGACGAAACGCCTTTTATTCGCCCTGCTCAGTGTGTCGGTGAGAGAGGCCCTCTTGTGAAAGCCACTTGCTGCGCAGGGCCAACTAAGGAAGCCATGGACGAGCCTTCCCGGCCTGGTAGCGGCCCCTGATGTTTAAATAGAGCTTCGGGTCAACGAACCTAACGATGGTAGGGTCAATCAGATTGAAACAGGCACCCAGGAATCTGCCTCGCCAAACCCCAGGCGGAACGGAGTTCTGCGTTGTCGCCCACATGCCACCTCACCCTGTCGAAGACTACTCCGTGCCAAGGCCCATCGTATGAGACCGAGGGCGACAGACCAGGGAAAATGGAAAAAGCCTGGCTGCACAGGGGCAAGGATTCTGTGGCAACCTCGAAAATTGGGATGACACGGGAGAGTGCCTGACGGTGTGGTACTTGACTTTGTTTGCGAAGGAGAGAATAGGATACGCCGGCTTGGTGCAGCTATGACCGGCTAGAGTGGGCGACACACGTGGCGTCATACCGACCTGGCTTCGCTTTCCTCCAGCGCAGATGAGAGGGTTGCGAGCGAGCGCGAGAGAGAGTCCAGTGCCCGAGTGCTCCCCGCCGCCCCCAGCTGTTGTCAATGGAAGCTCACAGCTGTGGCGGTACGTGCCCGTGGTTTCGTCCAGTGTTCCTGGATCCGCCAGATTGGATGGTCGTGGCCCGGGCCAATCATGGTCCAGCAGTGAGCAAGAAGGTTCAGACCCCAGAATGATCTGTGCGCGGTGCACGAGGAGGGGCTGTTTCGACGTCGTCTCCCACCTTCTTTTTGCCAAATCGAAACAGGTCCTTTCCACGGCTACGTAGCTTGTCGCCCTCTTGTTTCCTGCCATCAGCTGCATTGCATCTGATTGCTGGCTTGTCTTGTCTTGTCTGCAACTGCCAAACTGCCCCGAAAGCTGCAGCTGCAGCGGTAGTTCTGGAAAGAAACAAGGTGCGACCGTGTGTGCCCCGCGGTAGGCTGTGATCATCTGCCGCATCCAACCGCATTCGACACCTGCCCAACCGAGCCGAGCTGCCCGCAGCTACCAGCATCTGGCGGACTTGACACAGCTACAGCCGCACATTGGCTACAGCTCTTGTTCGCGATATCCCGATTCACTTATTCGGCGCCCAAGCGTACCTTACCGAGTGCGCCCGGCGAAGCTGTTGGGTTGCTGGGTTATCGCCGATCACTTCGATTTTACGCGAATCCGGACGAACGTGCCCGACGACATGCCCTCTGAACCCAAACCCTCCAACGCGGGCATCGTGACCGACGATGCAGGCGAGCGCCAGATTCCCGAATCCGTGCGAGCCGACGGCAGCACCCGCAAAGCAATCAAGATCCGCCCCGGTTACCGCCCGCCTGAGGATGTTGAGGTCTACAAGAACCGCACTGCCGCAGCTTTCCGTGATCGCGGAACGAGAACCGGCATCCCTGGTGCGGCCGGCCTGAAAGACGACAAGCCTGAGGCGTCATCTTCAGCTGCTAGCAATAAGAACGCCAAGCGTCGAGAGGCAAGAAGGAAGGCCAAGGCCGGCAACGAAGACGAAGCCGAAGACCAGAAGGCCAAGACTGCCGATGAGCCACCCAAGGCCGAGGAGGCTGATCCTGAGGTGGAGCGAGAGAAGAAGGCCCGCAACATAAAGAAAAAGCTCAAGCAGGCAAAAGACCTCAAGAATAAGAAGGAAGGAGGAGAGACGCTTCTGCCCGAGCAAATTGCCAAGGTCATCAAGATCAACGAGCTTATTCGCGAGCTGGACGCTCTTGGATTCGACGCGGATGGCGAGCCGAAGGCGAAGACAGATGCGGGAGATTCGGCGGCCGACGACAACGCAAAAGACGCATGACCGGTGCTTGAGCCATAACCCCTTCATATTTGCCAAAAGCTAGCAAGTCACACAAAGTCGAAGATCCATGCATGATTCGTTTTGCTGGATCCTTTCGCCATATCCGCGCCCTTCTACCGTGCGTCTGATGACGCCGCGAAACTACCAAGCAAAATGATCTTGGAAAAGAAACGGGACCTTACAAGAAGCAATTGACAGCCATTCTTAGGCATTGGACGCGGAACGCAGCGCAACGCCCCTAGGGTCGCAAGGATACAGAACACCGCCATTGGCAGCCATACCAACTGCCGATGGGTTTGATTTTGGTGGATCATCGCGACACCATCTAGAGACGGCCACTCATGGTATGGTTGTCGTCGAGAAAGCGCAGTCATTAAGAGCTGCGAGACTCAGCCTGGCGTTGTTCGCTTCAAAAGTTTTCTGAACGCGCGGCGAATGCGTATCCAAAGACAAGCCAGATATGCGGGCACCGAGACCGCAAGATTAATAATGACGAGACTTTGATCGATGATAATTATTAAAAATATTCTCAAGTGACCGCTGCCTTCTTAGAAGGTTCCTGTGCGTTGGGCTGCCTCAAACAACATACATTGAATTAAGAGGCTGCTAGGAGCTTGGCGGCGTCTCAACCTTCTGCGTGCACATCTTCGATGCAACAGGAAATACGCACTGTTGCAACGTTGCGGATGCGAATTATCTTTCGTTGTCGTCGGGGTTGAAGTTTGCGGGACCACGACGCCGATCCGGATGGCTTCGTCTCATCCGGATCCCGGTCGGATGGCCTGGCGGGAGATGGGGAACAGATCCCCGGTTGGATCGGTGGGCCAAGTCGAAAAAACAACCCGCGAAGTGTGGAGTTCCCGAGCGTACCAGGGTCCATTCAATGAGCAGCTTTGACGCCGTGGCCTGAAGGCTGATTCACCACGTTTCTTTTCAATCGGCAATTAGATGCTTGTGCTAGACCTGCATGAGATTCCCCGCTGCTCTTGAGATCAGGGTAAACTGAATCTTTCTTTAACTGAAATGCTGAATTCGGACACGCATCAACCAGAAAAAAACCAAATGAAAAGTATAGCTAGATGGTCTACTACAACTGCCAGGATGCAAGGGCACTGCATATAAAGGACGAGTGGTGTTGGGTAATCACCCATCTTGAGGTTTACTACTAAGCGTCAATAGCACCGTCTTTGTCTTATTTCGACAATGAATGGCGGGCCGCGCATATTGCTGTTTCTGCCATGACGTGCAAAGTGACAGGTAGCGGCGCGGAGCGGAAGTGATATTCATTGGACGTGGAAATGGGAGCCAGAGAACAATGGATCGAGGACGGATAGCCGGCAGCATCAGTGGCCACCGGATGGTTGCATTGCGAGAACGGCCACGTCCAGTCTCTCCGAGACAGTGTGAGGAGCGCACGGCGGTTCGCACCGACCTTGATCCGTGGTCACGTCCCGGACTGGAAGCCATTCGGTTTTCTCTCCCATCTCAGTTGCTACTAGGTCTCGTATATTTTCAAAAGCGATGTTTGCCGGCCAGTCAAACGCCGAAGAACGCAAGTGGATGCCTGCCCCTGGTGACGCGTCTCAGTTATGTGGTGCGCCCTCTCTTCAGCTTCACAATCGAGGGGGCCGTTGGGGGTTGAGTCTGTTGGGATTTCACAGCGCGCCAGCTGCGGCTGGATGTTGCGGAAATTAAATCCCATCTTCATGTTCCGAAAAGAAAGATATCGCCAACGAACGTTGGTTCCGCGACGCATAATACTCAGAGAAAAAAGAAACCCGCAGGCCGTTGGCAGTCGGTGTTCTATTAAAAGTCGCCGTGCATGGGGGCGGGGCCGACAGGCGCTGCACCGTGGTCCGTCGGTAGCACCGGGGCCTCCCTGGTGCATGCTTCCTGATGCGTTGGTGTGGCGTCAAAGCTAGGGTGGAGCTGAAGCTTAGCCACCCGACTCGCGTGCGAAACATACCTCCTACGCTGACGTTTCCTCCGGACCTTTCTTTGACTTCGACGACCTTCCAACCATCATCGGTCTTGACACCACGTAAATCAATTGCTGCTGGGCTGGCCCGAACCACTTCTTCCCTGCGCAAACCACATCAACACCGGGAGAAATTCCTACCTCCTTCACACTTGCGACTTCGCATCCCATCCAGCCACTTTGTTCTTTTGATGAACACCACGATTCCGACACAGCTCCAAACATGAGGTTAGGGGGCAAGGCTGCAGCCTCCTGGCGCATCCTGCTGTCTGTCCTTACCTGGACAGCAGCCGTCCACGCGAAGGATGATCCGACAATCAGCGTCACCACAACCAAGCACCCGCCCGCCGGCCTCAGCTACTTCGAAGACTCCGACGTTATCCTCTACCACGATATCTCCGAACGCAACATTTACCGAACCGACGATGCGGGTGTCACATGGAACAAGGTCAAGGGAATCCCGGACGACAAAGCCGCCCTGTTCGTGATGCACGAATTCGACAAGAGCCGCGCCTACGTCCTTACCGAGACCAACAAGCATTACAGGACCACCGATAAGGGCAAGACCTGGGACGAGTTCGACAGCGTCATCGAAAAGAGTTTCTTCCAGGGCGCCGATATCCTCCATTTCCATGCCGGCGATCCCGATCGCATCATTTTCGGTGGTATGCAATGCGCCGGCATTTTTTGCCAGGAAGTCGCCATGTACACGACGGACAACTTCAAGAGCAAAGCGAAGCCCCTGCGCAACAACATCGTGGGGTGCTGGTGGGCCAAGTCATCCACCATGTTCACCACCGGCCAGAAAGACCTCGATGAGCAGCGCATCCTGTGTATCGCTCTTGACAAATCCTCGACCTCCAAGTACGACTACAGGCTTTTCGCCTCGGATAACTACTTTGAAGAGAAGGGCAACCAGATCCAGGAGTTCGAGCCCAATATGGACACGAACAAGGGCGTCTCGGGCGTCGTCAACCTGGCTGTTGTCAAGAAGTACCTGATGGTTGCGACTTCTTCTCCCAACACCGACGAGATGGCATTGTTCGTCACCGACGACACAATCAAGTGGCACCGCGCCATGTTTCCCGCCGCGCATGGCCACAAGATCAACCAGGATGCGTACACGGTTTTGGAGAGCACAAACTACAGCATCCAGGTCGACGTGGTCAACACCGGAACTTCAAACCCCATGGGCGTCATGTTCACCAGTAACTCCAACGGCACCTTCTTCATTGAGAACATTGAGCACACCAACCGTAATAGGAGGGGCCATGTTGACTTCGAGAAGATCACCGGCGTCCAGGGTGTCTTCATCGTCAACGTCGTCAAGAACGCTGAGGAGGTGGAGAAGAACCACAAGGCCGCAAAGGAGATCATCACTAAGATCACGTTCGACGACGGCCGTAACTTCCACGAGCTCAAGGCCGGCAGTGACAACATTCACTTGCACTCAGTCACGGACCTCGACAACGTTGGCAGAGTCTTTTCCAGCCCCGCTCCTGGTCTTGTTCTCGGCATTGGAAACACGGGCAAGTCCTTGGGCAAGTTCGAAGAGGGCGATGTTTTCGTTTCCGACGATGCCGGAGTGACGTGGAAGAAGGCATTGGATGGCCCCCACAAGTACGAGTTCGGAGACCAGGGCTCGATCCTGGTGGCTGTCAAGGATTCCTACAAGGAGGATGTCTCGGAGGTTCGCTATTCCCTCGACCACGGCGAGAGCTGGAAGAAGGTCGCGCTCCCGAATGACCTCAAGATCAAGCCTGAGCTCCTCACCACGACGCAGGACTCGACCAGTCTCAAGTTCCTGCTTGTTGGAAGAACCGGCGGCGGTGACAACCCCAATTTCCATCTCATCGCACTTGACTTTGAGGGCCTGCACGAGAGAACTTGCAAAGATGATGATATGGAAGATTGGCACGCTCGTCCCGACGACAACGGCAAGCCGACCTGCTTGATGGGCCACAAACAGACCTACCGACGCCGCAAGAAGACCGCCGACTGCTTCATCAAGCAGGAGTTCAAGGACCCTGTTCCGGTTACCGAGGACTGCGAATGCACGGATGCCGATTTCGAGTGCGACTACAACTTTGTAAGGAAGGAGGGCAAGTGCGAGATTGCCGGGCCTATCATCAAGCCTGATGGCGCATGCAAGAACGCCAAGGCGGAGGACACATTTAAGGGCACTTCTGGCTGGCGCTTGATTCCTGGAAACACTTGCAAGCGTAAGAGTGGCGCTCAGAAGGATGACCCCGTCGAGCGAAAGTGCGGTGATACGGACACGCGTCCTAGCGTACCCGTCGACGGCAAAGTCAAGGCCATCAAGCACACCTTCGACACGAAGAAGACCGACTTTGAAAAGTTCTACTTGGAACGGGGCGAGACGAACAAGGAGACTGACGAAACAATCATTGTTCGACCCATCGAGTATACGAGCAGCGGCCAGATGAAGATCGATCCGTCGGCACCCATCTGGCGGACAAAGAACCACGGCAAGGACTGGGATACTATTCTCAAGGACGAGAAGATCTACGGAATCTACCCGCACAACCACTTTAAGGACACCGTTTTCTTCACGACTGACTCAAAGAAGGTCATGTACACCATCGACCATGCTGAACACTTCCACCACTTTGACGCGCCTACTGAAGCCGATACTGAGATGGGAAGCCCCTTGTCCTTCCACCCTGACAAGAAGGATTGGCTGATCTGGGTTGGTAAGAAGTGTGAAAAGGATGAGTGCTGGCATGAGGCATCCATCACGAAGGATCGTGGTGACAACTGGCACACAGCTCTTCGCTATGTCCGCAAGTGCGAGTTCACTGGAAACTCGGCCTACAAGTTCCGCGATGCGCGCCAGATTGTCTGCCTGGCCAACAAGGAGGAGAACAACGACAAGGGAACACCAAAGGTGGTTGTTTCCAGCAACGACTTTTTCGAAGAGGACAAGCAGTATCACCAATCGGACGTCAGCGACTTTGCCACAATGGCTGAGTTCATTGTCGTTGCTGTCGAGGATAAGCAGAAGGACGACCTGAAGCCATATGCCAGTTTGGATGGAGTGACATACGCCGAAGCGCATTTCCCTGTCAACTTCAAGGTTGGACACAAGAACGCCTACACTGTTCTTGACAGCTCCACGCATGCTGTGAACCTCTTCGTGGCTACTTCGTCCGCTGAAGGCCGCCGGTACGGAAGCATCATCAAGAGTAACTCCAACGGCACGTCGTACGTACAGAGCGCCGCCAAGGTCAATTGCGACGACAGTTACTACGTCGATTTCGAGAAGATTGCTGGTCTTGAGGGTGTCGCGCTCATCAACACAGTCATCAATTCCGACAAGGAGAGCGAGCCGAAGAAGGTCCACACGCAGATCAGCCACAATGATGGTGCTCAGTGGGCTTTCCTGCCACCCCCTCGCAAGGATGCGGCGGATAAGAACTACGAGTGCAGCAGCAACGAGGGCGACGAGAAGTGCGCCCTTCATCTTCATCACTACACGGAACGAACCGATAAGAAGAAGACATTCTCCGCTGCGACTGCTGTCGGTGTCATGTTCGGCAATGGCAACGTCGGCTCCAGCCTGGGTAGCATCAAGGATGCCGATACCTTCATGTCAACAGACGCTGGAATTACCTGGAAGAGCGTCGCCAAGGGAGTCTGGACATGGCAATACGGCGACCAAGGCTCCATCATTGTCCTTGTCCAGCGCTATACTACCGCCACCCCCAACAAGTCGAATGTCTTCAAGTATTCCACGAATGGGGGTAAGGATTGGGAGGAACAGAAATTCGACGACAATGAAGTCAAGATTATGGATATCACGACTGTTCGTTCCGGATCGTCGCGCAATTTCCTTCTCTGGTGCAAGTCCGACAAGGATGAGATGTTCACCGTCGACATTGACTTCACTAGTCTGACCGACAAGCCGTGCAAGTATGAGAAGAACGGTGAATCCGACTACTACACGTGGTCTCCCAAGCACCCGATGCAGGCAGACAACTGCCTCTTTGGTCATGTCACGGAGTACCTGCGCAAGAGAGAAGACCGAAACTGCTTCAACGACGGCCGCGTCGAACGTCTTCCCCAGATTTCAAACTGCACTTGCACACGACCTGACTTTGAATGGTGAGTTATCAGTGAAGCGACGAACCTCTTTGACATTTTGACTGACGTTCGTAATAGTGACTACAACTTCGAGCTGGACAATCACAAGCAGTGCAGCCTTGTACCTGGCAAGCAGCCCATGTCGGCTGAGCAATGGTGCAAGGAGAACCCCGACGCAGTCGAGTACTACGAGCCCACGGGATACCGCCGCATTCCTCTCACGACCTGCGTCGGTGGCCAGGAGCTCGACAAGCAGTCTCAGGTCCACGCTTGCGCTGGCAAGGAGGACGAGTTCGAGAGGCGCCGTGGCACTTCTGGAGTGGCCATCTTCTTCGCCGTCATCATTCCTGTCGGAGTGGCAGCCGCTATCGGTTGGTGGGTTTACAACAACTGGAACAGCAAGTTTGGCCAGATCCGCCTGGGAGAATCACCGAGCATGGACGGCGAGGCGCCGTGGGTCAAGTACCCCGTCATCGCGCTCTCGGCCGTGGTCGCCGTCGTCTCCGCGCTGCCGCTCGTCGCTTCCGCCGTGTGGAGAAGCGCCACCTCTGCTTACGAGAGGGTGAGCAGCGGCAGCAGAGGAGGCAGCTGGTTGTCCGGAAGGGGCAACAGGCGTTTTACGACGAGGGATAGCTTCGCTCGCGGCAGAGGCGACTATGCCGTCGTAGACGACGACGAAGGCGAGCTTTTGGGCGACGAGAGTGACGATGAGGTATAGAGAGCTTTCATGAACGACGACGACTAAAGGGTTGGGTCGCGTTCCCGGTTGGGGGAAAACGCCTGAGAGACATAGGGCAGGACTTTCGATACTGTGACACAAACTACTGTTTCTCTTGGATCGGCGTGAGGTTAGGAAAGGCGGCGAAAGGTCGGAGAGACCCCCAAAGGGGTAGATTTGCTTAGAAAGGGAGGGAAACACAATTGTACGTTATCAGGCATTGCGATTAAACCATTGAGCGTTCGTTTCAAGACAACACGTCTCCTCGTGCGGTGAAGCAGAACCAAGGGACCCTCTTCTCTCTTCCCCGTAGTGTGAAAGGTCACACAGCCTCACAGCGAGAGAGCTCTCGCGGAAATGCCGACATGATGTGCGCGAGTCAAACTCAGCCTCGGAGGGCTGGCGGTCTGGCTGCTTAGGCGAGATGTGCCAAATCACCGACGACCTTCGACCCCGGGCAGAAAAGTGTCGGGGACATGCCGGTCAGCCCGGGCCGGGGGAAGCGCCCTTTTCTCGGGGGCCCGGCAAGTTTGGGAGCTTAGGTTGTTGCTGACCGCCTACGAATGCAACTGGGCTGTTTACCATCACGGGGGAGAGGAGGGGGAGCCGTCGTCTGAATGAATCGAACACCAGGCTGGGTTGCTGCGAAGAAAGGGTAACGAAGATTCGTATTCCGCAATGTTATCTGCCACTTGGATCTTCCCTCCATTGGGCTGAAGTGGGCACACGTGGGCAGGGACGGGAAAGACGGCCTTGCACACTCTCTACGGCGGATATCCAATGCTGATCTCTTGAGGTTCGAGAATGGGCTATTGGGGAGGTGATGTGCAGAGGAGAGGTCAAGCATTTTCTTGTTCGCCTGTGGTGTGGACCGGTGTGGTCTTTTCTGTGGTGATCGTCGGTGGTGCTAGGGGATATGGTCCATATGGAAAGAGATGTTTCCGAGGACGGTGTTGTATTTTGTGATTGGGGTTACAGGGAATTACATGGTAGGTAGGCTGTTAGCACTGGACTGGTGATTACGGATAGCTTACCGCCATCGCTGGTCAGATGCGATAGGGGGTTCCATTTGGTCTCGTCGCAATTTGCCCGAACGGTTCGGGTTGGTAGGCCATATCACGGATTTGGGCTGTCTTCTGCTTTCTTTCGCTTTGGGGGAGACGAGGGAATAACCAAATTGGATTTGGGTGATTTTGGGAGGGATCGACATGCAGTCTCCGCGGATGCAGATGCAGCAGCGCAGAGAGATGCGGCGGGGAGAAAAATACGAGGTGACCCAGACTTTGGTTCTTGGTTTCTTTTGAGTGCAGTTGAAGAGCCGGGGAGGATAAGGCGGAGAGGGGAGGGGTGTTGGGGCAGGGGGGACCGATAGCGAGTGGGATTGAGGCAAAAAAGAACTGGATGGGACGAGAGGGAAAAAAAAAGGGGTAGGTGGTGGGGGACCTTGTTGGAGACTGTGAAGCTATTCGTGAAGCTGGATTTTGTGAAGGTCGCCCGGAGATTTGATGTCCACTTGGCGGGCATTGCATAAATACTGCGTGGGTGACATGTTTTTATGCAAGAGGAAAGACAAGATTCGGCGAGAGAGATGCCCAACGTAGCCCAGTCACGGGTCCGAGATGGTAGGTATCTTTTGAGTAAGCAGACATGGCCCCCAAAAGTTGTATTTGCGAATTGTTCTTTGGTGTGACCGTTGCATCGCTGTGCCGTTGCGTATTATCGTGGTATTCTCCCGTTGCGTGGTTTTAAGGTATTCCGGGGGAGGCGAAGGGCGCTCGTTACCGGATAAGCGGCGGGCAAGATGGAGAGACCGCTTTTTCTGCTTTTGTTTGTGGCGAAAGTTTAAGCTGACCTTGGAGAGAGAGAGCTGGAAACAGGGCTGTTCTTTCCCGCCCCCGTACCCGGCCGGACTGGCTGAATCGGAAGTGCACTGATAACAACGACATCATCGATGATCAGCTAGACATCCGCGGAGAGCGTCAGGTCGCGGCCCATGACGGCAGGCAGAAATTTCCCGTATTCCCTGATGAAATGGCAGCGCGCGGCGTCCTTCCATACAGCGAAGATGAACCCAGACGTGGATGGTGGTTGTTGGCGGACCCACGGAGCCAGACTGCTGCAGAGAAGAAAGCTGGAAGAAAGGCAAAGCGCGCACAGCTCAGACCACGAGCAGGCTTGATGAAGGAGGCCAACAACGGCGGTGGCGCTTTCCAGGTTTCTTTTGGGGGTGTTTGGGGTGAGGCGTGTTAGTGGCAGTGGTGGTCCTGCCTGGCCTGCAGAGGCGGTCTCGGGCAATTCTTTTGGATTTCGGGGCCCTTGCATTGGCAGGTCGCATTTGAGTACATGCCTATGCAGGTACAGCTGAGATGCATCTCTTCGAGCTGACCTCATTTCCAGGCCAGGCCGTGAGCGCAGCCAACTGCAGGAGGCAAGTCAGGCGATGACAGCGGCCCCTTTTCGTCGGTACCAGAATCTCGCATCTAGACATCTGCGTTGAAATCTCGCCCAAGAAATCGCAATTCCAGATTTCATGATGCTGGCGGCGCAGACGGTAGACCTAGGCGCCGGTTGTCGCAAGCCACGAACATGAGACTGTGGGGAAGAGATACCTACCTTGGGTGTAATACACCGATCACACGCACCAACTCCCTCTCTCTTTTTCCCGAGTGTGTCTAGAACCCAGATGCAGACGAAATGGCCGATTCGAGATTCGAAAAGGGAGGGGACGTGATACGGTTCCATTTCGTTTTCTTCCCAAAGCGTGCAGAAGATCATCATCATAATCAGCGTAGGGCAGGAGGCCAGACGGGGGTGTGTTGCTCTTTGCAATCTTGCTTGTGGTTCGTCTAACTCAACTGTGGCTGCCGCGTTCATTCCAAAAAAAAAATCTGCGAGACCTTACACCTTGCAGTTGTACTATGCAGTAAGGTGCGTGTCCATGCGAAACGACGGGAGCAGATTGGACGAATACGAAAATAAACTGTCATCGGAGCCGAACGGCAACGCCAAATTCGTAGCTGAGCAAGATGGAACATCCTGATGCTGCAACACCGTCACTGAACCATTCCGTTTTGAAAAGACCACCGCGCCGATTCGTCTGGCTCGGACTGGATCAATGGATGGGGGCACTGACTACATTAGCACTGCCGCTGCAGCGTGCATCTGGGCAGGCCTGCACTAGGGCAGTTGGTAGGACGGCTAGGCTGTGATGGATTTAGACAGATGAGAGTTGGATAGCTTCAGGTTGCTCTCTTCCTTCCAGCAGAGGCCAACGCGAGCGAGTGTTAGTGCCAAGGCACGAATGGACAGGCCGAAGACCAGAGACCTGACAGCGTGAGCAAGAGCTTCATCTAATTTTCTGGGTCCTTGGTGCTAATGTCGCTTAGCTAATTTCCCGGGCGCACCAGTCCAAGGCCGCTCATTCGCCTCTGCCCCCCTTCTTCCTTCCCAACTTCCCAAGTGCTGCTGCAAGGCCCCCCCGCACCCGCCGATCCCTCCCAAATCAGTGGACTACCACTTCGGGTACCTTGCAGCTCCGCCCTCTAGTGCAAGGCCGGTGCTGCTGTTTCTCTCTCTCTCTCTCTCTCTCCCGTCACTCGTCGCTCTCAGTCGCTGTTGCTGTTGGTAGTGGTGGCTCACATCATCCCCTATTTTCTCTCGTAACCTTGTCTTTTTGCGCTTTCGTTGCTTCTTTCCGTCTTGTTCCTCACTGACACGGTAGCCTGGAAGCGACTGGAGTCCTGTTCTCGAACCACACACGTACACCAACGCTCTGAGCTGAATACTGCTGACCCTCTGCAATTGGCCAACCTCATGCTGTCTCAAAGTCACCCGTTTTCCTGTCCTGCGCCCACAGCTGCCGAGTCGTCAAATCTTGGGCACAATTAAACGCCCTCCATCAACGGTGGATTCGGTTGGTCAAGGGCTCTCGCTCCGTCCTTCGCTTTCTTCTAATTCGCCTCATGCCTTCTCTCTTTCTCTCTCTCGCCGCCGGTTGCTCTGGGTGCCCAGGTGCTGGATCGTCTTGGCTTTCCAATAAGGGTTGACACGACCACGCTTAGCCGGGATTGCCATCTCGCCTCCCCTTTTCCTTGCGCGCTGTCAATCGTTTTTGAATGGGTCAACTTGAAGATTGGCCAAGAACCCACCAACACCGACAATTGGTTGGCTGCGGCCCCCGACTCGCTGCCAGTGCTGGTCACCAGCAGATTGCAAAGTCCCGTATCTCTCAGCCCTTTGCCCAGGGCCCGCGTTCTGCCATGTCTCCGTCCTCAGCCTGTCAGACTGACGAAGGCGACAGCTTTTGATCACTGCTCCGGCTTCCCATGATCAAGATCCCAGGACTCTCTCCACCGCCCTCGCCGTCTTGGGCTTCGAGGCCCTTGGACTCTGGAGGATCAAACGGTTCTGGCTCCTCTCCTCGCTCGGGGTCTAGTTCTAGGTCTGGTTCCTCGACCTCATGCCGTGGTTCGTGGCCCTACTGCCAAGTGAGGCAGGGGCTTGTTTGCTGGCAGCAGAAAGTCTTGCTGGCAAGTTACCTCACTTGTGAGGTGCTGCTTGTGCACACTAAAACAACGAAACGACGCTTCCTGGCATGGCTGAGATGCGCCCACATGGCCATGGCCACATCCCTATCCAGCCCGTCAAGCCCATCAAGCCATGGATGAACCGGTTCCCCGTTGGTAAACAAGTGTCACCCACACCGGGCACACACCTTCAGAACGAGTGCCCATTCGTACTAGGTACGGTATGCTTAGATGCCCACCCGTCGTCCACATCTGCTGGGCATCCACATCCACACACAGCCTATCCTTGAGGTGGGCGGGCTACACACCGCACCGCGTCGTGCACACACCCCGGTTCGTCGTCGGCCACCCCCAGGACCCCCCCAGGTCAGGGACTCCTCCCAGAGTCGTACCCATGAGAGAGTACGGATACTAGCCTTCTACCTAATCTAAGCAAGCAACCACCATACATAATAATAACATCCCAGTCCCGCCCGTTTCTTTCCCTCTCTTCTCTCCTTTCCCTTCCTCACGAAAACACCGTCAAATGAGTTGATGCCGTCAACGTAGTTTCGTCGTCCTTTCGTCCTCTCATCACCTCAGCTTCACTACCGCTTCACTCTTTTAGCGGGCATTCGCTTTCTCGTACCGACACCTACGTCGATAATACTCGAAAACAACAAAAATCCTCAAAAAGGCAACTTAATTTCCAATCATGAAGGGCTCCATCTTCGCTGCCGCCGCCGCGGCCATTGGCGGTGTCAACGCTGCTTCCCACCACCGCCACGCTCACGGTGAGCTGTTCAAGAGAGGCGCCGAGGCCTCGGTGTGTGTCCCCGGATGCACCACCATCTACACCACCATCCACGGCGAGCCTACGCGTGAGTTCTTATCTTATCCTCTTGACTCGGCCAAGAGTGCCCCGTCTCTGCCCTACGGCACGGCCACGGTGAAGATCGTGGCTATCAACATGAAGGATCGTCGAGCTGACCTGAAGATCAGTGGTTCCCAACCCTCCCAGCAAGCCTTCCACGGCTGCCAGCGCTCTCCCCTCCGCCGCCACCTCGGCCCCCGTCGCACCTAAGCCCACGTCCACCTACAAGCCCCCCGTGGACCTCCCGACTCCCGTTCCCGAGATCTGCCCTACCCCCGGCACTTACACCTTCCCGGCCACCACCATCACCGTGAGCCAGACCACCACCGTCTGCGGCGCCCAGACTACCGCGGTCCCCTCCGGCACCCACACCTTCGGAGGTGTCACCACCGTCGTCCAGAATGCCACCACGGTTGTGTGCCCCTACGCCACTGAGAAGACCACCAACGGTGTCGTCACCTCCGTCGTCGAGACCACCACCTACGTCTGCCCTACCCCGGGAACTTACACCATTGCTCCCACCACGGTGACCGTTACTGTCCCGACCACCACCTGCGTCTACCCCGTCGTCACCACCGTCGTCCCCGGTACCTACACCCGCCCCGAGGTCGTCACCACCGTTGTCGAGACCAGCGTCGTCGTCGTCTGCCCCTTCACCTCTGAGGAGCCCAAGCCCACCACCACTTCCGTTGCCCCGGTCCCTACCACCCCGGCTCCCGCTCCCACCACCTCTGCCGTCGAGGCCCCCAAGCCCACCACCGAGGCTCCCGCCCCTGCCCCGACCACCTCTGCCGTTGAGGCCCCCAAGCCTTCCAGCGCTTCCTCCTCCGCCCCCAAGCCTTCTGCCACCGCTCCCTCCACCGGTGGCAACCTGGGTGGCTCTGGCGACCACTGGGCCATGACCTACACCCCCTACGCTGAGGACGCCTCCGGCTCCTGCAAGAGCGCCGACCAGGTCGACTCCGACATTGCCTCCATCGCCAAGGCTGGCTTCCAGGTCGTCCGTGTCTACTCTACCGACTGCTCCACCCTCGAGAACGTCGGTTCCGCCTGCGAGAAGTACGGCCTCAAGATGATCATCGGCATCTTCGTCAAGGCCACCTGCGACCCCACCTCCCAGGAGATCAAGGACCAGGTCGACGCCATCACCGCCTGGGGCAAGTGGAGCATGGTTGAGCTCGTCGTCGTCGGTAACGAGTGCATCTTCCAGGGCCGCTGCTCTGCCTCTTCCCTGAAGCAGCTCATCGTCTCCACCAAGGCCACCATCAAGAGCGCCGGCTACACCGGTCCCTTCACCACCGCCGAGACCGTCGGTGTCTGGCAGCAGTCTGACGTCGTCTCCGAGATTTGCGACGCCGTCGACGTCGTCGGAGGACAGATCCACCCCTACTTCAACGCCGAGACCGCCGCCTCCGATGCCGGTACCTTCGTCAAGGGCCAGCTCGAGATCCTCGAGTCCTCCCAGATTTGCGGCTCCAAGGCTGCCATCAACCTCGAGTGCGGCTGGCCCTCCGGCGGCTCCTGCAACGGCAAGGCTTGCCCCGGTACTGCCGAGCAGGCCACCGCCATCAGCTCCATCCGTGAGCTCATTGGTGGCAAGACCGTCTTCTTCTCCTTCAAGAACGACGAGTGGAAGGAGCCCGGCTCCTGCGGCTGCGAGCGCACCTGGGGTTGCGGTGACCTCTTCTAAGCGGGAAGAGCGACTACACGAGAAGCCACCGAAACAAGACAAGCTTTCAACTTCACGCGGCCTTGCTCACGCCCTCCTGTCTATGATGTTGGTCCCTACATATAAACCAAAAACAAGATGTACATGAAGTCATTTTTCAAGCACCGTTCCATCCGACGACAATTTCGACGAAACGTTTTTCAAAGCAATTGGATACCCAACCAACCCCCTACCCGACGAGGAGGAGAGAAGAGGAAGAACAGGAGGGGGAAAGACGAGAAGAATCAACCCTTCTTCCGACGTCCAGGGATTTTTATGTAACATACTGTCATCTAAGCATTTGATGTATATATAATATTTCTGGGTTCAGCGACGGAAAAAGGGGGCCACCCCTTCGCCCTGTGTAACTCTGATTTCCTTCCTATATGTATCACTTAGGGGGCTTGATTCGTCGCGGCAGGATTGAAAGGCGGCAACGAAGAGAAACCCCCCAAAAATTATTTCATGTGTCATCTAAACAAGCCTTTTTTAAGCCTGCCTCACGAGCCACAAGCAAATCTGAGTTAACGTTGTAATTGAAGACATTTGCGTGCCAATGTGACAATAAAAAACAAACAAAGGGGAGAGTCATTCGTCTTGGCGGGTCCAGATATGGCCCAGCATTCCAACCACACAACGTCGCATCCGAAATCCCAGATGAACCACCCGTTCATCCGAACAATCGGGTTTGTCCAAACTTTCCAGCCTCCAATCCAATCCGCTCCATGATTAGCTCACCGATCCCGTTTCGTTTCAGGTCGCACCGAAAAACCACCCATCAAAGAAACGGAGAAAAACACACACACAAGGCCGCATCATCGGTCAGTTGCCCTTCTCCCCCTTTGTCATTTGAATTTCCAGCCGTTGTCCTTTTCGGGTCTATTGTGGCTGCGACGCTAGGACGGCAATGTGTATTTCAGATCGAATTGCGACTAAGAACAAGGGGTGGTGGGTTTCTGAAAAACAACGCCAAACCGTTAATGAGGCGCTCGAGAGGCGCCGCCTCTGATGACGATGCACACACGGCAGTTGTATGTCCTATGCAAGGTAAACAGCGAGAATGCGGGCTCCACTCATGCATCTCGATGGCATCGTCCAACGGTCGATAGTCGTCGTCGATCGTCACCAGGAGCAGTCATTCCCCATTCTACTTGAACCGCACAAAGTAGTAGACAGTGGCTTCGACAATCAATGGATTTGTTCTATCAAAAGTGATCCCCTCAAAACCGTCCCCCAGGTGTATCTCGCGAGGAAAAAAAAGGATATGTGTATGCCTGGATTAGACCCAGCTCATCCAACCAGCCAAAAACCCGGACGGTATAATAGATGGAAAGAAATAAAAGACAATGAAAGGTCGTCATATTCCTCGTATGGAATAAAAGTCCCGTTGTCCTCCCCCGCGGACTCGGAAGACTGTGTGGTCATATGCTAAAAACCCCCTTATGTCCAAAAAAAAAAAAAAAAAAAAACAAAAAAAACCCAAAAAAAAAAATAAAAAAAATAAAAAAAAAAAAAAAAAATATAAATAAAAAAAAAAAAATAAAACTAACAACACCCAAAACCCCCCC